>ML791668.1:38547-153994 GCA_009831015.1 Picea engelmannii
ACTTTTAACCACTTGTCCACTTGGTAATTTCTCCATTAACTTTATTATTTAAATAATTTATTTTGTATCCACTTTGACTTATAGTGCACTCATCACTTCATTTTATTATTTAAATAATTTATTCTTTGCAACCACTTTGACTACTTTGACCTTTTGGGGCCTCTAGATGACTCATGAGGGTTCTCCAACTTCACATGGCCATAACTCTCTAACCGTGAGGAGTTATGTGATGTTCCACATACCACCGAAAATGACATGACATGTGCTATCCATATAGAATAGTATTAACTTAAAATATATTAAAACTCATACCATTATACATAAAAAAAACTTGGGTCCATTACCTAAACCTTTGTGCTACCAGACTTACTTCAAGGGTTGACATCAATGAGAACCAACCCAAATAATCAACAAATAGTTAAAATGTAGAATGTTTAGACTACGTTCTTTTGCTCTAAAACTGTGAAAAATGGTTAGATCTATTTGAGTGACTAAGTTTGTATAATCACAATGGCTCAGTGGTGGGATCAATTGAAGAAAGTTGAGCACATTAATGAGAGCATGATCACTTGGAAGCAGTTTAAATGATATTTTCAGAAGGAGTATCTTTTAGAGCACGTTTATGACAAGAAAATGCAGGAGTTCTTTGAACTTAGGCTGAGAAGAATGACCATGATAGAATATGAGAAGAAGTTCTTGGGATTGTTGAAGTATGTAGGATTTATCAAAGATGAAAAAGTGAATATACACAGATTATTAAGTGGATTGCCATCCTTTTATAAGGAAAATATTCAATATGATGAACCTAGGACTTTGATAGAAGCCATCAGGAAGGATACATACCTATATGAGAAAGGCAAGGGCATATAATCTATGCATAAATCTTGGAAGCATAAGAAGAAGGAGAAATCTTATCAGAGGAGGACAAGATTCAAACCTCTTTTCAACATAAACAACCCTTATAAAAATCAACAAGATGAGTTCGCTAAGGATGAATCCAAGAAATAATATTTCTTGGAAAAAAGAGGAAGACCACCAATCCAATGTTGGTGGTGCAAAGAAAATCACCTATACAAGGATTTCCCTCACAGAGGAGATAAAGCGAAGACCATGCACAACATCCAGGAGGCTACAACAATGGAAGACATGGGAAGAACATATGCAGCCTTATAAGACCAGGAAACATAATTCCAATCCAATATGATTGAAGTGGAATGTAAGATCATTAATCAACCCACTGTTATTTTAATTGATTCAGGAGCAAGGCTGATCCAGATTATTTTCGGCATGAAATGGGATCAGAGATATAATAAAGAAATGCACAGAGATATTGCAAGAGAGACAACAATATAACAGAAATATAGCGGAAATAAAACAAGAGTCACAGATATACAGTAATACACGATTTCTATTAACGAAATAAATGTACAGAGACTTTAAAATACATAGTGAAAGACTCGCTAGAATGGTGGTAGCTTATCTCTGAGAAGAGATGTGACGGCTACTGGCATTCGTGAGAAGATGATTATTACAATGAGGCTCTAAGGGCCCTTTTAACAAAAGTAAAATCCAAAACCCTAACCCTGGAAGATGAAAAGCCAAAAGGTTTGTGGGCCCCAATGGGGGTAGTTGATACGTCAACTTCCCAGGGGCGTAACTTTTGCATACAATCTCTGTTTGGGGTGCTCGATAGCTCATTGGAAAGATCTATCTGAGAACTATAACTTTTGGGTGAGCAACATGATCTATGATCCATGTTTCTCCCCGTTTTCTCAAAAAATCATTATTTAGGGCCTCAAAATGGCCCCATAAGTTAAAAACTGCTAAAAATAGTAAATTACCAAAATTGCCAGAAACATGTTTTGGGCCAGTTGGAAAAGGTGGGTGGCCACCAATATCCACCTGGATCAATCCTGCCTCCTTAGGAAGCAATGGTCTCCATTGCGTTGAGTTCTCGGGGGAGAGGGGAAAGCGATTGTTGAATCTGAATCTTGGGGATCTGCTTGCCTTGCTGGAGAAGTGGTGTTGCTTAGCTTGTTGAAGGCTATCACGAACCTTTGGCTGGAAGGTTTGGACCTTTTTAATCAGTCTGGCTATTTTAGATGACTGTGTGTAGAAGGAATCTTTGTGCTTTTCCACAACCTTGTCGACCTGCTTCTGTTGGATAGAAGGTGCTTGGGCCGAAGCTGTGGTGGTTGCAGTATCCTTCTGTTCACCTTTTGAATAGATTGTAAAGAAGATGAATTTTGCAGTGTGAGATACTACCTTGTAGCACTGTTTAGGTGGGGCAGTAGTTGGAACTACCTCTGGTATTCTGTAGAGATGACCCCCCAGAGTAACAATGACACTACGGGGTCGAGACTCATAGAAAGCATGGCGTTTCCACATATATGGCTAGCCCAAGAGAACATCACAAACATCCAGTGGGGAAACATCACATAATACCTCATGCTTGAAGGGATGGATGCCGTATGACAATCGACGTTGCTGGATGACACAAAGATCTCATCCTTTCTGAAGCCACCCGATGTTGTATGGCTGCGGGTGTGGTGTTGTTGACAATCTCAACTGTTTGACGACCTCTGCTAAGATGAGTTTTTTATGGCTTCTTCTATCAACAATAAAATGCAGTGGGGTCCCCTTCACCCACATCTGTGAATGAAAAAGGCGCTCCCCCTCTTCTGGATATGTTGGCTCTTCTAGTTGAATTGTTGCGGTCGCGACAATAAAAGTAGGGTTTGCGTTGATGATCTGTCTTTTACCAGTATTTTCAGAATCAGATTCTGAATCAGGGTTTGGCTCCTTATCTTTAATCTCGACCACCAATGACTATTTTGAGTGACATTCATCGGTGTTGTGCCAAGATCTTTTGTGGAAATCGCACCATTTTCCAGTGTCCTTTTTTGTCTTCCCGTGACTCTTCTTTTCCTGTTTATCACTCCAAGAAACTCCTTAGGGTTGTAGACTAAGAATGCTTGGTAACTTAAGAATATAATGTGTAGGTATGATTGGAACGATGGGATCACTTAATGATTAATGTAATAGACAACTCATCATACATTCAAATGAAACAGTGCTTTTATAAAACAATAATCAGACCAGATATTTTTTAAAGGGGAGGATGAAGAATACTAATCTTGATTGCCAAATACAACTAGGTGTAGGGCTTAATGCAAGGTAGTAAGAAATCTTTCACTTCAAGTCTATGGGCTTAATAAAGAGATGACAGTCTTTAAAAGCTAAGATAAACTGAAATAAAGTACAGAAACAAGATGCATGAATATTTCTGATATTGAAAGCAAACAGAGACTATAATTTCTATTATCCAATAAGAGTCTATAAAGTAGCCAAAATGTATTCCCAGTTTGAACCCTTATCTCTTAGAAAAGATAGGCATTTATATCCTTTTACAATCAGTTTTTAAGATCCTGAAAACTTGGATCTGTATCTAAAAATAGAAAATAAAACTAACTAATGTAATCGATAATAAAGACTAGTTCCTAGAACACGAACTGTCTTCTATATCAATCTTTGACATCTATGCTTCATTAGCTACAGGACTCTGTTGTGTCATGGAAAGGTAAAGGCATCTGTCTTCTGTAGCTGGACTTCTTCAATTAACCATAATCGAAACTTTAGGTGACCAATTTAGCATTTGGTCTTCAAAATCTCCACGAATCTCCGATGCTGCGTGTTTCCTGACTAAGTGGTTAATCCTTTGATGCTCTTAAACCTCTTTAAATACTTGAAAATTAGCTTGCTCCAGCTTTAGCTTTCAAAAATTTCTTTTTGTGCTTTCACCAGCTAATTCGCCTTATGATCTGCTGGTTAGCTGGTGAAAGCTCTGCTTTTCACCAACTAACTGGTTGTAAATTTACCCTTTGCATTGGTGAAAGTTTTGTCTTGGCCAAAAAGGAAAATTCCACCTCCAAAACTGTTGTTTTATCAAAAACTTAGTGTGTCTTTGATTTATCTCCCTGCATATTCACAACAACCTGGGATAGTACTTGCAGATCTGGATGCGACTTATGCTTCTGCTTCAAATTCTTAATTTTCCTCTTAAGGCATTTTGCTAACCACCATAAATTGTCATAATCTTTGGTGATTTTCTTCTTTCTCTTTTTGTCTTTGACACTCTCACGAGCCAACTTCTCAAATGCTGCATTTGTCTCTGCGAACTTGTCAGACAGAGATTTGTATCTTGCCTTGATTACTCTTTCCAAAACCTCCTGTTGAGCAATCACTTCCTTTGGTTGCTTAATTTTTTGTGATTTCTTTGAATTTTTGCTCTTTGATGTTTCACCTTCATCATTGGGAGTACAAGTCTCATAGTCCTGTGCAAATTCCATGGAGTGTTCAGGGCTTTTAATGGCTGAACTTTCATCTTCTTGCTCTGGCTCTGTTTTTGAGTCCGTGTATGGTAGATTTAGAATATTTGTCTTCTTTACTGTAGGCTGCTTTGAAGTGGTTTCAAAATCTAATTTTTTCTTTGATCTTTGAGACTTTATGTCGGAAATCCTATCCTCTGGTGGTCCTGGAAGAGTTCTCCTCCTCCTCGAGCTGCTCTGAGGAGTTAATTTCTTTTTCCCAACTTTCTTCTACTCATTCATGGGTTGAGTTTGGGTTTCAAAGACTTCCCAAAAAAAAAAATGTTGCCAAGTCCTTCCTCTTTGTCTTAGTTCTTCTAGGATTATCAATTTGATCAAGCTGAAATGACAAAGAGTGTTTTTCATACTTAGAGGTTCAGCCCTAATATTTTTACATACTTTGGTTAGGATTTTGTGAAAGAAGAAAGGTAATTTCAGGAGAGTTTTCCCTGTGAAATGATCTAAGATCTTGAAAATATATAGCATCAGCTTGTCATACCTGCCTTCTGAGGTTATATAGAGTTGAATGCCGTTGAACAGGTCTTGCCATTCGTCCTCCAAATGAGAAATCGACATGCTTTTCTTCCAGGTGACATTTTTGAATTCTGCCTTAAGATATGCTCTGAAATTGAGATTCTTGGTTGATGTTGTCTTAAACTAGCTCTGGCCTGATCTAGGTAAGCGGGTTGCTGTGGAAATGGCGGCTTCATCAACTATCATTTCGAAATAACCCACATTGGCTTTGTTTCCATCATACGATTTAGCAAACACTTCAGTTGTTGTTTGGTGGCAACCATTATGTAACTTTTCAACATAACCCATGCAGCCTGCATTTGAGAAACGTTTTTGCACCTCTAGATGTGCCTGTAAAAAATACAGGTTGTCTAATTCTTTCCTCAGTAATGAACCACTTCGTTTCCTTGCCATCTGTAACTCGAACCTCAAACAATTTTGCAAACAATGTCACTGTATTTTCCTGATTGAGCCAAGGTTTGGCGCTGGTGAAAACTCTCGGTGTTTCCTTTCAAATATGAAACCATAACATATTGCATGTGAACAATGCGTGTTGAAATTATGAAGTGTCGATTTGATGTCGCCGACTGAGTAGTATTGCTCCTTTACCTGTGATGATGAATGTGAATTCGTCATCTCCAACACCATCATTGTTTGAAGCATGCATTCACAAACACGATCCGCTATGATATCCGATTTAGACGTGCATAACAAAATCCTCATCATCATTTTCTTTCACCAACGCCTCATAATGATTATGTGACGTGTGTCGAGCGTGTCATCTTTTTGATTTCTGAAATTGTGGAGGAAAAACACGTCTTTCGTGCTTTCACTAGCTAACTGTCTACGGGAAAGTACTCCTTAACTATTGAAACTCACCGCTTTCACTAGCTAATCATCAACCTTGCAACACGCGTTAGCTGTTGAAAATCTTTTCATGAAATTTTGTAGAAAAGACCTTTATGGATCAACTTATTTCTAAGGTATGAATTTAAAACCTAAGTTTTGACACTAGAAGAAATTAAAAAAAAATGGAGAAAACTACAGATGACCATGCTATCATCTACAAAATGAAACCATAGTGACTGATTCATTTTGGGAGCTAACATTTGGCTCCAACTGGGATGGATACCTCCCTCTGAGGTCACCAAGAACCTAGTTAGACTCAGTAGCCTTTATTACAATTTGAAAATTTGAAAAATGGTTTTGCTCAGTACCATTGGGCATGGAGTTATTCAAGTGATAAAAACAAAGAAAATAGAACTGAAAATAATATGTACAAGTAAAACAGGGCTTTAAGAAAAGCCTTATGAAAAATAGGTCTTTAGAAAGTGCCCGTTGAAAGGGCCACCTGCTACTTCCTCGCCTGCAAGATTTTGGAGAACAAAGGTATTGTTCTGCTGAACTGTTGTTATGACGAAAGGACCTGCCCAAAGAGCATCAAATTTATCATGTTTCCCCTTCTCTTGCCTTGCTGCATCCCATTTTAAGACCAGTTCCCCTGTTTTGAAAATATTTGTTTTGATTTTCTTGTCGAAAATCTCCTTCATCTTTTCTTGGTGTAATTCTGTCTTTTCCAGAAGCTGCTCTCTATCTTGCTGCAACTCTACCAGATTATGGATTCTTCGAGTTAAATCACTTGGTTCAGATTCAGTTTCTTGTAAAAACTTTGCAACTGGCAGTGCAAGTTGAACATGAAATATGGCTTCAGTACCATATACCAACTTGAAGGGGGATGTACCAATTGACTTTTTATTTGTAACCCTGTTAGCCCACAAAGAAAATTTTAGCTTGGAATCCCAGCCCCTGGTATTTTGTTCAAGCAACTTCTTTATAATTCTGACTAAACTCTTATTCGATGACTCAGTTAAGCCATTTCCTTGGGGATAGTAAGCAGTGGAATGTACTAGCTGAACTCCCAACTCTTCACATAGTTTTACCAAGTGTTTATCTTTGAATGCAACAGTGTTATCAGTGACTATTCTCTTAGGGAAACCAAATCTGACGAATATGTTTTCTTGCAGAAAATTAATGATGACAGTATGATTGGCGTTCCTGGTAGGAATAACCTCAATCCACTTTGTAAAATAATCGGCGACAACAAGGCTCCATCTGTGCTGACTGCTAGAAGGCGGGTGAATCTCACCTATGAATTTCAGAGCCCATTGCTGGAAGGCACCTGTGACAACTATAGGTTTGAGGGGAAGAGATTTCAATTGTTTTTTGCCTTCAAATATTTTGCACTTGTCACATGTTCTCACAAACTCACACACATCTGAAAATAAGGATGGCCAGTAATAACCAGATCTTAAGATTTTATGTGCGATAGTCTTCCAATAGTGATGTCCTCTGCATTCACTATTATGGAACTCAATCATGACCTTAGTTGCTTCCTCTTGGTTTATGCACCTTAATAATAAACCTACTGGATTTTTCCAAAACAATAAGTTGCCATTGATGCAGAAATTCATGGCTTTGAGCTTTAAAGCCCTTCCTTGTGTTTTTGTCAAATCTGAAGGGACTGATAAAGTTTGCAGAAAATGAATAATGTGACTGTACCATTTGCAATTAGCTAGGTGAGTTGAGACCTGCATTTCCTCACTTCTTTTATCCTCTGAAGACTGAACATTATCTGCATTAACACTTACCAAATTTATTTCAAGCAGTTTACAATTTTCTTCTGCAAGGAGTTTGGTAAGGCCTTGACCTTTCACAAGTTTTTCCGGTTTAATTTCAACATCAAATTCAATTAATTTTGCTATCCACTTACTCCTTTTCCCATCTATGTCGGGTTGTATAAGCACATCTTTAACTGAAATGGAAGGTATGTAAGCTATTACCTTGGCTTGAAGAATGTAAACTCTGAAAGATTTTAATGACTTGATGAGTGCATATGCTTGTTTCTCCAATAATTCATACTTCACCTCTGCATCCCTCAAGACTTTACTGAAGAAAGCAACTGGCTGCTTCTGATCATCAACATTTCTCTGCAAGAGTACTACTGCAATTGTATCTTTTGAAGCAAATGAAAAGATATAAAATTCCTTGGCGAAGTTGGGGATGATTAAAACAGGGGCTTTCATAATGACTTCCTTGATAGCATTGAATGAGTGTTTGGCTTCTTCAATCCATTTTACTTCGGAGTTATTTCTTAACATAGAAGTGATATGCTTTGTGAGTTCTGCAAAGTTTGCTATAAACCTCCTGATAAAGTTTATAGTCCCAAGGAAAGACTGAATGTCCTTTGATCTAGGAAGAGACAAATTTTTAATTGTTTCTACTTTTTTTGGGTCGATCTTCACCCCATCAGCTGAAACAATATGTCCAAGTAATTTCCCTTCCTTAAGTGCAAAATTTGATTTTTTGGGATTAAGAGAAATGCCATACCTTTGACATTTTAAGAATGTCTTTTTTAAGTGCTGCAAATGATGTTCATGGCTGCTCGAAAAAATAGTGATATCGTCAAGATATATCAGGATGGATTTGTCTTTCTCCCCAACGAAAGAAATGTCCATCTCCCTTTGGAATGTCGCTCCTACATTCATCAATCCGAAAGGCATCTTTTCGTACATAAACGTACCCCATGGAGTAGTAAAGGCAGTCTTTTCTTTATCGTCCAGATGGACAACGATCTGGTTGTATCCGGAAAACCCATCAATAAAAGACATCACCTTTGATCCTGACACCTGCAAAATATGTTCCATTTTGGGCAGCGGGTAGTTGTCCTTCTTAGAGCACTTATTCAAATTTCTGAAATCCACGTAGAGTCTGATCTCTCCATTCTTCTTTCTGACCGGCACAAGATTTGCAATCCATTCTAAATATCTGAGAGGTATGATAATGCAGGCATCCAATAGTTTCTTGATTTCTCTTTCCATTGTAGGCAACAACAAAGGATTAAAGGATCTAAGTTTCTACCTAAATGGTTTGGTATTTTTGTTCAAGAGGATCTTGTGCTAAATTACCTATGTGTCGAAAGTCTTCAAGTCATCATATTGCCAAGCAAAGATGTCAAAAAACTCCTTTAGCAATTCACCATAATCAACCTTTTGTTTTTCAATCAAATGTGAAGCTAAGTTGACATATTTAGGATTCTGTTTGCTGGCTACATTATACTGCAAAACTTCTGAAACTTCTGGCTACATTATACAACTACATCATTGTTATCAAAAATATTTTCTAAAGGGACCAAACCTTTAGGAATTCTGTTGGTGGACAGTTGTACTATTTCATGTGCTATGATTTTGCTTCTGAATTTTGGCTTCTTAGCTTCATCGTCATGTTCATTCTCCTGATCAATTTGAAAATCTACAAACTCATCTATTACTGCAAGAAATCTAGTGAGTTCAACATCGTCTTCGAAAACCTTCCAGAATTTTACATTATCAGGGAGGGATGGCCTATACTTAACTTGAATTTCATAATTCAATTTATGAGGCAAAGGAGGTATAAAAGCACATGTCGACACAACTAATGAATCAGTCAATTCATTCATTTCTCTGGGTACATATGAAATTTTGAAATCTACAAAAGTATGAATCGCCCTCAAAACTTCGTCTCTATATGCTTTTAGCCTGACATGTTTTGCTTGAAATGACTTATTTACTTGCTGAATGATTAAATCTGCGTCTCCGAATACATGTAATCTTTTAATCTCCATCTCTTTGGCTGCATTTAACCCCAGAAGTAGTGCCTCATACTCTACAATATTGTTAGTCACTTTAAAATCAAGTTTAAAGGACAAATGAGAAGTTTTATTTGAAGGGGAAATCAATACCACCCCTGCTCCTGCTGATTCTTTGGTACAAGCACCATCAAAGAACATGGTCCAAAGATCATCCTCTGTTACTTCTATGGACTGAACTGCAGGCTTTCTAAGCAGCAATGCATCTGGTAATGAATCATCAATTTGTAAAATACAATATCCCATACCTGTGTTGACAGAATAGATAGGATGATTGGATGGATTTTGTTCGTCACTGATTACATATGCCAGCTGTGATTCCCTGTATAACCTTCTGTTTACCCCTCCAAAAATAGGGATAGTAGTGTAGGAGAGATCCATTTGAAGAGTGCCACCTAGCCTCTTCATCCACGATATTGATAACAAACATCCAAATTTAGGTGGTATGTTTGCCACTACTATATCCATAACCATAGTTTTCATGGATGCTTGGGTTAAAGTTACAACCAAGTCCTTGATCATTCCGAGACATTTGACTTTTCGAGAGTCAAAAGAGAAAAGATCGTGGTAAGACTTGGTGATCTCTAGCCCAAGCTCATCCATGACCACCTTTGGAATTAAATTGTAAGAAGCACCGACGTCCAACAAACAATTATGTAATTTTTTCTCATGAATATTTAGAGAGATGTAAAAAGGAGGACAACTTTCATCTCTATATTCTATCATTTGGCCCAGAGTAATGGTTGGCTTTTCATCATATATGTTGAGAATATTAGCAGAAGGGGATATAGATTTGGGATCCAGAGTTTTGAGGATATCTTTTTTGAACATTTCATTTTCCATTAACTCAACCAGAGGAATGGGAATTTTAATTTTCTGTATTTTAGCCTCAAAATTAAAAGAATATGGGACTTTATCAGAGACTTTTACCTCATTTAAAGGAGCTTTCTGAATGCTTTGCTGTTCAACAGGGGTCTGACTTTCCGGAATTTGTTGCTTGACAGGGGCAACAGTCTTCTTGGGAGGAGCTGATGCTTTTGCTTTTGAGGGATTTGTTTGCTGATTCTTTGATGTCTGATCTTTTTTCTTAACAGGGGCTGTACTCTTTTCGGGAGAGGCTGGTGCGTTCTGTTGGGTAGTATCAGAATTAGATCGGAGATTATATCTGTTCTTATCTTCCGTCGTAAAAATGCCATCATCAGCAGAATTATCCTCTGTTTATTCAGTCATCAATGCCTCTTCATAGTCGTGTTGTGTTAGATAAGATTTCCCTGTTTCTTCTCCAACATAGTGAATATTATCTTCTCCATCTTCTTGATAATCACCTTCATCTTCATCCATCACAACATTCTGAAGAGGAGCCTTTATTCTCTGATCTTCAGTAAGATTCTTTTCTCTTTGCAAAATCTGTGTTGGCTGATTATTTCTTCTGAAGTTGTTAGGATTTTGATTTGGGTTCCTCCCTGCATAATCATAAGTGCCCCTTCCCTTTACATGCTACTTATTTTCAATCTTAAGCTTAGATATCTCAGAGGTCAGAGACTCTAACATCTTAGCCATTTTATCTAACTTTGGGTCAACACTTGATGAAGAAGAAGCTTCATTTCTTGGCCTTCTCCTATGAGAATTTCCCTTTAGCTTTTGAGAGGCTAAAACATTTGATTCCACCTCAAGGGAAACATCTTGCATCAGAGATAGTGTAGGTGACCTCCTTTCTCTCAACAATAAACAAAACTCTGAGTCAAAAGAATCATAATATGTGATTTTGGCAGAAGCATCTGAAGGTTTTATCTCTGTTGGTATTTTACTGTACATCCAGTTAAACCTTTTAGTGAAATCAAAGACTGACTCACCATTTTGTTTCCTTAGATTTCCAAATTCTGTGATATAGTATACAAAATCTCTTCTATCACCCCAGTGTTTCGAGAAGGTATCATCCAATTGCTCAGTTCCAACTATGGAACTAGTAGGGAGTTCTTTGAACCATTTCCTAGCATGGACATCTAAGCTTTGGAAAAAAACTCGTGTCCAAACATCTTCCTCCTCAATATTAAGGTTTTCAACATAACTATAGAAAGCCTCAATATGTTCTTCAGCAGACACATCGCCTTCACCTGTGAATTTGGGCATATACTTCTGATAGTCTCCTGTCGGCATAGCTGATACTGGGTTTGGCAATATAAGTGGTGCATACCTAGCAGCTAGGATTTGTTGCATCTTAGTCAAAGGAAGTGGTGCAGCCATAATGATCAGGGGTGAGAAAGGTGATAGTTTCTCTTTTGAGTCTTCAACATTGGGGGAATGTGAAGGAGGTGAATCTTCTAATGGGAAAGAGGTCTGATATGAAGCTCTGCAAAAATTTGCAAGCTGTCCAGCTAAGTTTTCTTCACCTTTAGCAGACAACTCTTGAAGAAGATGTTCAACAACAAGGAGGCTAGTATATATGTTTAAATGATCTTCTTTCTACTGTGAATGAAAAGACTCAAGTGAAGTCTTGGATGCTTTTTCAATCAATTTTGAATATGTCAATTTATCATCATTGCTATTTTTCTGTTGATAAAAAGGAGTTTGTTCTTCTACAACAGTTACAGTTGTTTTTTCATCAGCATTCTTGGAAAACAATTCAAATTTTTCTGTAGTAGATTTTCTAGAACTAAAGAGAGGATTACCTTCTGTATCTGATTTTGAAGCTTGACCCTAAATTGTCTTTCCTCTCCTGAGAATTAGTTCTGGATTGGGCACTGGTGTGACAGGTGATTCTTGTGGATTCGTCGTAGTACTGATCCTCTTAGGAGCCAGGATGAACTTGTGGAGTCGCCAGATAGATAATTACAACCAATAAAATGTCTAATCTTTGTCTATCATCAAAGATCAGCTCTGTGTTGTATCCCAGGAAAAAATAGCTTAAATTTCGTTTCCCCGGCAACGACGCCAATTTGTTATCACTCCAAGAAACTCCTTAGGGTTGTAGACTAAGAATTCTTGGTAACTTAAGAATATAATGTGTAGGTATGCTTGGAACAATGGGATCACTCAATGATTAATGTAGTAGACAACTCAACATACATTCAAATGAAACAGTGCTTTTAGAAAACAATAATCAAACCATATATTTTTTAAAGGGGAGGATGAAGAATACTAATCTTGATTGCCAAATACAACTAGGTGTAGGGCTTAATGCAAGGTAGTAAGAAATCCTTCACTTCAAATCTATGAGCTTAATAAAGAGATGAAAGTCTTTAAAAGCTAAGATAAACTGAAATAAAGTACATAAACAAGATGCATGAATATTTCTGATATTGAAAGCAAAAGGAGACTGTAATTTCTATTATCCAATAAGAGTCTATACAGTAGCCAAAATGTATTCCCAGTTTGAACCCTTATCTCTTAGAAAAGATATGCATTTATAGCCTTTTACAATCAGTTTTTAAGATCCTAAAAACTTGGATCTGTATCTAAAAATAGAAAATAAAACTAACTAATGCAATCGATAACAAAGACTAGTTCCTAGAACTCGAACTGTCTTCTATATCAATATTTGACATCTGTACTTCATCAGCTTCAGGACTTTGTTGTGTCATGGAAAGGTAAAGGCACCTGTCTTCTGTAGCTGGACTTCTTCAATTAACCATAATCGAAACTTTAGGTGACCAATTTAGCATTTGGTCTTCAAAATCTCCACGAATCTCTAATGCTGAGTGTTTCCTGACTAAGTGGTTAATCCTTTGATGCTCTTAAACCTCTTTAAACACTTGAAAATTGCCTTGCTCCAACTTTAGCTTTCAAAAATTTCTTTTTGTGCTTTCACCGGTTAATTCGCCTAATGATCCGCTAGTTAGCTGGTGAAAGCTCTGCCTTTCACCAACTAACTGGTTGTAAATTTACCCTTTGCGCTGGTGAAAGTTCTGTCTTGGCAAAAAAGGAAAATTCCACCTCCAAAACTGTTGTTTTATCAAAAACTTAGTGTGTCTTTGATTTATCTCCCTACATATTCACAACAACCTAGGCTAGTACTTGTAGATCTGGATGCGACTTATGCTTCTGCTTCAATTTCTTAATTTTCCTCTTAAGGCGTTTTTCTAACCACCATAAACTGTTATAATCTTTGGTGATTTTCTTCTTTCTCTTTTTGTCTTTGACACTCTCACGAGTCAACTTCTCAAATGCTGCATTTGTCTCTGCGAAATTGTCAGACATAGATTTGTATCTTGCCTTGATTACTCTTTCCAAAACCTCCTGTTGAGCAATCACTTCCTTTAGTTGCTTAATTTTTTGTGATTTCTTCGACTTTTTTCTCTTTGATGTTTCACCTTCATCAATGGGAGTAAAAGTCTCATAGTCCTATGCAAATTCCATGGAGTGTTAAGGGATTTTAATGGTTGGACTTTCATCTTCTTGCTCTGGCTCTGTTTCTGAGTCTGTGTATGGTAGATTTAGAATATTTGTCTTCTTTACTGTAGGCTGCTCTGAAGTGGTTTCAAAATCTATTTTTTTCTTTGATCTTTGAGACTTTATGCTAGAAATCCTATCCTCTGGTGGTTCTGGAAGAGTTCTCCTCCTCCTCGAGCTGCTCTGAGGAGTTAATTTCTTTTTCCCAGCTTTCTTCTGCTCATTCATGGGCCGAGTTTAGGTTTCAAAGCCTTCCCCAAAAAGAAAATGTTGCCAAGTCCTTCCTCTTTGTCTTAGTTCTTCTAGGATGATCAATTTGATCAAGAAAAAATGACAAAGAGTGTTTTTCATACTTAGAGATTCAGCCCTAATCTTTTTACATACTTTGGTTAGGCTTTTGTGAAAGAAGAAAGGTAAATTCAGGAGAGTTTTTCCGGTGAAATGATCTAAGAGATTGAAATGATATAGCATCAGCTTGTCATACCTGCCTTCTAAGGTTATATAGAGTTGAATGCCTTTGAACAGGTCTTGCCATTCGTCCTCCAAATGAGAAACTGACATGCTTTTCTTCCATGTGACATTTCTAAATTTTTCCTTAAGATATGCTCTGAAATTGAGATTCTTGGTTGCTATTGTCTTAAACCAGCTCTGGCCTGATCTAGGTAAGTTGGTTGCTGTGGCAATGGCGACTTCATCAACTATCATTTCTAAAGAACCCACACTGGCTTTGTTTTCATCATACGATTTAACAAATGCTTCAGTTGTTGTTTGGTGGCAACCATTCTGTAACTTTTCAACATAACCCATGCAGCCTGCGTCTGAGAAACGTTTTTGCACCTCTGGATGTGCCTGTAAAAAAATACAGGCTGTCTAATTCTTTCCTCAGTAATGAACCGCTTCGTTTCCTTGCCATCTGTAACTCGAACCTCAGACAATTTTGCAAACAATGTCACTGTATTTTCCTGATTGAGCCAAGGTTTGGCGCTGGTGAAAACTCTCGATGTTGCCTTTCAAATATGAAACCATAACATATTGTCTGTGAACAATGCGTGTTGAAAATATGAAGTGTCGATTTGATGTCGCCGACTGAGTAGTACTGCTCCTTTACCTGTGATGATGAATGCGAATTCGTCATCTCCAACGCCATCATTGTTTGAAGCATGCATTCACGAACACGATCCACTATGATATCTGATTTAGACGTGCATAACAGAATCCTCATCATCATTTTCTTTCACCAGCGCCTCATAATGATTATGTGACGTGTGTTGAGCGTGTCATCTTTTTGATTTCTGAAATCGTGGAGGAAAAACACGTGTTTCATGCTTTCACCAGCTAACTGTCTGTGGGAAAGTACTCCTTAACTGTTGAAACTCGCCGCTTTCACCAGCTAATCATCAACCTTGAAACACGTGTTAGCTGTTGAAAATATTTTCATGAAATTTTATAGAAAAGACCTTTATGGATCAACTTATTTCTAAGGTATGAATTTAAAATCTAAGTTTTGACACTAGAAGAAATTAAAAACAAATGGAGAAAACTACAAATGACCATGCTATCATCTACAAAATGAAACCATAGTGACTGATTCATTTTGGGAGCTAACACCTGTGTCTTGGACTGGTTTTCGGGAGACTGTTTGTTAGGGCTATCTTTTTCATACTTTGGTTGTTGCGGATTTGCAGACTCGATTTCCTTTTTTTTCTGGTGCTTAAATTTCTGCTCGATTATAACAACATATCGATAAGCAACATCGAGTGATGAGATGTCCAGAAAATCCATTTCAGTCTGGATGTATCTGTGTAGAGCCCCACAATATTTCAGAACCAAATGTCGCTCAGAGTCTTTGATACCTAGCTTGGTGCGCAAGGTATGGAGGGTATTGGTGAACTCCATAACTGCTTGGCCCCTCTCTTGCCGCAGTGTGGTCCATCTCATGTACTGGTCCTCATAGTTGCCAACATGGTAATACTGTTCCTTTACCACATCCACAAAAAAATCCCAAGTGGGCTCGACCCCATATATTCCAGACTCCTCTGTGGAACTCTGCTCCCAATAAGTTTCCCACCAATGTTTGACATGGGGGAGACCCTTAAAGAGTGTGAAGGTGATCTTTTCCTTGTCGGAAAATTATGAACAGAGAAATAACCTTCTAGCAGATTTAACCATTTATCTAGGGCATCTGCATCTATTTGACCTTCAAATACGAGAATATCAAAATTAACCTGTACCTTGAAAGACGAGGCTCCTCCAAAGTGACCACTTGATGAAGATGAGCCTGATGCTATCGAGAGGCATTAGAGGATGTGGGAAAAATTCTCCATCATTTCGTCTCTCTCTCGTGTGAGAGCTTGCTCAAGCAACACACTGATAGGATCGTCTTCTCTATCAGTTTTATTTTCTTCCACCATTGAGGGTTTCTTGGGTGTGTGAGAGAGATTGTCCTCAAGAGAGACAAGCTCGAGACCCAACTTGATATACTCAGACCTCGTCGGGGACATGCACTGAAAAACGATCAAGAGTAGCATGCTATGATATCACTGATCCAGATTATTTTCGGCATGAAATGGGATCAGAGATATAATAAAGAAATGCACAGAGATATTGCAAGAGAGACAACAATATAACAGAGATATAGCGGAAATAAAACAAGAGTCACAGATATACAGTAATACACGATTTCTATTAACAAAATAAATGTACAGAGGCTGTAAAATACAGAGTGAAAGACTCGCTAGAATGGTGGTAGCTTATCTCTGAGAAGAGATGTGATGGCTACTCACATCCGTGAGAAGATGATTATTACAATGAGGCTCTAAGGGCCTTTTTAACAAAAGTAAAATCCAAAACCCTAACCCCGGAAGATGAAAAGCCAAAAGGTTTGTGGGCCCCAATGGGGGTAGTTGATACGTCAACTTCCCAGGGATGTAACTTTTGCATACGATCTCCATTTGGGGCGCTTGATAGCTCGTTGGAAAGATCTATCCGAGAAATACAACTTTTGGGTGAGCAACATTGATCTATGATCCATGTTGCTCCTTGTTTTCTCAAAAAACATCGTTTAGGGCCTCAAAATGGCCCCGGAAGTTAAAAACTGCTAAAAATAGTAAATTACCAAAATTGTCAGAAACATGTTTTGGGTTAGTTCGAGAAGGTGGGTGGCCACCGATATCCACCTGGATCAAAGGCATTGTTACATTGATCTTAAAATAGTGGATAGATTACATTTGGAGAAAAAAAATCTTGAAAAGTCAAGTTTGGTTCATCTAGCCACTAGAACCAAAATAAGGATCAATGAAACTATTAGAAGTTGTCCAATAAATATGAATGGAGTGAGTAATAATGATAATATGCATATAATCCCATTAGAATCTTATGATATCCCAATTGGAATGGATTAGTTGGACCAACACCATGCTTTCCTAGATTGTCATAACAAGACCTTTATATGTCTTCATGAAGAAGGAAAACATAGCACTGTGAAAGGAATTCCAAGGCCCATTTCTATAAGGAGATTTTGGTCTTGTAGTTAAAAAAATATTTTAGGAAAGGATGTCAATTGTATGCAACTCATGTGGAAGAGCCATACAAGACAAAAGGGCCAAACCTTCAATATTTTTCGGTATTGCAAGAGTTTGAATATGTATTTCAATAAATACCAGGATTTCCACTAAAGAGAGAGATGGTTTTTTCTATGGATTTAGTACTAGGAGTTTCCCCAGTATAAAAAACACCTTACATAGTGAGTACACCTGAATTGAAATAGTCACAAATGAAGCTAGAAGAATTGGTGAGGAAAGGGTACATACGCCCAAGTGTTTCACCTTAGGGGAACACCAATACTCTTTGTCAAAAAGAATGATGGAACATTGAAGTTGTTTATTGAATTTAGACAACTGAATAAATCCATGGTAAAAAAAAAATACCCTCTACCCAAAATTGATGATCTCTTTGATCAACTAAGAGGGAAAAATATATTTTCAAAGATAAAATTGAGATCTGGATACCACCAGGTAAGAATCAAGGAAGAATAAATCAATAACACAATGTTTAGAACCAAGTATGGACATTATGAATTTGTAGTGGTTCCATTTGGACTGACCATTGCACCAACTATCTTTATGTGCTTAATGAATGTCATATTCATAAATTATCTGGATAAGTTTGTCATTGTATTCTTGGATGACATACTTATTTATTCTAAGTCTGAGGAAGAGCATAAATGTCACTTGAGGTTGGTGTTGCAAGTGCCGAGGGAACATCAATTGTATTCCAAGCTTAGTAAGTGTTATTTTTACCAAGAACAAATCCATTATTTGGGTCACATTATTTCAGAACAAGGTATAGCAGTAGATCCATAAATGATTGAAGCCATTAGAGGATGGAAAACACTCAGGAATGTTTCAGAAATCAGATATTTTATGGGATTAGATAGATACTACAAGAGGTTTATAGCAGGGTTCTCTAAGATTTCTCATCCCATCACTTCTTTGCAAAAGAAGGGAATTAAATTTGAATGGACCACTGAGTGTGAAGAGAACTTTAATTTGTTCAAAGAATTGCTTACTAGTGCACCTATTTTAAAGATTGCTGACCCAAATAAGAATTTTGTGGTATGTATAGATGCATGCAAGGAAGGAATTGGTGGATTCCTCACTCAAAATGGACATGTCATTGTTTATGAGTCTAGAAAATTCAAAGAACATGAGAGGAATTATGCCACACATGATTTGGAGCTTGCTTCCATAGTTCATGCATTGAATATGTGGAGGCATTATCTCGCGGGAAAAAAAAAATTGAATTAAGGACATACCATAGTGTTCTGAAATATCTTTTTGAACAACCAACTTTGAATGCTAGGAAAACAAGATGGCTGGAATTTTTTAAGTGAGTATGACCTTAACATCAAGCATATCAAGGGAAAATAAAATAAAGTTGTTGATGCACTCAACAAAAGAGTACATCACATGCATGCTACAACTGTTAGTATGAATCATTTAGATTTAAAGAACACAATTTTAGATGTTGTTACATATCAACATTACATACATGTAAAATAAAGTTTACATAAAGAAAATGTACAATGAAAAATTAAAGAGTATGAGATTAAGGAATATGGATTACTTATGCATAAGAATATAATTTATGTTCCTAGTTCCAAAGAACTTAGGGATTTGGTGTTAAAATAAATGCATAATGTTCAATATGTCGGACATCCCGGCTACCAGAAAACAATTGCAGCAGTAAGAATCCAATTCTTTTGGTCTGGAATGAAAAAAAGATGTTTCTGATTACATTGTCAGAGTTATGGAATTTCAGAGAGTAAAAACTGAGCATAGACACCCAACGAGTTTGCTTCATCCATTGCCAATTCTAGAGAAGAAATGGGAAGTGATAATAATTGATTTTGTAACTAAATTTCCCAAGACAACAAGGAAACATGATTCCATAATGGTAGTTGTGGATAAATTGACAAATTATGCTCATTTTGTTCTTGTGAAAATGACTCATACAACAACTAATATTGCAGAAATTTACATGAGAGAAATTGCTAGGTTGCATGGGACACCTAAGGAAATTGTTTTAGACATAGACACAAAGTTTACTTCAAATTTCTGGAAGGGTTTATTTAAAGGATTTGGTACAAATATGAATTTGAGCACAACATACCATCCATAGTCAGATGGACAAACAAAAAGAGTCAAACAAGTAATTGAAGACATGTTGAGAATGTATGTGATGGATAAACCATCTAAGTGGGAAGATTACTTGCATTTGGTTGAATTTGCCTATAATAATGTGTATCAAGCTTCATTTAATATGATCCCATTTGAATCTTTGTATGGTAGGAAATGAAACACTTTAGTGAGTTGGGAAAACCCAGTAGACAAAGTGGTACTTGAGCCAGAATTGCTCAAGGATATGGAAGACCATATGGTTAGAATTAAGCATAATTTAAAAGTAGCTCAAGATAGATAGAAAAGTTATGCAGATATGAACATAACAACTAGAGAATTTGAAGTGGGGGAGCATGTTTTCTTAAAAGTGAATCCCAAGAAGAGCTTATTGAAGTTGGGTAGCTGTACAAAGCTAATAACCAGATTATGTGGTCCATTTGAGATCCTGAACATAATAGGGCCAGTTGCAAACATGCTTGCATTTCTTGCTTCCATGAATGTGCATAATGTATTTCATGCCTCTTTGCTGAAAAAGTATGTACATCATTCTAACCATTTTATTGATTGGCATTCGATTAAGGTAGAGCTAGAGGGAGACTTCTAGGTCCAGCTAGTGTGCATATTGGATAGAAAATTCAAAATGCTCCGAAACGAGTTATAGAGCTGGTAAAATTCCAATGGACTTGCTACAGTCTTGAAGATGCTACTTGGGACCATGAAGATGCCATGCATGCAACGTACCCACAAATTTTTGAATAAATTTTGAAATGGTGATTTTTGTTTTGCATATGCATTGAGGACAGTGCCAAAATAAGGGGGAGGGATATGTAATACCCCAATTTTGATTCCCCATATTAAATAATGTATTTTGTTTATTTGATGAAAGGCCAGAGTGCCAAAAAATTAAAGAGGCCAATGTTCCGAGGAAATGTAATGTTTTGATCATTCTTAATAATAAAATGTATCATTGGCTGCTAGACAAACAAGGACAAGAGTTATAGGGGGATATGATTCCACGAGAGAAGGGGCTTAAGGGGATAAGTCATTTTATCATAATTTATTTGCCCATAATTGTTTTAATTTAGAGAAGGGGTTACATGAGCTTCTTGGGGGAAGACCATGTGGTTTTTGATTCCCAAGTAAATATATAAACCCATCTTGTGGGTTGTTTGGGGTTCTTCTCCATACACACTTTCACACTTTCATTCATTGTGCTCATTCATCCTTGGTCTTGGTTGGGAAAGGAAAAATGGATTGCTGGGAGAGAAGCCATCGTTGGTTGGCTGTAGTGACTGTTGGTGTATTCCAACCATGAATTAATGCTTGCATTCTTGAGATACATTGACATGTACTAAATTTTATTCATAGTTGTGAGTCCTGAGAGTCCTAACATGGAGATTCTTGAACATATGCACTAGAGCCATGGAAGGAGGTGGACAGTCTGAGGGATTGCATGGAAGATAAGGGGGTCCATTCCCTTGGTTTTTGCAAGCTGGAGAGAAGAGAGCTAGTGTAATTTGGATTGATGTGTGTTGATGAATTTATGAGAGCTTGAGTGTTGACTGGTTTGGGAAGATGAGTGACACCCTAAAACCATCCTTGTGGATTCATAGCCCTGGCTCAAGGGTGACATGTTGTTGAGACTTGGAATAGTTTAATAGTGTCTATGGTTGGACATAATGTCCTTGGTCTGCAACCAATTGGTGAACCATTTTGTTAAAGCTAAGTGCTCTCTGTCATGTGTTTTTATGCTGTATATTTATTTTCGCTGTGTATTAATTAATATCTATGAGATGCGTATTTTATAATATGCATTCTTGCTGGTTATTTCTATGCATGAAATGTTTAAAAATTCTTTTATACTGCAACATGAATATTTATTATTTCATGTGCTGTTATCATGTTTCTTTCATGCTTCTTTATTAATTAATTGCTATCAAAATTCAAAATCAGTTTAGAAGTGAGTTTTGGGGGTAGAGTTCCCGACCTGTGGGTGGATGGGTACATTACACATCGTCATATCAATCCTCAATCAAATACTGAAGAAGGTATCACCTGAGATGCCATGAGAATCAAAGAGACCATCTAGTCTTGTGTTGATGATGAAGGGTTAAATTGCACCGAGAATCCACTAGGGATGGCATTTATACATTCCATTGCAATATAATTAAATATTAACAACATGTAACATTAACGTATACATTCATTGAACACATAATCAACACTGTAAATGACAAGAACAATCATAGATTGTATTATTTCCATTCGAACAATAATATATATGGATGAAGAGACTCATAATTCATCATAATCAACACCCTACACTCTCACACATTATATCAATACTCCATTACAAGGTTCTATGTGCTTTCTCCAAGACTCTACATGTATTACTAAGTTGAATCTATTAGAAAATTCTTACAAAACCCTTTCCCTCTACATACAAAACTAGACTCACAACTGAACTCTTACAAACATAGCCAAACTCATTTCTCGACCGAGAGAACTCATAGCGAACCAACTGAATGAATAAAAATCAATAACAAAAACCTTCCATGTGTCATCACTGCTTCTTTTTTATTTCCTCCTTTGTTGTGATGCTCTTGTGCTTTTAGGTATACTCCACTCGCTTTGTTGACTTCCAATCCTGCATGCTTCTTCCACTCGCTTCTAGTCCATGCAACCTCTTTGGAGTCCTGATAGTCTTCACAGGGGTCATCCCTGTAGGTGCAGACACTAACTGATCTCCCTATATCCACCTAGATCTAGAACAAAACACACCAGAACATGACGCTTTCTTTAAATTTTAAACATTGAATTTACTAACTAAAGAGGGATAGGTGACATACCGTTTAAATGCCACTTCCTCTCACCATCGCCATCCTAGCTCCATTCCAACGCTCATACAATGATGAACCAACAAAAGAACGCAACCAACCAAAGTGATAGTAATAGCATAAACTCAATATAAACCTATGTATGTGATCAAGGAATCATACAATAAAACAAAACAATCTTTATAGGAAATAATCATATTACTGTATCATATTAAATGTAAAAGAGAGATTACAACCATGGCCTTGATGTCGTAAGGTCCCTTTCAACTTTTCTTTGTTCCCCACACACTTCCACTCCAAAAATTCTGAGAGCATAGATCTGATAATGCTCACAATCTATCTTGACAAAATGGCTCATCTAGCCAAGCTAACAATCTCCAAAGCTCAATCCAATCCAAGCTAATCCCAACAACGAATCTCATCCAAGCCAACTTTCTCCATGAGATCTCCTCTCCTTTTATAAGCTGAAGAGGATAAGGTGAGGAGGTTAAGATGATCCCACCAAATCATGAAAGTGAGTAAGATCCAAACCATTCAGATGCCACCTCACCATGGAAGTTTCTCCTTCTAGAAGCATCGAGAAGATGCTCATTTTTCCCACATATGAGCATTCTCACATCCTTCTTATAGAGCAATCTACGAACCTCTCGCAACCCAGCTATGGTGTAGCCTGCGAGAATTAGGCATTCTCGCACCCTAGCCATAGTGCAGCATGCAAAAATCATCTTTAATAGGGTTTTCATAAAGGAAAATGCAACTTCTTTTCTCAGGAAAAGTTCTTCTCCCTTCTTTCTTTAGGAACTCAGGCCACTGACCCCTCTTAAGACTACAGACAAGTTTACATCATTAACGGTCATAGGGATGACAAAAATAATGTGTAATAGAGAGCCCCCCAAAGTATGAAGTTAGAACAAAGTGATAGCTGAAATACTTTGTCGAGTGTGTGTAGGGAACAAGGAATAGTTGGTCGGAAACCTACCAACAAACAAGGAAATATAGTACAATAATATATCATCACTGAGGTAGGCATTCCCATACTCATAATACAAATGACTCAAAGCATAAATGTCGACATGCAAAGATCCATGTCAAGTAAGAGAGGTCATGGCCACCAAACATACACTATGGATCCATGCCGATATGACTCAAATCTGAACATAGCCACCAAAAATACACTGTGGATTTATGTGTTAAAGACTCAAATTTAAACATAGCCACGAGACATACAATGTGGATCTATGCAACAGTACAAACTGAATATACTCCAACGCAACCTGAATCTGTCAGAAAAGATCCAGGGTCTTCATCTCCACCACTCTATAGTACAAATCTAACCATGCAAATACATGTGTTGAAGTCGAACATGGTAGAAACCACTTGATTACCGTTCATTAGTGAATACCGTTAATAAGTGCGAGAGAAATCACCATTAATGTCAATGACTCCCAAGGTACTCTAGCACAATCCAACGAATGTGAATCAATGAGTTGAGGTCAAACATTCGAGGGAACCTTCCGATCAGAGGTCAATAATGAAAACCCATTGTCGAAAGCAAGGAAACCTTCCATTGAGGCATGCAAGTTCCAAGGTACCAATTGGTTTCTAAGTCTAATTCTTGGATAATGAGTTGAAGTCGACAGGAAAAGACTCGTCATAGGAGGGCTTTAATGTATCCCACATCAATGACATGAAACGAGTAACAAGATTTGAAGTAGATTAGAGTAACAAGTGATTCAAGACTGACTCAGGGATAGCCAACGCAATAGAAGGCTTAAGGACTGCATAAATGGTCGACACAACATAAGGCTTTCTGGGTTGAACTTCTCTTTGAATATATTGGCGACACGACAAGTGTCTTGGAAATACTGACTCAACAACAGGGATCACAGACCAATGGGTAATCTTATAAGGAGCATGATCAAGAGACAAGCAAATTTTCCAACCTAGACACAAGGCGAGTGAAAGGGTGTCATTTTCAAAAAGCGACTCTTCCATGGAATACAGGTTTAGACACATTTATTTTCCAAATTTTCCCCCACCATTTCTGGCGAGTACCTCTTTATTTTTACGCAAGCTTGAGGAGGATAAATTATGCTTGTAATGTAAGCTCATCCTTTGGATGAGTCCCTCGGAGTATGTTTAACAAACCTATGAAGGAGTGGTTCGGTCTCATATAGGCCTTTCGATGTTTGTTTTATGAGTGCAAAGAAAGAAAACTCGAGGATTTTTCATGTTTATAGAGTTTGAAAAACACTTAAAGAGAACTCTCGCAGTTCCTTTTTCGTAAAATAGTCTGATGAGACTGAAAAAGAGATAAAATATCCCTCAACAAACATTTTCTTCAAATATGTTAACGAGCATGAAAAGAACAAGATCACTCGACAATCTTTTCATGTTTAGGCAGTCTAAAAAGAGATTAAAGGAAACTCCAGGGGGTTCCTTTTTCGTATAACCTTTACGAGTCCAAAAAAGTGATAAAAGTACACTCGGTTACATTCTCACACATTTACGAGAATGAGAAAGAACAAAGACCAAGCTTGGTAACTTATTCTCATGTATTTACGAGCATGAAAAAGAACAAAGACTAAGCTTGGGATTGTTTTTATTTTTACGCGATCTTTAAAACAAAACAAAACTATGCTTGGGATAAATTTTGTTTTTACAGAAGATTAAAAACTAAAGAAAACTATGCTTGAACCAAAGGAAACTATGCTTTAGGTAGGTGGTTTCATTTTTACACAAGCTTGAACCAAAGTAAAAACTATGCTTGAACTTTCCAACTCATTATCCATGAATTCACATGGTTGGTACTTAGCCCCCAGCTTAAGAAGCTAACAACTCAACTTCAACATGAAGTCCAGAGGATGAGGTAAATTCCCCCCAAGCTTAGTTTCATCCAACTACAAAGGAGAATGAAATGGAGCTTCAAATACTAGACGAAGGACTGGACTCAAATAGAGAGGGGGAAAACTATTTCATTTTTTTTAACGAGCTTGACACAGAAAAAAGAACTATGCTCATAACCTCTGTTTCATTTTTTAATGAGGTTTCCACAGAGATGAAAAAAACAATCCTCGTAGTATATTCTTGATCATGGATTCCAAGAGGACAATGCTTCGGAATGACATCATGTCAAGGGAAAAAACTCGGTCATGGATTCCAAGAGGTATTCACTGGAAGTAAGAAACACACTTTGGAAGGACACCATGTCAAGGGTCACGACAAGAGTAAAGAGATCAGACTCTAACAACCCTATCTAAGAGATCACCATGTCAACTACTGGATCTAAGTCATCAGAAGTTGAAGCCATGGGTGACAACGCCATATAATTGACCTGTGGTGGAGGCGATACCGTCTGCATATACAAACTATTTAGGGAGGTAATCTAGTGAGGGCTGATGAATGAAAGTTGATCAACAATCACAACTCGTCCATCGTGAGGGAAAGATATCACATGAAAAGAGTAGACACAATATCTCTCATGGCATAGACATAATCTCACCCAAGGAGTAGAGCAAAATCCAAGGGGTCTTGGACTACCATGATGTCAATAAAGACAATTTTCCCTCCCAAAGTTACAGGAAGCTGAGGAAGGGTCCCTAAAGGTTGACTAGTTCTTCTGTTAAAAGATAACAAATTCTGTGTAACTGACACAAGTTGAGGAAAACCCAAAGCTTGCCAAGTGAAAGAGGACAAAATACTAACAGATGCACCTTCATCTATCCGTGTCTGAGGAATGTCTCGACCACAAACCTGTACTGTAATCTGCAAAGGAATGTGAGAGGGAAGATGAGGTCTAATTAGCACACCCCAATCAAAATGGATGGCTTCATTACTTGGAGGGGGTTCCATGGGAGAAGGAGGAATACCCCTCGTCATGGTAGAGTCTGTATCAACGAGAAAAACATGGGCAATATCGGGTTTACTCTTGAGCAGGAGAGTAGGATCGACTGATGGTGAGGTCAAATCGACCACTTGGGTTTCATTCTCCAAGGGGAGAATGGGGTCGACGGGTGGAAATGGATCCACTGCTTGGGTTTCACTCTTTAACGAGAGAGTGAGATCGACCGAGGTTGGGATCAAATCAACCACTTTGTTAACACTCTCTAAAGGGAGAGTGGGATCGACCGAAGATGGGATTGGATCGACCACTTTGTCAACTGGTACAATTAAGGATGTGGCTAGATTGACAACATGATCAATTAGACTGACCGACGAGGGAACCAGATTGATCACTTTGTCAACTATAGGGGGGTTGAGAGAAAGCTTGCAATAAGCAGCTGGAATTTGGGGTTGTGAAACAATCATGTCTTCCAGGAATTTCGAGGCTTCTTCCATATGAAGGCAAAGATGAGTTAGATGACGAACTTTGCATAACATACACGAGAACTTGTCTCTACTTTTCTTCTTCCCAACTGTATCATGACTAGTTGATGGGAGATCATCAACATGTTGTTTAGAGGCTGACAATATGGGTTGGAGAGGGTGTGTAGACCATACTTCTATAACCTTGGATAGACCAGGGCAATCCTTAAGAAGATGGCTACCCTTACAAAGTCTGCCAGGGTACTTGGGATTAAGAGTTGTTTGGGTGATCTTGACATCATCAACACTCCCAACACGATTAATAGTAATTGGTTGTTTTCCAACATATTTGACAGCAGTTGGAGGTTTTGACCCTTTTTTATCTTTCTTCTTCTTCTTATTCACTGGGTTACAAGCTTCATAACTTTCACCACACGAAGAAGATGAAATAGAAGGTGACCTTGTAAGAAAAGAAGACCTTACTGGTGAAGAAGGTGAAGGATCAACATGAGGTTGATGCTCTTGGGGGGAATTTCTTACGACCAAAGCACTTACTGCATTCAGGATTACCTGAGTGGAAAACAACCATACCGGTAATCCAATTGTGAGACCTGGAAGGCTCAAAGTAGCAATGTGAGGAGGACCAATGTTTCCGTAATAAGAAAAAACAAAAGGTTCCCCTGGAGCAGAGGTTCCTTCATTGGTGATTTTTGGAACTCACGCCATTAAAAACAAAAATCCAATCTAGAGTCCACTAGGGAGAACAAACAGAACATGCTAAAAATCTAGTAAGCAAGCAAGCAAACAAAACCTTCTCACAATGAGCACACTAGTTGGTGATAAAATCCAACGTTGTGAGAACAATGTAAGAAGGGGATGAGATAGAGCGGGTGGAAAAGTTACGTTGATGACCTGCTTAATGGACTTACACCCTGGTTCAATCTCCCACACATAATCGTGGTTATACCATCCAAGGAGCCCGAGTGAGTTTGGCCAACGTCGATTCCAGGTACAGTGAAGACTTTCCCCTCCACAGTCACCTCGTGTAAAGACCCTAAAGATATAGGCCACTAAGGTTTCCAATCACTACAATGATGCCTGGGGAAATAGTCGACAACCGGATCCACATGCAAGGGCAGGGTATCTAGACCGAAATCAACTTGAAAGGCTTCCACTCATCATTGTGGGTATACCTCTCAAGCGACCCCCATAATACACATAATCTTTACACCAAGACCAACAAAACAAGGTGAGTAACTTTGCCAGTCTCAATGCGACCTCGTGATTGACCATTGTGTTAGAAGGGTTTCCCAGGACAAAATGTAGTAAGTGGATTTAACTCTCCCTATCACAAGATACTATGTTTGTTTGCAGCTTTGGAAAGTTATCTTTCACACCTATTCCAAAGCCCTACGACTAATCTAATGTAGGTTTTCTACTAGAAAAGATAAAAATGTCTAATTAGTTTTTATAAGCGCTTTATTTTATGGCTGTTGTTACTCAAAAGGAAAATGGCATAGACAATATGGTGTTTTGACCGACTCGAAAGTTATGCAAAGAGATGAAGATACAATATTTTCATTTCGATGAAATCTATGCTACGAGAAGGAGAAAACATTTATCATTCCTAGATGCACAATGTCCTAAAATCTTAAAACTCATCAATATCAATATTCTCAAGAAATGAGCAAAAAAGATTGTACACCAATGCACGATTCATGCCCCCCGCCTGGCCATCAGGGGGAAATTTTTTCATAATTTAAGATAAAAAATGGCCAAGAATCATGCAATTCCGGTACTTCAAATGCAAGGATGCCCCCAATCCAATATCAAGCAAGAAATTAAATCTTTTTGTTTCAAAAATTTCACTAAAAGAAATAATGAACTTTCTTAAAACAAAGAAACCCAAACTAAAAGTTTTCTTTTAAAACAAACTATTCAGAAGAAATATGATCTTTCCCTAAACAATTCTAAAGAAAACACAGGATTTGGAATTGAAAGACACTCAAAGTTATCCAGGAGGATATCGGTGGCCACCCATCTTTTCCGACTGGCTCAAAACTGTTTTCTGGCAATTTTGACAATTTACTATTTTTAGCAGGTTTTAACTTCCGGGGCCATTTTGAGGGCCTAAATGAAGGTTTTTTGAGATCAAGGTTCTCAATGATATTTGAAGGAATATTGAGCCCCCAAAATGAATCTCCTCGATGATACCTTTCCAACGAGCTATCACACGCCTAAAACGGAGATCGTATGCAAAAGTTACGACCCTGGGAAGTTGATGTACTCACTTACCCAAACGGGGCCCACATGACTTTTGGTGATTCATCTCCTAGGGTTAGGTTTTTGGATGTCTAGGACTTTTGGCATTCCCGTTTATTATAAAAAGGCCTTCAGAGCCTCATTGTAATTATCTTCTTGCGAATGCGAGTAGTCGTCACATGTCTTCTCAGAGATAAGCTGCCACCATTTTAGCGAGTCTTTCACTCTGTATTTTTACAGTCTTTGTACATTTCTTTGATTAATAGAAATCGTGTATTACTGTATATCTGTGTTTATGGTTGCATATCTGATACATTTCTATTATATTATTAAATATCTGCAATATCTCTGTGCATTTCTTTATTATATCTCCGCTCTCATTTCGTGCCGATAATAATCTGGATCAGTGGTTTCAGAGTAGGCTGCTCTTGATCGTTTTTCAGTGCATGTCCCCGACAAGGTCCGAGTATAGCAAGTTGGGTCTCGAGCTTGTCTCTCTTGAAGACAATCGCTCTCGCACACCTAAGAAACCCTCAATGGCGGAAGAAAAGAAAAACGACGGAGCAGACGATCCTATCAATCTGTTGCTTGAGCAAACTCTCACATGACAGAGGGACGAAATGATGGAGAATTTTTTCCACATCCTTCAACACCTACCGATAGCATCAGGTGAATCTTCATCAAGCAGCCACTTTGGAGGCACCTTGCCTTTCAAGGTACAAGTTAATTTTGATATTCCTGTATTTGAAGGAAAAATAGATGTAGAAGCCCTAGAAAAATGGTTAACTATGCTAGAAGGTTATTTCTCTGTTCACAATTTTTCCGACAAAGAAAAGATCNTGGGAAACTTACTGGGAGCAAAGTTCCACAGAGGAGTCTAGAATATATGGGGCTGATCCCACTTGGGATTTTTTTGTGGATGCGGTAAATGAACAACATTACCCTGTTGGCAACTACGAAGACCAGTACATGAGATGGACCACACTGTGGCAAGAGAGGGGCCAAGCAGTTACAGAGTTCACCAATACCTTCCATACCTTGCGCACCAAGTTGGGTATCAAAGACTCTGAGTGAAATTTGGTTCTGAAATACCGTGGGGCTCTACACAGATACATCCAAACTGAAATGGATTTTCTGGACATCTCATCACTCGGTGCTGCTTATCGATATGTTGTTAAAATCGAGCAGAAATTTAAGCACCAGAACAAATGGGAGTTCAGGTATGCAAATCTGCAACAACCAAAGTATGAAAAATACAACCCTAACAAACAGTCTCTTGAAAACCAGTCCAAGCCACGGGAAAATAAGGGTCATGGGAAGACAAAGAAAGACACCGGAAAATGGTGCGATTTCCACAAAATCCCCTGGCACAACACCGATGAATGTCGCTCAAAATAGTCATTGGTGGCCGAGATCAAAGACAAGGAGCCGAACCCTGATTCAGAAACTGATTATAAAAATAATGGGAAAAGATAGATCATCGACGCAGACCCCACTGCTATTGTTGCGACCGCAGTAATTCAACCAGAAGAACCAACAGATCCTGAAGAGGGGGAGCGTCTTTTTCATTCAAAAATGTGGGTGAAGGGGAGCTCACTGCATTTTATTGCTGATAGCGAAAGCTAGAAAAACCTCATCTCAGTAGAGGTCATCAAACAGTTGGGATTGTCGACAACACCACACCCACAGCCATACAACATCGGGTGGCTTTGCCAAGGACGAGATCTTCGTGTCAACCAGCAATGTCGATTGTCATACGACATCCAACCCTTCAAGGACGAGGTATTATGTGATGTTGCCCCACTGGATGTCTGTGATGTTCTCTTGGTGTTACACATCAAAATTACTCACTTTGATAGTGTCACAAGTGTCGTCATTACAAAGGTCGCAAGTGTCGCATTTTGCTCACAAGGTCGCAAGTGTCGCATGTTGCCCACAAGTGTCGCAGGTGTCAAAGAAAGCATATTGCCATGATGCCTATGTCGTGCCTATAATGACATGAGAAAGACACTTGAAACACCTCAAACATCTGATTTGGAAGAGGAGAAATGAGTCAACAGGCTTGCAAACCTTTTGCCATCTGAAAGCACCTCAAAAACTGAGTTTTTGGAGAGGAGCGCTCCCCCTTACACTATCTCGGAGCGCCGGCGCTCCCCCTTACACTGTTAGGGAGCGTTATAACGCTCCCCTAGCCCTTTTGAGGGAGCGCTATAGATTTTGAGAGCGCCGTCGCCCCCTAAAGCTTACTAGGGAGCGCTACAACGCTCTAATGGCCCTTTTGAGGGAGCGCTACCTATTCTGGGCGGTTGTTAAGCTGTTGAGATGAATGGGGGAAGCATCTTTTCATTCTTGGAAGGTAGTTGGATTCAAATCCCTAGTCCAACCATGATCCTAGGGTAGATCCTCAACTAAAGGAGGAAAATCCTCAACTTCCCCAAGGATATCTCAAGTGGTTAAAGCTTCTCCAAGGCTATATAAGCAAGCTTTCTAATGGTGAAAGAGGACTGGAAATGGAGAATTACACCAAAATTATGATCTCATAAGTGGTGCTGGAGCTGATTGGGGGAAGAATTGAATACATGAAACTTATGATCTTGGAGGAAACTCACAGTCAGCCAAAAGAGAAGTGACCAGTGAAGCTGCTGTCAGCCAGGTTGTGGATCTATCGAGCAAGGGTTAGACGAAGGGGACTTGACGAAGCTGTCGCATTCGCATCTACGATTGTAAGTACTGCTGTCATTATTATCATCAATATGACACGCTTGGCCTGTTTCTTTCTAGTTTGTGTCTGATGTTACATGAACTTATCATTGATTGATAGATCTGTTTTCAAGCTAATATCAATGGAGTAGGAAGTAGTCGTATCTTGTTTGTCTGCAGAACTCAGCGAGGAGAAAAGGATTGGAGCGCAACTCGGAGTGTGTAGGGACAAACGTCGATAAAGAGGTACTTCTGTTATCCTTCCTTCTCATGTATTAGTTTAGATATATTTGAAAGGAAGTCAGTGTCCACGTTAAGCATTTTTCTGTCTAGGGTTAAGGTCAAGCTCTTAGAGGCGATCTACCTGTCCACAGGGAGATTTTCCTACAACAGAAACTGGTGACTCATCCTCTTGGAAGCCATGATCAAGAAGAAACCACGAGCATAGTTTCTCTTCTCTGTGGAAAGCTCGTTAAAAAATGAAACAGAGGCCACTAGCTTTCATGCTGGGGGCAACCACGAGCATAGTTTCTCTTCTCTGTGGCAAGCTCGTTAAAAAATGAAACGGAGGTCACGAGCATAGTTTCTCTTCTCTATGGCAAGCTCGTTAAAAAATGAAACAGAGGCCACTAGCTTTCATGCTGGGGGCATAACGAGCATAGTTTCTCTTTTTTGTGGCAAGCTCGTTAAAAAATGAAACAACAATATGGGGACCGAACCTGGAACCTTGAGCATAGTTCTTTTCCTGTGTCAAGCTCGTTAAAAAATGAAACAATCACCTCTCCCTTCAAGTTGAGTCTTTCGCCAGATCTCGTAGATGTCGAGTTGAGTATTTCATTAGGTCTCGTTTTTGAACCTTCATTTCATCCACCTGTATCCTTTTTCTCCATCTAGCACAGAAATTGGTGACAACCTCAAAGTCGGTGAATGAATTGAAGCTTGGGGGGCATGTCTCCAGCCTTTGATGATCATTCTGGAGTCAAGCCACCAGCTTTCAAGCTGGGGGTATACCGAGCTTAGTCTTTGTTCTTTCTCATGCTCATAAATACATGAGAATGCAACCGAGTAAACTTTTATCTCTTTTTCGGACCCGTACGGATATGAACACACGAAAAAGGAACCCCCCTGGAGTCTACTTTAAACCCTTTTCAGACTCTCTAAATATGAAAAGATTGTCAAGTGATCTTGCTTTCTTTCAAACTCGTTAAAAGGTCAGAAAGAGCGTCTTTCGAGCGATAGTTTAACCCTTTTTCGGTCTCGTTGGACTACTATGCGAAAAAGGAACTGAGAGAGTTCTGTTTTAAGTGTTTTTCCAAACTCTATAATCCCGAAAAACCTTCAAGTTTTCTTTCTTTGGACTCGTTAAATCACACATCGACATACCCATATGGGACCGAACCCTTACTTCTTCCGGTTCGTTAAACAAAGGAAGAGGAACTTACCAAAGGTGAGTTATATCGAGTATGTGTTATCCTCCTCGAGCTCATTAAATCAAAAAGAGGTACTCATATATCTGGATGGGGGAAAAATTGAAAGGAGCAAACCAAGAAGTCTCTTGAGAACATCATCCAACACTTCTTAGAGTCGTCCTTGAACACGACACTTTGTCATTTGCACATATCATAATCCGCTGAACCTCTACACTGAGCCAATCCTTTGAGTTCCTTTCGCTCCTTTGGGTCACCCGACGCAAGTCACAGTATCCATTGCACATTTTTGGTCCATGTCATGTTTTGCTGTTGTGCCTCAGTGTTCAAGGGAAGTATCCGCCTCGAGAGTCAGCCATCCCAAGTATCTTGCCTCAAAACCTGTGTCATTCCATGTCCTTTTGATCTACCAATTACATCTCCATGTCCGTTTCGTGTCGTTGATGGGGGATACATCAAGACCCTCCCTCGACGAGTCTATTCCTGTCGACTCCAACACATTATCCGAGAATCAGACTTAGAAACCAGTTAGTACTTTGGGACCTGCATGCATCCTCACATTCGACAGTAGGTTTACATCATTGACCTCTAATCGAATGATTCCACGGGTGTTCGACTTCAGCTCATCTATTCACATTCACTGGAATGTACTAGGGTACCTTGGGAATCATTGACATTAATGGTGATTTCCCTCGCACTTGTTAACAATTCACACCATTGACCAGTAATCAAGTGGTTTCTGCCATGTTCGACGTCAAGACATCTATTCGCATGGTCAGATTCATGCCATATTGGGATTGGTAAGAAGACCCTGGGTTGAGTGATCACCTTGATATGTACTTTGCCCAGGTTGTGAAGGAGTTTCTATTGGACAAATGACACATACACTGTTACATAGATCCACTTTGTATTGGTCGTGGCTATGTCTTGTCATCTCGTAGATCCATTGTGTATTCTTCGTGGCTATGATCAGTTTGAGTCATCAGAGTATAGATCCACATTGTATCTTCGGTGGCTATACCTTTTTTATCAATACAATTATGGATCCACAGTTTATTTTATGGCGGCCATATATTGCAAGTCTTGATCACCCAAGCATAGGTATGCCTGCCTTGGGTTTTGAAAAATTTCATGATATTTGTTGGATGTTTGTGTGCAACTTTTGTCAGGTTCTCTGAGTTTATACCCTTACTTGAGAGTCTACAAAGCATTTCAATTATCAATTCGCATCTTCTAACTTCATACTTTGGGGGGCAATCTGTTACACATCAAAATTACTCACTTTGATAGTGTCGCAAGTGTCGTCATTACAAAGGTCGCAAGTGTCGCATTTTTCTCACAAGGTTGCAAGTGTCGCATGTTGCTCACAAGTGTCGCAGGTGTCAAAGAAAGCATATTGCCATGATGCCTATGTTGTGCCTATAACGACATGAGAAAGACACTTGAAACACCTCAAACATCTGATTTGGAAGAGGAGAAATGAGTCAACAGGCTTGCAAACCTTTTGCCATCTGAAAGCACCTCAAAAACTGAGTTTTTGGAGAGGAGCGCTCCCCCTTACACTGTTAGGGAGCGTTATAATGCTCCCCTGGCCCTTTTGAGGGAGCGCTATAGATTTTGAGAGCGCTGATGCCCCCTAAATCTTACTAGGGAGAGCTACAACGCTCTGATGGCCCTTTTGAGGGAGTGCTACCTATTCTGGGCGGTTATTAAGCTGTTGAGATGAATGGGGGAAGCATCTTTTCATTCTTGGAAGGCAGTTGGATTCAAATCCCTAGTCCAGTCATGATCCTAGGATAGATCCTCAACTGAAGGAGGAAAATCCTCAACTTCCCCAAGGATATCTCAAGTGGTTAAAGCTTCTCCAAGGCTATATAAGCAAGCTTTCTAATGGTGAAAGAGGACTGGAAATGGAGAATTACACCAAACTTATGATCTCATAAGTGGTGCTGGAGCTGATTGGGGGAAGAATTGAATACATGAAACTTATGATCTTGGAGGAAACTCACAGTCAGCCAAAAGAGAAGTGATCAGTGAAGCTGCTGTCAACCAGGTTGTAGATCTTTCGAGCAAGGGTTAGACGAAGGGGACTTGACGAAGCTGTCGCATTCGCATCTACGATTGTAAGTACTGCTGTCGTTATTCTCATCAATATGACACGCTTGGCCTATTTCTTTCTAGTTTGTGTCTGATGTTACATGAACTTATCATTGATTGATAGATATGTTTTCAAGCTAATATCAGTGTAGTAGGAAGTAGTCGTATCTTGTTTGTCTACAGAACTTAGCGAGGAGCAAAGGATTGGAGCGCAACTCAGAGCGTGCATGGAAAAACGTCGATAAAGAGGTACTTCTGTTATCCTTCCTTCTCATGTATTAGTTTAGATAGATTTGAAAGGAAGTCAGTGTCCACGTTAAGCATTTTTCTGTCTAGGGTTAAGGTCAATCTCTTAGAGACGATCTACCTGCTCGCATGGAGATTTTCCTACAACACTTGGGCCAACCATATATGTGGAAGCGCCATGTTGTTTATGAGTCTCGACCCCGTAGTGTCATTATTACTTTGGGGGGTCATCTCTACAGAATACCAGAGGTAGTTCCAACTATTTTTCCACCTAAAAAGTGCCGCAAGGTAGTATCTCATACTGCAAAATTCAGCTTCTTCACAATCTGTTCGAAAGGGGAACAGAAGGACATTGCAACCACTATAGTTTCGCCCCCTGCACCTTCTATCCAACAGAAGCAGGTTGACAAGGTTGCAGCAAAGCAAAAAAATTCCTTCTGCACACCTTCCTCTCATGTAGCTTGACTTGTTGAACAACCTCAACTTCAACAGGTTCATGATAGACTTCCACAAACCAAGTAGCGCGATGTCTCCAACAATACAAGCAGCTCACCCAGATGCAGATCCAACAAACACTTTGCCCTCTCCCCCGGGAACTCAACGCAATGGAGACCATTGCTTCCTAAGGAGGGAGGATTGATCTAGGTGGATATCAATGGCCACCCACCTTTTCCGACAGGCTCAAAACTGTTTTCTGACGATTTTGGCAATTTACTATTTTTAGCAGGTTTTAACTTCCGGGGCCATTTTGAGGGCCTAAATGAAGGTTTTTCGAGATCGAGGTTCTCAATGATATTTGAAGGCATATTGATCCCCCAAAATGAATCTCCTCGACGATACCTTTCCAACGAGCTATCACACGCCTAAAATGGAGATCGTATGCAAAAGTTACGACCCCGGGAAGTTGATGTACTCACTTACCCAAACGGGGCCCACATGACTTTTGGCGCTTCATCTCCTAGGGTTAGGTTTTTGGATGTCTAGGAATTTTGGCATTCCCGTTTATTGTAAAAAGGCCTTCAGAGCCTCATTGTAATCATCTTCTTGTGAATGCGAGTAGCCATCACATCTCTTCTTAGAGATAAGCTGCCACCATTCTAGCGAGTCTTTCACTCTGTATTTTTACAGTCTCTGTACATTTCTTTGATTAATAGAAATCGTGTATTACTGTATATCTCTGTTTATGATTTCATCTCTGATACATTTCTATTATATTATTGAATATCTGCAATATCTCTGTGCATTTCTTTATTATATCTCCGCTCTCATTTCGTGCCAAAAATAATCCGGATCACAAAGCAAGAGACCAATCCTTCAAAACCAAACAAAGCAAAGATGGCTAAAAGGAACTCAAAGAATGTTAAACAGACTGCAAACAAATCAATATAGTCTCCAAAAGTTCAATCCAGCTGATCAAAGAAAATCTGGGCATCAAAAGATAGGAAAGCCTAATTCCAAACAAAAATTTCAAATGGGTTTGCAGCCTAGCTATAGGGTGCAGTGCGAAAATCAGTGGAGTTCGCAGGCTGGACACAGGTAGGGTGTGAACATGTTGCAATTGATTACACAATAGGGTGCAAAACAAAGGGGTTTTCGTAGGCTATAGACCAGTACAATGCGAGACTGTTTGAAATCAAAGAGAATTTGGAAAAGGACATAAGAGTATAAGTGAACTTTCAGATCAAGAGAGTCTGTATGGATTTCCCACAAACTCAGAAACCAGAAAAAAAGCAATCAAAGCAAGGGAAACTAGACTAACTAGGAAACAATATGTTCCCCAGTCGAGTCACCAATTTTGTTATTGGATAAGTCGGTAGGTTTGGACACTAACTGATCTCCCTAGATCCACCTAGATCTAGAACAAAACAAACCAGAACATGATGCTTTCCTTAAGTTTTAAATATTGAATTTACTAACTAAAGAGGGATAGGTGACATACCGTTTAAACGTCGCTTCCTCTTGCCATCGCCATACTAGTTCCGTTCCAACGCTCATACAATGATGACCTTGCAAAAGAATGCAACCAACCAAAGTGATAGTAATAGCATAAACTCAATATAAACCTATGTATGTGATCAATGAATCATACAATAAAAAACAACAAGATTTATAGGAAATAATCATATTAATGTATCATATTAAATGTGAAAGAGAGATTACAACCATGGCCTTGATGTCGTAAGGTCCCTTCCAACTGTCCTTCGTTTCCCACACACTTCTAGTCCAAGAATTCTGAGAGCATAGATATTATAATGTTCACAATTTATCTTGACAAAATGGCTCATATATCTTAGCTAACAATCTCCAAAGATCAATCCAATCCAAGCTAATCCAATCCAACCTAATCCCAAAAGCTAATCTCATCCAAGCCAACTTTCTCCATGAGAGCTCCTCTCCTTTTATAAGCTAAAGAGGATAAGGTGAGGAGGTTAGGATGATCCCACCAAATCATGAAAGTGAGTAAGATCTAAACCGTTCGGATGCCACCTCACCATGAAATTTTCTCCTTCTAGAAGCATCGAGAAGATGCTCTTTTTTCCCACGTATGAGCATTCTTGCATCCTGCTTATAGAGAAATATGCGAACCTCTCACAACCCAACTATGGTGCATCCTGCGAGAATTAGGCATTCTCGCACCCTAGCCACAATGTAGCATGCATAAATCATCTTTAATAGGGTTTTCATAAAGGAAAATGCAACTTATTTTCTCAGGAAAAGTTCTTCTCCCTTCTTTCTTTAGGAACTCAGGGCACTGACCCCTCTGAAGACTACAGATAGGTTTACATCATTAACGGTCACAGAGATGACGAAAATAATGTGTAACAGAGAGCCCTCCAAAGTATGAAGTTAGAATAGTGTGATAGCTGAAATACTTTGTCGAGTGTGTGTAGGGAACAAGGAACAGTCTGTCGAAAACCTACCAACAAATAAGGAAATACAGTACAATAATATATCATCACTGAGGTAGGAATTCCCATACTCAGAATACAAATGACTCAAAGCATAAATGTCGACATGCGAAGATCCATGTCAAGTAAGATAGGTTATGGCCACCAAACATACACTGTGGATCCATGCCGATATGACTCAAATCGGAACATAGCCACCAAAAATACACAGTGGATCTATGTGTTAAAGAATTAAATTTGAACATAGCCACGAGACATACAATTTGAATCTATGAAACAATACAAACTGACGATACTCCAACGCAACCTGAATCTGTCAGAAAAGATCCATGGTCTTCATCTCCACCACTCTATAGTACAAATTTAACCATGCAAATACATGTTTCGAAGTCAAACATGGTAGAAACCTCTTGATTACTGGTCATTAGTGAATACCATTAACAAGTATGAGATAAATCACCATTAATGTCAATGACTCCCATGGTACTCTAGTACAATCCAATGAATGTGAATCAATTTGTTGAGGTCGAACACTTGACGGAACCTTCCGATCAGAGGTCAATAATGAAAACCCACTGTCAAAAGCGAGGAAAACTGCCATTGAGGCAAGCAAGTTCCAAGTTACTAATTGGTTTCTAACGCTAATTCCTTGATAATGAGTTGAAGTCAACAGGAAAAGATTCGTCACAGGAGGGCCTTAATGTATCCCACATCAATGACATGAGACAGGTAACAAGATTTGAAGTAGATCAGAGTAACAAGTGATTCATGATTGACTCAAGGATGGCCGATGTAATAGAAGGCTTAAGGACTGAATAAATGGCCGACGCAACATAAGGCTTTCCGAGTTGAACTTCTCTTTGAACATATTGACGACACGACAATTGCCTTGGAAATACTGACTCAACAAGAGGGATCACAGACCAACGTGTAATCTTATAAGGAGTATGATCAAGAGATGAGCAGATTTTACAACCTAGACACAAGGTGAGTGAAAGGGTGTCATGTTCAAAAAGAGACTCTTCCATGGAATACAAGTTTAGACAAATTTCTTTCCCAAATTTTCCCCCACCATTTCTCGCGAGTACCTCTTTATTTTTACGCAAGCTTGAGGATGATGACATATGCTTGTAATGTAATCTCATCCTTCGGATGAGTCCCTCGGAGTATGTTTAACGAACCCTAGGAAGGAGTGGTTCGGTCCCATATAGGCCTTTCGATGTTTGTTTTACGAGTCCAAAGAAAGAAAACTTGGGGGTTTTTCATGTTTATAGAGTCTGAACTCTCTCAGTTCCTTTTTAGTAAAATAGTCTGATGAGACTGAAAAAGAGATAAACTATCATTCAACAGATGTTTTCTTCAAATACTTTAATGAGCGTGAAAAGAACAAGATCGCTCAAAAATCTTTTCATGTTTAGAGAGTCTAAAAAGAGCTTAAAGGGAACTCCAGCGGGTTCCTTTTTCGTATAACCTTTACGAGTCCGAAAAAGTGATAAAAGTACACTCGGTTACATTCTCACGTATTTACGAGCATGAGAAAGAACAAAGACCAAGCTCGGTAACTTATTCTCATGTATTTATGAGCATGAGAAAGAACAAAGACTAAGCTCGGGATTGTTTTTATTTTTACGCAATCTTTAAAACAAAACAAAACTATGCTTGGGATAAATTTTATTTTTAAACAAGATCAAAAACTAAACAAAACTATGCTTGAACCTGGTTTCATTTTTACACAAGCTTGAACCAGAGGAAGCTATGCTTGAGGTAGGTGGTTTCATTTTTACACAAGCTTGAACCAAAGTAAAAGCTATGTTTGAACTTCCCAACTCATTATCCACAAATTCACATGGTTGGTACTTAGTCCCCGACTTAAGAAGCTAGTGGCTCAATTTCAGCATGAAGTCCAGAGGTTGAGGCAAATGCCTTCCAAGCTTAGTTTCATCCAACTGCAAAGGAGAATGAAATGGAGCTTCAAATACTAGATGAAGGACTTGACTCAAATAGAGAGGGGGAAAACTATTTCATTTTTTTTAACGAGCTTGACACAGAAAAAAGAACTATGCTCATAACCTCTATTTCATTTTTTAATGAGTTTGCCACAGAGATGAAAAAAACAATCCTCGTAGTATCTTTTTGATCATGGATTCCAAGAGGACAATGCTCCGGAATGACACCATGTCAATGGACAAAACTCGTTCATGGATTCCAAGAAGTCTTCAATGGAAGGAAGAAACACGCTCTGGAAGGACACCATGTCGAGGGTCACGACAGGTGTAAAGAGATTAGACTCTAACAACCCTATCGAAGAGATCACCATGTCAACTACTCGATCCAAGTCATCAGAATTTGAATCCATGGGTGACAACGCCACATAATTGACCTGTGGCGGGGGCAATACCATCTACATATACAAACCGTTTAGGGAGGTAATATAGTCAGGGCTGATGAATGAAAGTTATTCAACAGTCACAATTCATACCTCCTGAGGGAAAGATATCACACGAAAAAGAGTAGACACAATAACTTTCATGGCATAGACATAATCTCGCCCAAGGAGTAGAGCGAAATCCAAGGGGTCTTGGACTACCATGATGTCAATAAAGACAATTTTCCCTCCCAAAGTTACAGGAAACTGAGGAAGGGTCCCTAAAGGTTGACTAGTTCTTCTGTTAAAAGCTAACATATTCTGTGTAACCGACACAAGCTGAGGAAAACCCAAAGCTTGCCAAGCGAAAGAGGACAAAATGCTAACATAGACACCTTCATCTATCAGTGTCTGAGGAACGTCTTGACCACAAACCTGTACTGTAATCTGGAAAGGAATGTGAGAGGGAATATGAGGTCCAGTTAGCACACCCCAATCAAATAGGATGGATTCATTACTTGGAGGGGGTTCCACGAGAGAAGGAGGAATACCCCCTGGCATGGTAGACTCTGTATCAATGAGAAAAACGTGGGCAATATCAGGTTTACTCTTGAGCGACAGAGTAGGATTGACTAATGGTGAGATCAAATCGACCACTTGGGTTTCATTCTTCAAGGGGAGAATGGGGTCAACATGTGGAAACATATCGACTGCTTGGGTTTCACTCTTTAACGAGAGAGTGGGATCGATCGAGGATGGGATGGGATCAACCACTTTGTTAACACTCTCTAAAGGGAGAGTGGGATCGATCACTTTGTCAACTGGTTCAATTAAGGATGTGGCTATATTGACGACATGATCATTCAGACTGAACGATAGGGGGAACCAGATTGATCAATTCATCAACTATAAGGGGGTTGAGAGAAAGCTTGCAATAAGAAGCTGGAAGTTGGGGTTGTGAAACAGTCATGTTTTCCAGGAATTTCGAGGCTTCTTCCATATGAGGGCAAAGATGAATTAGATGACACCCTTTGCATAACATACGCGGGAACTTGGCTCTACTTTTCTTCTTCCCAACTGTATCATGACTAGTTGACGGGAGATCATCAACATGTTGTTCAGAGGCTGACGATATGGGTTGGCGAGGGCGCGTAGACCATACTTCTATAACCTTGGATAGACCAAGGCAATCCTTAAGAAGATGGCTACCCTTACAAAGTTTGCAAGGGTACTTGGGCTTACGAGTTGTTTGGGTGATCTTGACATCATCAACACTCCCAGCATGATTAACAGTAACTTCTTGTTTTCCAACATGTTTGACAATGGTTGGGGTTTTTGACCCTTGTGTATCTTTCTTCTTCTTAATATTTCTTTTCTTCTTCTTCTTGTTCACCGGGTTACTAGGTTCATAACTTTCACCCGATGAAGAAGATGAAATGGAAGGCGACCTTGCAAGCAAAGAAGGCGAAGAAGACCTTACTGGTGAAGAAGGTGAAGGATTAGCATGAGGTTCATGCTTTTGGGGGGAAGTGCTTATGACCGAAGCACTTACTGCATTCAGGATTACCTAAGTGGAAAACAACCATACCGATAATCCAATTGTGAGACTTGGAAGGCTCAAAGTAGCGATGTGAGGAGGACCAATGTTTTCGTAAGAAGAAAAAACAAAAGGTTCCCCTAGAGTAGAGGTTTCTTCATTGGTCATTTCGGGAACTGACGCCATTAAAAACAAAAATCCAATCTAGAGTCCACTAGGGAGAACAAACAACACACGCTAAAAATCTAGTAAGTAAGCAAGCAAACAAAACCTTCTCACAATGAGCACACTAGTTGGTGATGAAATCCAATGTCGCGAGAACAATGTAAGAAGGGGATGAGATAGAGCGGGTGGAAAAGTTGCATTGACGACCTGCTTAACGGACTTAGACCCTGGTTCAATCTCCCACACATAATCGTGAGTATACCCTCCAAGGAGCCCGAGTGATTTTGGCCAACGTCGATTCCAGGTACCATGAAGACTTTCCCCTCCACAGTCACCTTGTGTAAAGACCCTAAAGATATAGGCCACTAAGGTTACCAATCACTACATCGATGCCTAGGGAAACAATCGATAGTTTGATCCATGTGCAAGGGCAGGGTATCTAGGCGGAAATCAACTTGAAAGGATTCCACTCATCATTGTGGGTATACCTCTCAAGCGACCCCCATAATACACGTAATCTCTACACCAAGACCAACAAAGCACGGTGAGTAACTCTGCCAGTCTCAATGTGACCTTGTGATTGACCCTTGTGTTAGAGGGGCTTCCCAGGACAAAATGTAGTAAGTTGATTTAACTCTCCCTATCACAAGATACTATGTTTTTTTGCAGCTTTGGAAAGTTATCTTTCACACCTATTCCAAAGCCCTACGACTAATCTAATGTAGGTTTGCTACCAAAAAAGATAAAAATGTCTAATCAATTTTTATAAGCGCTTTATTTTATGGTTGTTGTTACTCAAGAGGAAAATGACATAAACAATATGGTGTTTTGACCGACTCAAAAGTTATGCAAAAAGATGAAGATGCAATCTTTTCATTTTTATGAAAGCTATGTTACGAGAAGGAGAATTGTTTTATCATTCCTAGATGCACAATGTCCCAAAATCTTAAAACTCATCAATATCAATATTCTCAAGAAATGAGCAAAAATGACTGTACACCAATGCACGATTCATGGCCCCCCCTTGGCCATCAGGGGGAATTTTTTTCATAATTTAAGATAAAAAAATGCCAAGAATTATGCAATTCTGCCACTTCAAATGCAAGGATGCCCCCAATCCAATATAAAGCAAGAAATTAAATCTTTTTGTTTCAAAAATTTCACCAAAAGCAATAATGAAATTTCTTAAAACAAAGAAACCCAAATTAAAAGTTTTCTTTTAAAGCAAACTATTCAGAAGAAATATGATCTTTCCCTAAACAATTCTAAAGAAAACACAAGCTTTGGAATTGAAAGACACTCAAAGCAAGAGACTAATCCTTAAAAACCAAACAAAGAAAAGATGGCTAAAAGCAACTCAAAGAATGTCAAGCAGACTGTAAACAGATCAATATAGGCTCCAAAAGTTGAATCCAGTTGATCAAAGAAAAACTGGGCATCAAAAGATAGGAAAGACTAATTTCAAACAAAAATTTCAAATGGGTTTGCAACCTAGATATAGGGTGCAGTGCGAAAATCAGTGGAGTTCGCAAGCTGGACACAGGTAGGGTGCGAACATGTCGCACTGGATTACACAGTAGGGTGCGAAAATGAGGGGTTTTCGCAGGCTGTAGACCAGTGCAGTGCGAGACTGCTTGAAATAAAAAAGAATTTGGAAAAGGAAAAAATAGTATAAGTGAACTTTCATATGCAAAGAGTCTGGATGGATCTCCCACAGACTCAGAAACCAGAAAACAAGCAATCAAAGTAAGGGAAACTAGACTAACTAGGAAACAATATGTTCCCCAGTGGAGTCGCCAATTTTGTTATTGGATAATTTGGTAGGTACATACACTAACTTATCTCCCTAGATCAACCTAGATTTAGAACAAAACACACCAGAACATGACACTTTCCTTAAGTTTTAAATATTGAATTTACTAACTAAAGAGGGATAGGTGACATACCATTTAAATGCTGCTTCCTCTCGCCATCGCCATCCTAGCTCCGTTCCAATGCTCATACAATGATGAACCTGCAAAAGAACACAACTAACCAAAGTGATAGTAATAGTATAAACTCAATATAAACCTATGTATGTGATAAAGAAATCATACAATAAAACACAACAAGCTTTATAGGAAATAATCATATTACTGTATCATATTAAATGTGAAAGAGAGATTACAACCATGGCCTTGATGTTGTAAGGTCCCTTCCAACTGTCCTTTGTTCCCCACACACTTCCACTCCAAGAATTCTGAGAGCATAGATCTGATAATGTTCACAATCTATCTTGACAAAATGGCTCATCTAGCCAAGCTAACAATCTCCAAAGCTCAATCCAATCCAAGATAATCCCAAAAGATAATCTCATACAAGCCAACCTTCTCCATGAGAGCTCCTCTCCTTTTATAAGATGAAGAGGAGAAGGTGAGGAGGTTAGGATGATCCCACCAAATCATGAAAGCGAGTAAGATCCAAACCATTCGGATTCCACCTCACCATGGAAGTTTCTCCTTCTAGAAGCATCGAGAAGATGCTCGTTTTTCCCACGTATGAGCATTCTCACACCCTGCTTATAGAGATATCTGTGAACCTTTCGCAACCCATCTATGGTGCAACTTGCAAGAATTAGGCATTCTCGCATCCTAGCCATAGTGCAACATGCAGAAATCATCTTTAATAGGGTTTTCATAAAGGAAAATACAACTTCTTTTCTCAGGAAAAGTTCTTCTCCCTTCTTTCTTCAGGAACTCAGGCCACTGACCCCTCTGAAGAATACAGACAAGTTTACATCATTAACGGTCACAGGGATGACAAAAATAATGTGTAACAGAGATCCCCCCAAAGTATGAAGTTAGAACAGAGTGATAGCTGAAATACTTTGTCGAGTGTGTGTAGGGAACAAGGAATAGTCGGTCGGAAACCTCCCAACAAACAAGGAAATATAGTACAATAATATATCATCATTGAGGTAGGAATTCTCATACTCAGAATACAAATGACTGAAAGCATAAATGTCGACATGCGAATATCTATGTCAAGTAAGACAGGTCATGGCCACCAAACATACACTGTGGATCCATGCCGATATGACTCAAATCTGAACATAGCCACCAAAAATACACTGTGGATCTATGTGTTAAAGGCTCAAATTTGAACATAGCCACGAGACGTACAATGTGGATCTATGCAATAGTACAAACTGAATATACTCCAACACAACTTGAATCTGTCAGAAAATATCTAGGGTCTTCATCTCCACCACTCTATAGTACAAATCTAACCATGTGAATACATGTGTCGAAATCGAACATGGTAGAAACCACTTGATTACTGGTCATTAGTGAATACCATTAAAAAGTGCGAGATAAATCACCATTAATGTCAATGATTCCCAAGGTACTCTAGTACAATCCAATGAATGTGAGTCAATGAGTTGAGGTTGAACACTCAGTGGAACCTTCCGATCAGAGGTCAATAATGAAAACCCACTGTCGAAAGCGAGGAAAACTTCCATTGAGGCATGCAAGCTCCAAGATACCAATTGGTTTCTAATTCTAATTCTTGGATAATGAGTTGAAGTTGACAGGAAAAGACTCGTCACAGGAGGGCCTTAATATATCCCACATCAATGACATGAAACAGGTAACAAGATTTGAAGTAGATCAGAGTAACAAGTGATTCAGGATTGATTTAGGGATGGCTGACACAATAGAAAGCTTAAGGACTACATAAATGGCCGATGCAACATAAGGCTTTCCGGGTTGAAATTCTCTTTGAACATATTGATGCCACGACAATTGTCTTGGAAATAATGACTCAACAACAGGGATCACAGACCAACGGGTAATCTTATAAGGAGTATGATAAAGATATGAGTGGATTTTCCAACCTAGAAACAAGGCGAGTGAAAGGGTGTCATGTTCAAAAAATGACTTTTCCATGGAATACAGGTTTAGACAAATTTCTTTCCCAAATTTTCCCCCACCATTTCTCGCGAGTACCTCTTTATTTTTACGCAAGCTTGAGGAGGATAACATATGCTTGTAATGTAAGCTCATCCTTCGGATGAGTCCCTTGGAGTATGTTTAACGAACCTTAGGAAGGAGTGGTTCAGTCCCATATAGGCCTTTTGATGTTAGTTTTACGAGTCCAAAGAAATAAAACTCGGGGATTTTTCATGTTTATAGAGTCTGAAAAACACTTAAAGATAACTCTCTCAGTTCCTTTTTCATAAAATAGTCTGATGAGACCGAAAAAGAGATAAACTATCACTCAACAGATGTTTTCTTCAAATACTTTAATGAGCGTGAAAAGAACAATATCGCTTGACAATTTTTTCATGTTTAGAGAGTCTAAAAAGAGCTTAATGGGAACTCCAGGGGGTTCCTTTTTCGTATAACCTTTATGAGTCCGAAAAAGTGATAAAAGTACACTCGGTTACATTCTTACATATTTACGATCATGAGAAAGAACAAAAACCAAGCTCGGTAACTTATTCTCATGTATTTATGAGCATGAGAAAGAACAAAGACTAAGCTTGGGATTGTTTTTATTTTTACGCAATCTTTAAAACTAAACAAAACTATGTTTGGGATAAATTTTATTTTTACACCAACTTAAAAACTAAGCAAAACTATGCTTGAACCTGGTTTCATTTTTACACAAGCTTGAACCAGAGGAAACTATGCTTAAGGTAGGTGGTTTCATTTTTACACAAGCTTGAACCAAAGTAAAAACTATGTTTGAACTTCCCAACTCATTATCCACAAATTCACATGGTTGGTACTTAGCCCCCAGCTTAAGAAGGTAGCGGCTCAACTTCAACATGAAGTCCAGAGGCTTAGGAAAATTCCCCCCAAGCTTAGTTTCATCCAAATGCAAAAGAGAATGAAATAGAGCTTCAAATACTAGACGAAGGAATTGACTCAAATATAGAGGGGGAAAACTATTTCATTTTTTTTAACGAGCTTGACACATAAAATGGAACTATGCTCATAACCTCTGTTTCATTTTTTAACGAGGTTTCCACAGAGACGAAAAAAAAAATCCTCGTACTATCTTCTTGATCATGGATTCCAAGAGGAAAATGCTCCAGAATGACACCATGTCAAGGGACAAAACTCGGTCATGGCTTCCAAGAGGTCTTCACTGGAAGGAAGAAACACACTCTGGAAGGACACCATGTCGAGGGTCGCGACATGAGTAAAGAGATCAGACTCTAACAACCCTATCGAAGAGATCACCATGTCAACTACTGGATCTGAGTCATCAGAAGTTGAAGCCATGGGCGATAACACCACATAATTGACCTGTGGCGGGGGTGAAACCATCTGCATATACAAACTGTTTAGGGAGGCAATCCAGTTAGGGCTGATGAATGAAAGTTGATCAACAATCACAACTCATCCATCGTGAGGGAAATATATCACACAAAAAAGAGTAGAAACAATAGCTTTCATGGCATAGACATAATCTCGCCCAAGGAGTAGAGCAAAATCCAAGGGGTCTTGGACTACCATGACGTCAATAAAGACAGTTTTCCCTCCCAAAGTTATAGGAAACTAAGGAAGGGTCCCTAAAGGTTGACTAGTTCTTCTATTAAAAGCTAGCAAATTCTGTGTAACAAACACAAGCTGAGGAAAACCCAAAGCTTGCCAAGTGAAAGAGGACGAAATACTAACATATGCACCTTCATCTATTAGTGTCTGAGGAACGTCTCGACCAAAAACCTGTACTGTAATCTGAAGAGGAATGTGAGAGGGAAGACAAGTTCTAGTTAGCACACTCCAATCAAAATGGATGGCTTCATTACTTGGAGGGGGTTCCACGAGAGAAGGAGGAATACCCCCTGGCATGGTAGAGTCTGTATCAACGAGAAAAACATGGGCAGTATCGGGTTTACTCTTGAGTGGGAGAGTAGGATCGACCGATGGTGAGATCAAATCGACCACTTGGGTTTCATTCTCCAAGGGGAGAATGGGGTTGACAGGTGGAAACATATCGATTGCTTGGGTTTCACTCTTTAACGAGAGAGTGGGATCCACTGAGGATGGGATCAAATCAACCACTTTGTTAACACTCTCTAAAGGGAGAGTGGGATCGACCGGAGATGGGATCGAATCGACCACTTTGTCAACTGGTTCAATTAAGGACGTGGCTAGATTGATGACATGATCAATCTGACTGATCGACCGGGGAACCAGATTGATCACTTCGTCAACTACAGAGGGATTGAGAGAAATCTTGCAATAAGAAGCTGGAAGTTGGGGTTGTGAAACATTCATGTCTTCCAGGAATTTCGAGGCTTCTTTCATATGAGGGCAAAGATGAGTTAGAAGACGCCCTTTGCATAACATACATGGGAACTTGGCTCTACTTTTCTTCTTCCCAACTATATCATGACTAGTTTACGAGATATCATCAGCATGTTGTTCAGAGGCTGATGATATGGGTTGGCGAGGGTGCGTAGGCAATACTTCTATAACCTTGGATAGACCAGGGCAATCCTTAAGAAGATGGATACCATTACAAAGTCTGCAAGGGTACTTGGGCTTACGAGTTGTTTGGGTGATCTTGACATCATCAACACTCCTAGCACGATTAACAGTAACTGGTTGTTTTCCAACATGTTTGACAGTGGTTGGAGGTTTTGACCGTTGTTTATATTTCTTCTTCTTAATCTTTCTTTTCTTCTTCTTCTTATTCACCGGGTTACTAGCTTCAGAACTTTCACCCGATGAAGAAGATGAAACGAAAAGCGACATTGCAAGTGGAGAAGGCGAAGAAGACCTTATTGGTGAAGAAGGTGAAGGATCAACATGAGGTTGATGCTCTTGGGGGGAAGTGCTTACGACCGAAGCACTTATTGCATTCGGGATTACTTGAGTGGAAAACAACCATACCAATAATCCAATTGTGAGACCTGGAAGGCTCAAAGTAGCGATGTGAGGAGGACCAATGTTTCCGTAAGAAGGAAAAACAAAAGGTTCCCTTGGAGCATAGGTTCCTTCATTGGTCATTTCGGGAACTGATGCCATTAAAAACAAAAATCCAATCTAGAGTCCACTAGGGAGAACAACAACACACGCTAAAAATCTAGTAAGCAAGCAAGAAAACAAAACCTTCTCACAATGAGCACACTAGTTGGTGATGAAATCCAACGTTGCGAGAACAATGTAAGAAGGGGATGCGATAGAGTGGGTGGAAAAATTACATGGATGACCTGCTTAACGAACTTACACCCTGGTTCAATCTCCCGCACATAATCATGGTTATACCCTGCAAGGAGCCCGAGTGAGTTTGGCCAACGTCGATTTCAGGTACTGTGAAGACTTTCCCCTCCACAGTCACCTTGTGTAAAGACCCTAAAGATATAGGCCACTAAGGTTACCAATCACTACAACGATGCCTGGGGAAACACTCGACAGTCAGATCCACATGCAAGGGCAGGGTATCTAGCCTGAAATCAACTTGAATGGCTTCCACTCATCATTGTGGGTATACCTCTGAAGCGACCCCCATAAACACGTAATCTCTACACCAAGACCAACAAAGCAGGGAGAGTAACTCTGTCAGTCTCAATGCGACCTCGTGATTGACCCTTGTTTTAGAAGGTCTTCCCAGGACAAAATGTAGTAAGTGGATTTTACTCTCCCTATCACAAGATACTATGTTTGTTTGTAGCTTTGGAAAGTTATCTTTCACACCTATTCCAAAGCCCTACGGCTAATCTAATGTAGGTTTGCTACCGGAAAAGATAAAAATGTCTAATCAATTTTTATAAGCGCTTTATTTTATGGCTGTTATTACTCAAAAGGAAAATGGCGTAGACAATATGGTGTTTTGACCGACTCGGAATTTATGCAAAGAGATGAAGATACAATCTTTTCATTTCAATGAAAGCTGTGCTACGAGAAGGAGAAAACATTTATCATTTCTAGATGCACAATGTCCCAAAATCTTAAAACTCATCAATATCAATATTCTCAAGAAATGAGCAAAAACGACTGTACACCAATGCATGATTCATGGTCCCCCCCTGGCCATCAGGGGGGAAATTTTTCATAATTTAAGATAAAAAAATGCCAAGAATCATGCAATTTCGCTACCTCAAATGCAAGGATGCCCCCAATCCAATATAAAACAAGAAATTAAATCTTTTTGTTTCAAAAATTTCACTAAAAGCAATAATGAACTTTCTTAAAACAAAGAAACCCAAACTAAAAGTTTTCTTTTAAAGCAAACTATTCAAAATAAATCTGATCTTTCCCTAAACAATTCTAAATAAAACACAGGCTTTGGATTTGAAAGACACTCAAATCAAGAGACTAATCCTTCAAAACCAAACAAAGAAAAAATGACTAAAAGAAACTCAAAGAATGTCAAGCAAACTGTAAACAAAACAATATAGGCTCCAAAAGTTCAATCCAGCTGATCAAAGAAAAACTGGGCATCAAAAGATAGGAAAGCCTAATTCCAAACAAAAATTTCAAATGGGTTTGTAGCCTAGCTATAGGGTGTAGTGCGAAAATCAATGGAGTTTGCAAGCTAGACACAGGTAGGGTGTGAACATGTCACACTGGATTACACAATAGGGTGCAAAACTGAGGGGTATTCACAGGCTGTAGACCAGTACAATGCAAGACTACTTGATATCAAAGAGAATTTGGAAAAGGACAAAAGAGTATAAGTGAACTTTTAGATCCAGAGAGTCTGGATGTATCTTGTTATCACTCCAAGAAACTCTTTAGGGTTGTAAACTAAAGATGCTTGGTAACTTAAGAATATGGTAAATTAGGTATGCTTGGAACAATGGGATAACTCAAAAGCTAACGAAAGTGACTACTTATCATGCATTCGAATAAGAGAGTGCTTTTAGAAATCAATAATCAGACAACATAGTTGAACAGGGGATGAAGAAAACTAGTCTAGATAACCAAATATATTAACATGCAGGGTCATACAAGACAACAAGAAGACCTTTAATTCAAGTTCATGAGCTTAATAAGAAGATAACGGTTCTTAGAAGCTGAGCTAAACTGAAATAAAGTGCAGAATAATGAAATATAAAAGAATCTGATATTGAAAACAAAAGAGGACTGCGATTCTATTATCAATAATAAAATTCTAGTTCAATAGCTAGAAAATGTCTCCCCTATTTAACCCTTTAGTTCCTCTTATGTCTTGAGCTTTATAACTTTACAATACCATTTTCAGATCCTAAAAGAATGGATCAGATATGCTAAATATAGAAAGTCAAAATTGATTTACAAAAGAGAAGGAATGATCCTCAAAATGAGGTCAATTCCACATTTCATGGTCTTCAGATGATGTAGAATCCCTGTGCAGTGTAGATAAGCCTTCCAAGGCTGTTTGATGACTCTTAAAAAAGATGAAATTCAAATTTTCTAATTTTGGAAAAAACCCTGATTTGTTGCCTCCAAAATAGGTGTCAAAACCAACTTGAAAACCTATTCTAACCCTTTTACATCAAAAGTGGATCTTAGATATGACTTTATAATTCAACATCTATCCATTAAAAGAGTTTTCAAGAGATTTGGATTAGTAAAACTTCGATCTGGGCAAAATCTCACCAAATCTGGCCATCTCAGGTTTCACTAGCTAATTTTCCTTACGATCTACTAGTTAGCTGGTGAAAGCTCTTCTTTTCACCAACTAACTTGTTATAATTTTGCCTTTTGCATTGGTGTCGGTGAAAGTTCTGTCTTGGTCAAAAAGGAAATCTTCAAAATGAGTATACTCTGCCTCCATGGCTGCCATCTGTTCCTTTAGAATTTGAACCAAATTCTTTATTGTCTTCTTCAATTTGCTCCATATGAATTGACAGAGAGTTTTTGGTTCATCTGTATTGATACTGTGACTTTCTTTACCCGTGTTCAATTGCTAACACATTTATTCTTTGATTTAGGTATTGACAGTGGATATCTTATAGCTCGATGTGAAACATCTGCTCCAAAGCCAATTTAAGAGAATTAATGTTAGCAGGGTCAATTAGGCACAAATAATCTTGTTTGAACCATTCAAACTGCTCAATATCAATGCATCGAAGATAATGGTTTGTGGGAAACTCAGAGAAGAATAGAGACATATTTTTATATTATGTGCTCCAACAACTAGTTGTGATGTTTCCTCTTCTTCCATGAACAAATCCTCTAGGCCTTTTCAAAGATACATTAGCTGGTGAGTTGGATACTGTTGCTGCAATTGTGAAATGCATTGATGTCGTTTTGGTGTCTGTTGTTCAAAGTGATGTGACCTCTATATTCTTTGGAATTTCATCATGGCCTGATGCGTTCCATATACTCTGCACAGTAAAACCCTTGGCAATCAACTGACACCTCCTTAGCACCTGTAACACACAACTTTGTACAACAGGTCGACAACAATTTGTTTCATACAACAAACTCTTCTTTGCAAAATCTTCGTGACTTCCTCACCATGACTCGAGCTTTGGCTTGTGGTAGATACTAACCCGTGGCTTGTATTGATGATAGGTGATGAATTGTAGAATGAAGGACTGAGGTTGGTGCTCAATACTCGGATTCATAGTTACGTGGCTGACCAGTGATCTTATGAGCTATTAATAACCTCTTTCTTACAAATCGAGCAACAACTCGACACCTGTGCATAATTTTTATCTCTGATTCTTCCTCTTTAATGCCTGAAAATATCCTTTGTGATCTCTTCTTGCGGGTTTTTTGACATATTTTCTCTTCTGTCGTGACTTTTGCCTTAGAATTTATCAAATACTCAGCTATCAAATGACACCTGCTCATTCAAGGTTAAGTAGTGACATTCGATGGTATATCGAAGACACCTGGGACTTTAATTCTGGGCACTGGTAGATAACTTTAGAGCTGTATATTTATATATATGCTTAATGTTGAATCCGATATAAACTAGGAATTTAGAATATACATGTTTCATATATATTAAGGCTTACATAGTTTATTCGAATAGTGAAGTGGAAAGAATTCGGTGCTAGCGCTTGGCTTTATATGATTTTGAGTTTGACCCAGGGTTAGGTTTGAGGACTCTGCTTTAGCTTGGGGCCTTATATATGACTGTGCACTTAGACTTTGTGTTGAACACACTTGATGTGCAGACCTGAAACTTGACATGTATGAACATATATATTTCTTTGTCCATAATATGAGATATAAAACATAAAAATAAAACAATGATATATTTTTTATGTTTTATAATCTCTATAGCATAGACTAGAGAAAAATAAATGACATTTATTTGTATCTTGTATTGCAGGTTAAAAAGAAAAAGATTCCAAGGATGATAGGCTAAAGTGATTACCCAAAAGATGGATGAAGGTAAAGATTTAAAACACTGGCCAAAGGCTAAAAATAAAAATGAGTGAAACATGGAGAGAGAGAGAGATAAAAATGCTACCAACAAACCAATGCATTTTGATCGCTAACAACTGGCTCCAACTAGGATGGAGACCTCCCTGCGAGGTTTCCAAGAACCTAGTAGTTCCAATAGCCTTTAGCATTGGGCACATAGTCATCTGGCCTATGCAGCTGTTCCTCTGCAAACCTGGAGCCTGCCTGTAGCTTGCCTATAACCTGCCCTGCTTATTTATGAGCTCAACAACTGAAAAGATCTAGCTGCTTGTATGGCAAGCTTATTCTTCTACCTAATCCTACACTAACCAACTATAATGCCTCTTATCAAGTGAATTCATGCTTCCAATGAAGCCATGTGAGAAACTGATTTACTAACATCATGCTAGATCTTGGCCCAAAAAATAATGGAAGCCATGTCATGCAGAAAAGATGTTTGAACAGATGATAAAGACAATCTTCTTCTGACAAAAATACTTAACGCATTTACTGCTGATAGATTCCAAATAGTTATCAACAGGGTCATAAATGTCATAAAGAAATACCTCTTTGAGATGCCGATCCAACTGACTGTATTGCAGTTGTTGATTTATTTCACTGGTCTCAATACTGAATGTAAATTGTTCTTCTTCTGTGGAAGGAGAATGAAAATTCAACTGCTAATCTGAACCTCTCTTCTCTTCTTCACCATCACTGGTCTTAATGTTGAAAACAGACTGCTCATCCTCTGTCAGAGAGTCATATAAGAAGGACTGTTGATCTGAACTTTCTAGCACATCATCTTCCTCGTTGTATCTGCTGCAATCTTCCTGATGTTCTGGCTGAAGATTAGACAATCCTTGCAAATCTGGAAACTCTAAGCTTCCTTCATCATCCTCTTCTTAATGTGTGTTGCAAATTTCCAGTCGCTGCAAATCTTGAAACTGAGAGATACCCTTAGGATCTATTGTAGATTCAAAACTATCATATGCTGATACAAAAATCTGCTCATCATCTTTAAAGGTTTCGAAAGAAACAATCTGATGATCTCTTTGTTGAAAAGTAGGACTAGATGAAATTTTAGTAGTCAACAATTCTTCACAAGACTTAAAGTATTCTTCCTCATCACTATATTTGTCAAATATGGGAACATCAAGAACAATTTCTAATGATAGAGATGAAGATTCAAGCATAGAGTCATCAACAATAGGATCTTGAAATAGATTTGAAAAAATATCATCTTTTACCTCATCATATTCATCCTTCTTATCTGACATTGACATGTAAGACACATAAGGAGAAATATAATCCTCTTGTTGTCTTTCTTGAAGATTAGATGTTTTCTGAAAATCTTTTTCTTCATAGTCACTACCATTTCTCTTGAACTGCAAATCTGAAAGCGGAGGGCTGCCGTTAGAATCTGTTGCAGATCTGAGACTGTCACCCACTAATGTATCAATCTGATAATCACCTTTGGGGTTTTCAAAGGGGACAATCTCATCTTCATGACAAAGTAAGTCGGTAGATGCATTTGATACAATGTCAAAAGAATCAATGCTATGGTTATCCATCCGAAGATCACCAATATTTTGGTTACAATGATAGATGTCCCCTGTTGCAACATGCTCTTCAAAGCTATCATTAACCACATCATGTATACATTTATGATCATCTCTCTGTGTAGCTAAAGAAACTAGTTCTTCGAATTCATAACAATCAAACTTGAGGATGGTAAGAGAGCATTCAATTTCTTTATTATCCATTTGTAGTTCATGTTGATGGGAAAACACAACATCTGAAAGATCATTAAAGGGTTGTGGCATATTATGAGGGGGAGCTCTTTCTAGATTTACATCCTCAAGCTTACAATGTAATTCATATTTATCACATCAATTATCAAATGCAAACTCATCTGAAAAATACCTTTTGCAGTGCTCAGTGAATGCTTTGTGAAAATCCTTCAATGATGAAATGCTGGAAGGAGGTAAAGAAAAATACCACTGATGTGCATCACCATACAATGAAAACATGAACATCTTCATATGGACATCTTCATGTTGTAGATCTAATAGATCCATGCACTCATGAAACTTGATGAGGTGTTCGACAGGATTGTCTTCTTTGCTCTCTTTGAAGCTAGGCAGAAAATCTCCCCATTCCGACATATTAGGTACTGGATGTGGGAAACTAGGAACTGAAGAGAAGTCAAGAGGTGCAAACCTCCAAGCCAAAAGAGCAGCAAATGCTTTTGACATTTGAATATCGTGGAGTCACCACTGAATCCATCCTTCATGGAGTTGCTAGATAGATGATTACAACCAATGTAGTGTCCAACCTTTGTCTATCATCAAAGATTGGATCTATGTCGTCTCTTAGGGAAGCTGAGCTTCGATCTCCTCTCCCCGACAGCGACACCAATTTGTTATCACTCCAAGAAACTCTTTAGGGTTGTAAACTAAAGATGCTTGGTAACTTAAGAATATGGTAAATTAGGTATGCTTGGAACAATGGGATAACTCAAAAGCTAATGAAAGTGACTACTTATCATGCATTCAAATAAGACAATGCTTTTAGAAATCAATAATCAGACATCATAGTTGAATAGGGGATGAAGAAAACTAGTCTAGATAACCAAATACATTAACATGCAGGGTCATACAAGACAACAAGAAAACATTTAATTCAAGTTCATGAGCTTAATAAGAAGATGACGGTTCTTAGAAGTTGAGCTAAACTGAAATAAAGTGCAGAATAATGAAATATGAAAGAATCTGATATTGAAAACAAAAGAGGACCGTGATTCTATTATCAATAATAAAAGTCTAGTACAATAGCCAGAAAATGTCTCTCCTATTTAACCCTTTAGTTACTCTTATGTCTTGAGCTTTATAGCTTTACAATACAGTTTTCAGATCCTAAAAGAATGGATCAGATATGCTAAAGATAGAAAGTCAAAACTGATTTACAAAAGATAAGGAATGATTCTCGAAATGAGGTGAATTCCACATTTCATGGTCTTCAGATGATGTAGAATCCCTGTGCAGTGAAAATAAGCCTTCCAAGGCTGTTTGATGACTCTTAAGAAAGATGAAATTCGAATTTGCTAATTTTGGAAAAAACCCTGATTTGTTGCCTCCAAAATAGGTGTCAAAACCAACTTGAAAACCTATTCTAACCCTTTTACATCAAAAGTGGATCTTAGATATGACTCTATAATTCAACATCTATCCATTAAAAGAGTTTTCAAGAGATTCAGATTAGTAAAACTTCGATCTGGGCAAAATCTCACCAAATCTAGCCATCTCAGGTTTCACCAGCTAATTTTCCTTACGATCTGCTAGTTAGCTGGTGAAAGCAATGCTTTTCACCAGCTAACTGGTTATAATTTCACATTTTGCGCTGGTGAAAGTTCTATCTTGGTCAAAAAGGAAATCTTCAAAATGAGTATACTCTACCCCCATGGCTGCCATCTGTTCCTTTAGAATTTGAACCAAATTCTTTATTGTCTTCTTCAATTTGCTCCATATAAATTGACAGAGAGTTTTTGGTTCATCTGTATTGATACTATGAATTTCTTTACTCGTGCTCAACTGCTAACACATTTATGCTTTGATTTAGGTATTGACAGTGGATATCTTACAGCTCAAGGTGAAACATATGCTCCAAAGACAATTTAAGAGAATTAATGTTATCAGGTCAATTAGGCACAAATAATCTTATTTGAACCATTCAAACAGCGCAATATCAATGCATCGAAGATAAGGGTTTGTGGGAAACTCAGAGAAGAACATAGACAGATTTTTATATTATGTGCTCCAACAACTAGTTGTGATGTTTCCTCTTCTTCTAGGAACAAATCCTCTCGGCCTTTTCAAAGATACATTAGCTAGTGAGTTGGATACTGTTGCTGCAATTGTGAAATGCATTGATGTCGTTTTGGTGTCTGTTGTTCAAACTGATGTGACCTTTGTATTCTTTGGAATTTCATTGTGGCCTGATGCCTTCCATATACTCTGCGCAATAAAACCCTTGCAATCAGCTGGCACCTCCTTAGCACCTGTAATGCACAGCTTTGTACAACATGTTGACAACAATTTGTTTCATACAACAAACTCTTCTTTGCAAAATCTTTGTGACTTCCTCACCATGACTCGAGCTTTTGCTTGTGGTAGATACTAACCCATGGCTTGTATTGATGACAGGTGCTGACTTGTAGAATGAAGGATTGAGGTTGGTGCTCAATACTCAGATTCATAGTTACGTGGCTGACTAGTGATCTTATGAGCTGTTAATAACCTCTGTTTTACAAATCGAGCACCAACTCGACACCTTTGCATAATTTTTATCTCTGATTCTTCCTCCTTAATGCCTAAAAATATCCTTTGTGATCTCTTCTTGCGGGGTTTTTGACATCTTTGCTCTTCTGTCATGACTTTTGCCTTAGACTTTATCAAATACTCAGCTATCAAATGACACCTACGCATTCAAGGTTAAGTAGTGGCATTCGATGGTATATCGAAGACACCTGGGACTTCAATTCTGGGCACTGACAGATAACTTTAGAGCTGTATATTTATATATATGCTTAATGTTGAATCCGATATAAACTAGGAATTTAGAATATACAGGTTTCATATATATCAAGGCTTACATAGTTTATTAGAATAGTGAAGTGGAAAGAATTCGGTGCTAGCACTTGGCTTTATATGATTTTGAGTTTGACCCAGGGTTAGGTTTGAGGACTCTGCTTTAGCTTGGGGCCTTATATATGACTATGCACTTAGACTTTGTGTTGAACGCACTTGATGTGCATACCTGAAACTTGGCATATATGAACATATATATTTCTTTGTCCATAATATGAGATATAAAACATAAAAATAAAACAATGATATATTTTTTATGTTTTATAATCTCTATAGCATAGACTAGAGAAAAATAAATGACATTTATTTGTATCTTGTATTGCAGGTTAAAAAGAAAAAGATTCCAATGATGATAGGCTAAAGTGATTATCCAAAAGCTGGATGAAGGTAAAGATTTAAAACACTGGCCAAAGGCTAAAAAGAAAAATGAGTGAAACAGGGAGAGAGAGAGATAAAAATGCTCCCAACAAACCAATGCATTTTGATCGCTAACAGATCTCCCACAGACTTAGAAACCAGAAAACAAGCAATCAAAGCAAGGGAAACTAGACTAACTAGGAAACAACATGTTCCCCAGTGGAGTCGCCAATTTTTTTCAAGCTTGTGTAAAAATGAAACCACCTACCTCATGCATAGTTTCCTCTGGTTCAAGCTTGTGTAAAAATGAAACCAGGTTCAAGCACAGTTTTGTTTAGTTTTTAAACTTGTGTAAAAATAAAATTTATCCCAAGCATAGTTTTGTTTTGTTTTAAATATTGCGTAAAAATAAAAACAATCCCGAGCTTAGTCTTTGTTCTTTCTCATGCTCGTAAATACATGAGAATAAGTTACCGATCTTGGTCTTTTTTCTTTCTCATGCTCATAAATACGTGAGAATGTAACTAAGTGTACTTTTATCACTTTTTCTAATCTCATCCAAGCCAACTTTCTCCATGAGAGCTCCTCTCCTTTTATAAGATGAAGAGGATAAGGTGAGGAGGTTACGATAATCCCACCAAATCATGAAAGTGAGTAAGATCCAAACCATTCGGATGCCACCTCACCATGGAAGTTTCTCCTTCTAGAAGCATCACAAAGATGCTCATTTTTCCCATGTATGAACATTCTCACACCCTGCTTATAGAGCAATCTGTGAACCTCGCGCAACCCAGCTATGGTGCAGCCTACAAGAATTAGGGATTCTCGCACCCTAGCCATAGTGCAACATGCGAAAATAATCTTTAATAGGGTTTTCATAAAGGAAAATGCAACTTCTTTTCTTAGGAAAAGTTCTTATCCCTTCTTTCTTTAGGAACCCAGGCCACTGACCCCTCTGAAGACTACTGATAGGTTTACATCATTAACGGTCACTGAGTCTTTGTTACACATTATTTTCATCATCTCTATGACCGTTAATGATGTAAACCTGTCTGTAGTCTTCAGAGGGGTCAGTGGCTTGAGTTCCTGAAGAAAGAAGGGAGAAGAAATTTTCCTGAGAAAAGATGTTGCATTTTCCTTTATGAAAACCCTATTAAAGATGATTTTTGCATGTTGCACTATCACTAGGGTGTGAGAATTCCTAATTCTCGCAGGCTGCACCATAGCTGGGTTGTGAGAGGTTCGCAGATTTATCTATAAGCAGGGTGCGAGAATGCTCATATGTGGGAAAAACGAGCATCTTCTTGATGCTTCTAGAAGGAGAAACTTCCATGGTGAGGTGGCATCCAAATGGTTTGGATCTTACTCGCTTTCATGATTTGGTGGGATCATCCTAACCTCCTCACCTTATCCTCTTCAACTTATAAAAGGAGAGGAGATCTCATGGAGAAAGTTGGCTTGGACGAGATTAGATTTTGGGATTAGCTTGGATTGGATTGAGCTTTGGAGATTGTTAGCTTGGCTAGATGAGCCATTTTGTCAAGATAGATTGTGAACATTATCAGATCTATGCTCTCAGAATTCTTGGAGTGGAAGTGTGTGGGGAACAAAGGACAATTGGAAGGGACCTTACAACATCGAGGGCATGGTTGTAATCTCTCTTTCACATTTAATATGATTCTTTCCTATAAAGCTTGTTGTGTTTTATTGTATGATTCATTGATCACATACATAGGTTTATATTGAGTTTATGCTATTACTATCACTTTGGTTGGGTGTGTTCTTTTGCAGGTTCATCATTGTATGAGCATTGGAACAGATCTAGGATGGCGATGGCGAGAGGAAGTGATGTTTAAACGGTATGTCACCTATCCCTCTTTAGTTAGTAAATTCAATATTTAAAACTTAAGGAAAGCGTCATGTTCTCGTGTGTTTTGTTCTAGATCTAGGTGGATCTAGGGAGATCAATTAGTGTCTGCACCTACCGATTTATCCAATAAAAAAATTGGCGACTCCACTGGGGAACATATTGTTTCCTAGTTAGTCTAGTTTCCCTTGCTTTGATTGCTTGTTTTTTGGTTTCTGAGTCTATGGGAGATCCATCCAGACTCTCTGGATCTGAAATTTCACTTATACTCTTTTGTCCTTTTCCAAATCCTCTTTGATTTCAAGCAGTCTCGCACTGTACTGGTCTACAACCTACGAAAACCCCTCAGTTTCGCACCCTACTGTCTAATCCAGTACGACATGTTCGCACCCTACTGTGTAATCAATTGCAACATGTTCGCACCCTACCTGTGTCCAGCCTGCGAACTCCACTGATTTTTGCACTGCACCCTATAGCTAGGCTGCAAACCCATTTAAAATTTTTGTTTGGAATTAGGCTTTCCTATCTTTTGATGCGTAATTTTTCTTTGATCAGCTGGATTGAACTTTTGGAGCCTATATTGATCTGTTTATAGTTTGCTTGAAATTCTTTGAGTTGCTTTTAGCCATTTTTGCTTTGTTTGGTTTTGAAGGATTAGTCTCTTGCTTTGAGTGTCTTTCAATTTCAAAGTCTGTGTTTTCTTTAAAATTGTTTAGGGAAATATCAAATTTCTTCTGAATAGTTCGGTTTAAAAGAAAACTTTTAGTTTGGGTTTCTTTGTTTTAAGAAAGTTCATTATTGCTTTTAGTGAAATTTTTGAAACAAAAAGATTTAATTTCTTGCTTTATATTGGATTGGGGGCATCCTTGCATTTGAAGTAGTGGAATCGCATGATTCTTGGCATTTTTTGATCTTAAATTATGAAAATTTTTCCCCCCTGATGGCCCGGGGGGGCATGAATCGTGCATTGGTGTACAATATTTTTTGCTCATTTCTTGAAAATATTGATATTGATGAGTTTTAATATTTTGGGACATTGTGCATCTATGAATGATAAATGTTTTCTCCTTCTCGTAGCATAGCTTTCATCGAAATAAAAAGATTACATCTTCATCTCTTTGCATAACTTTTGAGTCGGTCAAAACACCATATTGTCTATGCCATTTTCCTTTTGAGTAACAACAACCATAAAATAAAACGCTTATAAAAATTGATTAGACATTTTTATCTTTTTTGGTAGCAAACCTACATTAGATTAGTCGTAGGGCTTTGAAATAGGTGTGAAAGATAACTTTCCAAAGCTGCAAACAAACATAGTATCTTGTGATAGGGAGAGTTAAATCCACTTACTACATTTTGTCTTGGGAAACCCTTCTAACACAAGGGTCAATCACGAGGTCACATTGAGACTGACAGAGTTACTCTCCCTGCTTTGTTGGTCTTGGTGTAGAGATTACGTGTTTATGGGGGTCGCTTCAGAGGTATACCCACAATGATGAGTGGAAGCCATTCAAGTTGATTTCAGGCTAGATACCCTGCCCTTGCATGTGGATCTGACTGTCGAGTGTTTCCCCAGGCATCGTTGTAGTGATTGGTAACCTTAGTGGCCTATATCTTTAGGGTCTTTACACAAGGTGACTGTGGAGGGGAAAGTCTTCACAGTACCTGAAATCGACGTTGGCCAAACTCACTCGGGCTCCTTGCAGGGTATAACCATGATTATGTGCGGGAGATTGAACCAGGGTATAACCCTGCTTTGTTGGTCTTGGTGTAGAGATTACGTGCATTATGGGGGTCGCTTGAGAGGTATACTCACAATGATGAGTGGAAGCCTTTCAAGTTGATTTTGGGCTAGATACCCTGCCCTTGCACGTGGATCCGACTGTCGACTGTTTCCCCAGGCATCACTGTAGTGATTGGTAACCTTAGTGGCCTATATCTTTAGGGTCTTTAAACAAGGTGATTGTGGAGGGGCAAGTCTTCATAGTACCTGGAATCGATGTTGGCCAAACTCACACAGGCTCCTTGGAGGGTATACCCACGATTATGTGTGGGAGATTGAACCAGGGTGTAAGTCTATTAAGCAGGTCGTCAACGTAAATTTTCCACCCGCTCTATCTCATCCCCTTCTTACATTGTTCTCGCAACGTTGGATTTCATCACCAACTAGTGTGCTAATTGTGATAAGGTTTTGTTTGTTGACTTGCTTACTAGATTTTTAGCGTGTGCTGTTTGTTCTCCCTAGTGGACTCTAGATTGGATTTTTGTTTTTAATGGCGTTAGTTCCTGAAATGACCAATGAAGGAACTTCTGCTCCAGGGGAAACTTTTGTTTTTCCTTCTTACGAAAACATTGGTCCTCCTCACATCGCTACTTTGAGCCTTCTAGGTCTCACAATTGGATTACCGATATGGTTGTTTTCCACTCAGGTAGTCCCGAATGCAGTAAGTGCTTCGGTTGTAAGAACTTCCACCCAAGAGCATCAACTTCATGTTGATCCTTCACCTTCTTCACCAGTAAGGTCTTCTTCTCCTTCTTTTCTTGCAAGGTTGCCTTCCGTTTCATCTTCTTCGTCGGGTGAAAGTTCTGAATCTAGTAACCCGATGAATAAGAAGAAGAAGAAAAGAAAGATTAAGAAGAAGAAGAAAAGAAAGATTAAGAAGAAGAAAGATAAACAAGGGTCAAAACCTCCAACCACTATCAAACATGTTGGAAAACAACCAGTTACTATTAATCGTGTTGGGAGTGTTGATGATGTCAAGATCACCCAAACAACTCATAAGCCCAAGTATCCTTGCAGACTTTGTAAGGGTAGCCATCCTCTTAAGGATTTCCCTGGTCTATCCAAGTTTATAGAAGTATGGTCTACGCACCCTCGCCAACCCATATCGTCAGCCTCTGAACAACATGCTGATGATCTGCCGTCAACTAGTCATGATACAATTGGGAAGAAGAAAAGTAGAGCCAAGTTCTCGTGTATGTTATGCAAATGGCGTCATCTAACTCATCTTTACCCTCATATGGAAGAAGCCTCGAAATTCCTGGAAGACATGAATGTTTCACAACCCCAACTTCCAACTACTTATCACAAGCTTTCTCTCAATGCCCCTATAGTTGACGAAGTGATCAATCTGGTTCCCCCGTCGGTTAGTCCAATTGATCATGTCGTCAATCTAGCCACGTCCTTAATTTAACTAGTATACAAAGTGGTCGATCTGATCCCATAATCGGTCGATCCCACTCTCCCTTTAGAGAGTGTTAACAAAGTGGTGGATCCGATCCCATCCTCGGTCGATCCCACTCTCCTGTTAAAGAGTGAAACCCATGCAGTCAATCCGTTTCCACCTGTCGACCCCATTATCCCCTTGGAGAATGAAACCCAAGTGGTTGATTTGATCTCACCATCGATCGATCCTACTCTCCCTCTCAAGAGTAAACCCGATACTACCCACATTTTTCTCGTTGATACAAACTCTACCATGCCGGGGAGTATTCCTCCTTCTCCCGTGGAACCCCCTCCATGTAACGAAGCCATCCATTTTGATTGGGGTGTGCTAACTGGACCTCGTCTTCCCTCTCACATTCCTTTGCAGATTACAGTACAGGTTTGTGGTCGAGACGTTCCTCAAACATTGATAGATGAAGGTGTGTCTGTTAGTATTTTGTCCTCTTTCGCTTGGCAATCTTTGGGCTTTCCTCAGCTTGTGCCGATTACACAAAATCTGTTAGCTTTTAACAGAATAACTAGTCAACCTTTAGGGACCCTTAGTTTCTTGTAACTTTGGGAGGGAAAACTATCTTTATTGACATCATGGATCCTTCTATTGCATCGGCCATTTATGCAGTCCTTAAACCTTCTATTCCATCGGCCATCCCTGAGTCAGTCTTGAATCACTTGTTACTATAATCTACTTCAAATCTTGTTACCCATTTCATGTCATTGATGTGGGATACATTAAGGCCTTCTTGTGACGAGTCTTTTTTATCCAGGAATTAGACTTATAAACCAATTGGTACCTTGGAACTTGCATGCCTCAATGGCAGGTTTCCTCGCTTTTGACAGTGGGTTTTCATTATTGACCTCTGTTCGGAAGGTTCCGCCAAGTGTTCGACCTCAACTCATTGATTCACATTCATTGGATTTTACTAGAGTACCTTGGGAGTCATTGACATTAATGATGATTTATCTCGCACTTGTTAATGGTATTCACTAACGACCGATAATCAAGTGGTTTCTACCATGTTCGACTTCGACACATGTATTCGCATGGTTAGATCCATACTATAGAGTGGTGGAGATGAAGACCCTGGATCTTTTCTGAGAGATTCAGGTTGCGTTGGAGTATATTCAGTTTGTACTGTTGCATAGATCCACATTGTATGTCTCGTGGCTATGTTCAAATTTGAGTCTTTAACACATAGATCCACATTGTATTTTTGGTGGCTATGTTCAGATTTGAGTCATATCGGCATGGATCCATAGTGTATGTTTGGTGGCCATGACCTATCTTACTTGACATGGATCTTCGCATGTCGACATTTATGCTTTGAGTCATTTTTATTATGAGTATGGGAATTCCTACCTCAGTGATGATATATTATTGTACTGTATTTCCTTGTTTGTTGGCAGGTTTCCGACTGTCCGTTCCTTGTTCCCTACACACACTCGACAAAGTATTTCAATTATCACACTGTTCTAACTTCATACTTTGGGGGACTCTCTGTTACACATTATTTTCATCATCCCTGTGACCGTTAATGATATAAACCTGTCTGTAGTCTTCAGAGGGGTCAGTGGCCTGAGTTCCTGAAGAAAGAAGGGAGAAGAACTTTTCCTGAGAAAATAAGTTACATTTTCCTTTATGAAAACCCTATTAAAGATGATTTCCGCATGCTGCACTATGTCTAGGGTGCGAGAATGCATAATTCTCATAGGCTGCACCATAGCTGGGTTGCAAGAGGTTTGTAGATTTCTCTATAAGTAGGGTGGGAGAATTCTCATACGTGGGAAAAACGAGCATCTTCTCGATGCTTCTAGAAGGAGAAAATTCCATGGTGAGGTGGCATCCGAATGGTTTGGATCTTACTCACTTTCATGATTTCGTGGGATCGTCCTAACCTCCTCACCTTATCCTCTTCAACTTATAAAAGGAGAGGAGCTCTCATGGAGAAAGTTTGCTTGGATGAGATTAGCTTTTGGGATTAGCTTGGATTGGATTGAGCTTTGGAGATTGTTAGTTTGGCTAGATGAGCCATTTTGTCAAGATAGATTGTGAACATTATCATATCTATGCTCTCATAATTCTTGGAGTGGAAGTGTGTGGGGAACAAAGGAAAGTTGGAAGGGACCTTACGACATCAAGGCCATGGTTGTAATCTCTCTTTCACATTTAATATGATACAGTAATATGATTCTTTCCTATAAAGCTTGTTGTGTTTTATTGTATGATTCCTTGATCACATACATAGGTTTATATTGAGTTTATGCTATTACTATCACTTTGGTTGGTTGCGTTCTTTTGCAGGTTCATCATTGTATGAGCATTGGAATGGAGCTAGGATGGTGATGGCGAGAGGAAGCAACGTTTAAATGGTATGTTACCTATCCCTCTTTAGTTAGTAAATTCAATATTTAAAACTTAAGGAAAGCGTCATGTTCTGGTGTGTTTTGGTCTAGATCTAGGTGGATCTAGGGAGATCAGTTAGTGTCCTCACCTACCGATTTATCCAATAACAGTCTTAACTATCTTGTCAACTCATCCCTTAACGACTCCACAATCTTTCATGCTGCCAAAGTTAATCATTTGAGAATATTTCCCAAATATCCTCTTATTAATTCCAACATGCATGTTGTATATTTTTGATTCTCTTCATGCATAATGGAAATCATATTGGTGAGTGCACCTTATGTCATTCATTGCATAATTGTTTGTGTGCACACAAAAATTCAGTGCACGCACAATTGTATTTGTTTTCACACACAATCTTTATCACAAAAAATTGGATGCCAACATGCCCCCGACACTATTACTTGGCTCATCCTCAAGCCAATGACCTTGCTTAGGGTGTTATTGATGCCACATAAGGAACTACATTTATGAATTCTGAAGGGATTCCTTGAACTGATTATCATATTCATCAAGGGTGTCATGGAGTTGTTGGGTGAGCTGAACGACTTCATCGACATCAACCATCATGACTTGGGGAGATTTCTAGTCTATAGTATCAATATTCTCAATCATGGGGGTGGCTACAATATGCACAACTTCCAATTGAGTATAGAATATTTGGGCCTTACAACCACGACATTTGATAACTCTGAAATTGTTTTATGCTCTGTTCTTGCTGCAATGATTCCCTTAATCTTTCTCACGATGGTTGTCATTGCACCTTGGTTCTCACCCAGAGGTCGATAAGCCAAACTACTCTTTTTCTAACTAACCTCTGCTTCAACCATATGGAACCTGTAATCAATAGATCTAAGTTTCGGTGGATTCTGCAAATAGTTCCACAAGGTGAAACTATGTTCGACCAATCAAGAAAAATATTTAATTCTAGTTTGGTCGTCGTGGATGACCTCTTCGGCCACTACAATATTCTTCTACAGTTCTATATCCTCTAGTGTTTTCTGTTGGAGTGGAATGCAAAGTGATATATTATTTGACTCCAACGCTTGAAGATGCTCAGTGACTACTTCAAGATTAAGCGATGCTTGAACCTCATGTTATGCCTTTTTGGGCAGATGGACTCATGAATATGATTCTTCCATAGCAGTGAGTTATTGAATGTGAATGGCCAAGGTAGCCTCATATTTTTATCCGGTGTCTGTGTGCATAGTAACCTCAATAAGAAGCATTGCATGGAGGTCCTGTCGTGTATCTTTGACCTATTGTCACATGAGCAATTTGTGTTGTAGTTGGGACTTGCTATCAACATGAATTTTGAATTCTTGATCAATTTTAAGGATCAATTATTGATGCCCTCGAGAGAGAGAGTTTGGCTCATCTCCCCAAGTTCATGGATTATTGTAGTAACAAAACTCTACAGATATGTGGTAGGTACCTGGGCAAGATCAAGCTCGATTTTGGCCAAATTGGATGGGACCACAATGAGTGAGATTACACTAAGAATCCTTTTTTGGCTTGTTCTTGAAGCTTTGACAAACTATGGATCTCGAGGGGGAGATCATGGTGGTGAGGGAAAAGCTAATTGTTGACAAAGAGAATCAAACTTCCCCATCACATTCTTCTGGAAACTTTGTTGTCGAGACAACTAAGTGCAAAGTTCTTTGAATAATTTGGACAAGTTGGCCACAATTCTGATAGCTTGCAGTGTCATAAGGTTACCTTATGATCATTTGGTGTTTTTTGTACACTGTAATTCCTTGTATCCTGGCCTAGAAATACATTCAACGACACATAAGGCTCTAGAAGTTCTTCATTGATCTGAGTGGTATTTGGTGATAGTGTACCTTCTTCGTCCGTGCTTGGGTCTATATTAATAGGGGGTTAGAACTAACCCTTGGAGGACAATTTATTCTTTCAAACCCCATCGCCATCTTCTTCTCACTCCCCTGTGCTCTGAATTTTCTCTTTTAGAGTCTATGGTTTCTGCTCATTGGAACCAATGGGTTGGTGGTTCTAAGACCCGAAATCCCTGTCTCTATGTCGAGCAATAGCCACAACCCATATATGTTCCTATGATTTCTTTGTTTGTATATTGAATTGGGTTTCCACTTCGACGAATGGAGGTTGGTGGTCGGCTGACCACTCTACGACACCTGCTAGGATGTCCTTTCTGTAATGCAAAAGGTGATATTGGCCTCAACTTTATCGTTGGCTATGCAAGGGTAAATAAACACATTATTGAAATCACATGCAAAATCAAGATAATTAGAATACCTTTTGAGAATCCTCTTTGGGATGTGGAACATTACATCGAAGGCAACAATCAACTATGTGAACAATTTATGAAAAGCCTTTGTGATTACTTGGACCGTTGGTTCCTTCGAATACTAGAGAGTTAAAAATTGGGGGACAACAAATAATGAGACACCCTAGAATAATGAGACACCCTACACATCCTCTTCATTCCTTGGTGGTGGCTTCCATAAAATCATGCTAAGAAAGAGGACTACCCAACTATGATGAAACTCTTTTCCTAAGTTCTAGGCATCCAAACAATCACCCATGAATTCATTGAGAAAGTATTGAGCCCAAGCCATTTGGACTCCTCCAGCACAATGTTCAACATTGACAATGACACCAAGGGGGAATTCATCCTTCCGACACTTCTATATCATCTTGCAATAAAGTAATTGTGCTGTAAACCTTACTGATTGATTATTAATATCATAGATTGCAACCCTGCTTTTCCCTCAACATGTCTCGAACTGGGTGTAAATGTCTTCTTGTTTTGTGTCTTTTTCATTAATGGTAATGACCAAATCTTCTCTGGATGTGGGAAGACCTGATACCCATTGCATTTTATTATTCTTTATAGGGTATGGTTTATCCATCCATAGATAACCGTCATGCAATCGGGTAAGGAGGAAGCAAACACATGCATAGACTATTGGGGATCGACTGAAATGGGGACAATTGAGAAATGTAAGGATGTCAAACTTTCGCAAGGGCTTCACCCACTTCTTTATAACCACATTTTCTATACCATATGATTTACTAAAAATGCATGCATACTTGTCGAACTTGAGTTCTAGGAATTGAATTGGGTCACACACACTATAGTCTACACATTTGAGAATGGGGAATTTCCCCAATTTTGGCCCCTTAAAATTTACGTCGAACGACATCACCAGAAATGGAACTGATTTTTTTTTTACTAAATTGACCTACTATCTTTCATGGGGTTTTCTTGCGAAATCCATCCTATCTATTGACGACTATAGTATCTTAAGCTATGTTTTGAAGGCACAAAACCAGTTTGCCAACCAACAACACAAACTAACTCACCTGGTGCACAATCAAAGGGAATATGGGCTTCTTTTCTCATGCCAGTGTTGGGATACAAATGAAAGATCACTCCAGAAGCCGAGTAGTGGTGGATAAATGGGAGAATTAATGAGTCAAAATAATCCGTTCGCCTAGAAGTACTGTAATATTAAGGTGACATGCCATCCAACTACTTTAGGGTTACTGTTTGGTCCTTGCTATCAGTCTATCATTAACCCCTTTAATTCTCTCTGTTGAAGTTGTTTCAATGGAAAAAATCGATCTTTGTAGTCTTGATTCCGTCCTTTCCACTGGACAACATAATTAACTCTTTACTTCTTCCAAATAGGGGAAATCACTCCACTTACACTTGCATTAATGACTTGATATTTCCAAAATTAAAGAAAATACATGTGGTGTAATTGCCTATCACATCCACCATTATTACAACTAGTCATTTATGTCGCTGAGTATTTTAATATGATGTTGAAATATATATGCATGCACACAATCCTATTCTTTGGGGGGGACCGTGCATGATTCCTGTGCAACCCTACATTAGTCTACCCATGTCTTAATCTACCACGGTGACCCCTTACAGGCCACACAACTTTTTCACACAGATCTAGTTTCTCAGTTTCCGACATGGAGGATTTGCACTAGTTGCAACTAGATTTGGGGGCATCCATTGACCTCACATTATTTCCTTATTCTTGCACAACTAATTTTTTTACTCAATAAGGGATAGATGGATTGAACGCATGGAATTTTGTTTCAGTATAGAACATTGAGTTTTCATATCTATATTTCGTACACCTTGCTTCTGCTTGGCCACCCAATGCCTATCGTAGGAGCACATGTATTGGAAAATGTTTACCCCTAGCATAAATGTTTCCCTTATGGAATCTTCCACAACTTCCCATTCATGGAGTTCCTCCTGATGCATTTCCCACCACTAGGTGGGTGTACCTATTAACATTGTATCAAGGGTGAATACCCGGTGGAGTAAGGGAATATGGTTCATCCTAAAAAGGAAAACATCCAATGGATCCATCCTGTCAAACCGATAGGGCCCAAATTCATCCTTGCACCTCACTGTGGTAATTCACATTCACATCCTATTAAAGACTTTGTATATTTTATTTTTCCACCTCTCCGTGGAATCCTATGAATTAATATCATATGAATTCATACTTGTCCAACTCAGTTCCCCATTCACCATGGGATTGATATAATATTCTTTGTGCCCCTTGATTTCGTAGATATTTTTAATAACAGAGCTCTATGCATTTTCATTCACGAGCTCATTCTACTGGTCACCTTAATTTGGATCCAATGATGTAATCACACAAAGGGTTTCCATCTCAAATGACATATGTCTCTTCTTCAGATTTCACCCAACATTGTTGTCAAATTCCCAATCAATACCAAGTAAGATAGGGTAGGGATATGAGTCATCCATGATCTCAATCACCTCAAAAGCTACCTTAGTCTTCACCCCTTCTATGTTCACTTCGACCTATTCCAGCTAGCCTATATGATAGATTCTTTATTGATTCGCCAATTCAAGCTGAATGGGAGACCACACCAAGTGTGGTTTACCCATAAAATCCTAGGATTTATTCAGCTAGATGTTCACATCAAATCCTAGATCCAATATGATACCGACCATCTCATAGCTTCCAATTTCATTCATTATCTTGAGTTCTCTTCCTGTGTGCTTCTATTTAGTGACCTAACACACATCCCTTTTTGGTACAGGGGATGATATAGCTACACATTTCCCTTCTTCTACCATGTAGGTGTCTAACATGTGTGTCTTGCATCATTAAGATCATTTAACTAAGATGAAGTTACTTACTTGGTCTTCAACTTATTCTTCACGACCCATGTTGCACAATGCTTTTTCCTACATCCTACACTTTATTTCTTCCCGCATGTGCTCCTCGATTTCCCTCTGTTCAGTTTGTCGTAAATATTCTTTCCTGTGTGCTTCTTAAATCCACCTTTGCATCATGTGTTATATCTCCTGGTTCACATGAGCTTCCTCCAAATATATATGTGTTTCACACTATAATTATTCATGGGTTTGGGATTCCTCCAACAACCTTTGTGTCACACATTGTACCTCCTCATGGACCTGAGCTTCTTCTAGCGACCTTTGTCTTGCACTCTTTCTTCCTTTAGGGACCTCTACACATCGCACATAAACTTATTTTGGTGTGCAACATCAAACTTAGGAGGAGATTGTGCTTCCTTTATAATCTTCCCCTTCATTCTTTGGCTCAAACTTTCTCCATGCTCAAGGTCCATTCCCTTCTTTTCTCCACCTAGAGTTATCATCATTACATCAAGTTCCTCATCCTTCATTTTAGTCCCTCACGACTCTACATTCACAATATTTTAGTGTGCCTTCTTCTCTTCCCACTTCTTCAATAAGTCGAGACAATCCTCTGTGACATGCTCGATACTATAATAGTACCCATAGAGAGTGTGCAGTTTGGTACAAAATCTTGATACATGGGCTATCTCACCACGGTTAAAAAAAGTGGGGGGTCTTCCTCCACCTCCTCCATAACCTCGTCCATGACCTTATCCATATCTACCCTTGGAACCTCCTTGATATCCACCTTTTTCAGTGCTTCCACAATCACCACCCTTCTTCTCTTCCTGAACCCGAAAGACATCATGATTGTGGTCTTACATCAATGGAAGTGACCGACAATTGTTCACATCCTACCCCATGGATTTGCAAAATTTACATAACAAAGTATGGTGAGTCTTATGATATTTCTCTATTGTTGGGAAGTGGAATGGTATATGTCCCCATTGTTTACAAATATTGCACCATTCTATCTGAGGCCCTATCAAAAATGGATTCGGTGCACCTATCACCAAATAATTTCCCAATGTAGGACATTCATCTATTTGATGACCTTCCAATAGACACAAAATACATCATACGTCCTTGCACACCACCTTTTCCTTTGTCATATATTGCAATTGCATCGTGGGGTTGGAAATCTGGGACTTCACCTGCGCCAAACCCACATATGTTTCTCTTCCTTCGGGTGTAGCCTCTAGGCGCATCACAATCTCCACCACCTCTTCCTGAGTAATCAAATTTTGTTGGGTGATAAGAACTAAAATATGGGGAAGCATCCCCATAATGAAACATTCTATGTGATGCACGTCCTCAATCTGAAACCTTAGCCTATCCAACAAGATCTGGAACCGTTGGTCATAATCCCATAGGTCTCTCCCAATTTCTACTTGATCTCCTTAACATCCTTAATGCATTGATATTCTGACTTAGGATTATGAAACTCCTTAAGAAAACCTCTCTTAATTTATTTCAGGGACCTCGTCTATCCCTCTGACACAATGGCCTTTTACTTCATGTACCACATCAAGGCTCTGTCCCTGAAAGTGGTCTCCAGATGTGCAATATTTTATGATTCGTCTGTGATCCTCTTCTCATACCATATAACTTCACATGTAAACCAATGCTACTCTGCATCGTCCTTACATATCCCTTGGAATATGATTAGCCTAAGAGTTGTGTCCCGATTCTTCATCCTCACTCTCGGATCATGTCCTCCCTATTGATTGCTCGGTGTTGGGGATCTTAGAAATGATAATATACCTTGTGGTGTATTGTTGAATTCATCCTCTTCTTCACTTGTTTCTCCTCTCCTTTCTTCTCCTACTCTTTCTACTACTCCTATCATCACGCTATCTGTTATTCTTTCTTCTTGGTTACAAATGTACAAGGAGAGTGCTTCAAAGGGGGGATACCTCCATCTTCTTCCATCATTTCTTGTGAGGGAACTTGGAGAGTTTCCTACCTAGAGTCACACAAGACCATCCACTATCACTAATTCCTCTTCCCCTCCTCTCGAGAGACCTTCATCATCCTCTCCTACCTCCACACCTCATCGTCCCCTGAAGTTGCGACACAGTGCAACATCTAAGGGGGCCGGACTTCGTCCACTTGGCCCATACTACGACTACTTATGGCATCTTCACTGGATACCCTACTTCTAAACATCATGCCTCTTCACATGCCTATATTCAACTATAATTCTCTTTGGCACAACACTCTCTTGTGCACTTCCTCCTGGTGCAATATCCTTCCTCTTAATTTTGGGCCTGAGTCCTCATCTTGCACCCCTTGCTACCTTATTTCCACTCCTCTGTTATGATTTCCTCCTTAACTCAAATCTTCTTGCATACCTTTCAGGTTTTTCTCTCCCTTGCTCCTCTAAGTCCATTCTCTCCCTCACCTCATCTTAACATCTTTTGGATCCTCCTTAGTGGATCCATCTCCTCTCTCTCTCTTTTCCCCCTTCTTTTCACCCGCCAACGCTAGGGGAGTCTACCCATCCATCCTATCGGTTTCCATTCACATCATCCCTTTCTCCATGAACAACATCTTGATCCACAACATGATTTCTTCTAACATCTGTTTCCTAGGGCCTTCAACACACTTTCTATCATCCTCGTTGAAAGAATCATTGCATTCTATAGAAAACTCGATAATGTAATGTTCCTTAACCCGAGGAAACCATAAACTAGTTAGTCAATCCCACTTATTGTCCAATGTCTTCATCTTATTAACTGTGTTTTAGTCCCAGACCAATGGTTCTTTAGGCCTCAAATCATTATTAGCAACAATCTACCTCTTCAATCATTCATACAATAAACATGGAAATTGAACAAAGAAAACCTCATGCATATCAATGTAGATATACCTATCCTTCCATCATTCCACATTGGTGATGAAACCTTAAGTTTATCGCTGAGAAAATCCATATTCTTTTGCAATTAACCAATATTCTATTTCCTCTCGAGATGGATACCACCTCATTCTCTACCTTCATCATGGAATACAAAACCTTCAGGTCCCAACAACAAAACCATATGTTGGCTCTCTTGTACGCATCCTTCTTGAATCTAGGGGGTTGATGACCTAATGTTCATTCAAAGTTGGCCAACAAAAACCCTAAGACATCGACATATCAATCCTTAATCGAAGACTGAACAAGGTCTCACCTGAGATGCAATGAGAATCACCGAGACCATCTGATCTTGTATTAATGATGAAGGGTTAAATTACATAGAGAATCCACTAGAGATGACATTCATATATTCCATTGAAATATACTTAAATATTAATAACATGTAACATTAACATATACATTCATTGAATACATAATCAACACTTTAAATGACAAGAATATTCGTAGCTTGTATTATTTCCATTCACACGATAACATACATGAACCAAGAGACTCATAATTCATCATAATCAACACCCTACACTCTCATACATTCTATCGATAGTTCATTACAAGGAACCATGCACTTTCTCCCAGTCTCTACATGTATTACTAAGATGACTATATTAAAAAATTCTTACAAAATCAGTTCCAACTACATACAAAATCAGACTCACAATCAAACTCTTACAAACATATCCATACTCATTTCTTGACCAAGAGAACTTAGAGCGAACCCACTTAATGAACAACAATCAACAAAGACAACCTTATCTGTGTCGTCACTACTTCGTTTTTGTTTCCTTCTCTACTCTCGCGCTCTCCAACTTTCATCTCTGCTCCACTCGCTTTGCTGACTGCCAGTCCCTTTGGAGTCATGGCAGTCTTAACTAGCTTGCCATATCACCCCTTAACTTCTCCACAATCTCTCGTGATGCAAGAGTTAATCATTCAAAAAGATTTTCGGAAAATCCTCTTCTTGATTCCAACATGCATGTGGTATCTTCTTTTTTTTCCTAGCATGCATAGTGGAACTTGTACTGACCCATGTGCCTTATTTCATTCATTATGCAACTGCTGTGTGTACGCAAAATTGTAGTTCGCGCACAACTATGTTTACGTGTGGTGCAATCTTTATCCCAAAACTTTGAGTGCTAATAATGATATTGGATCTTTTGATAGTATTAAAAATAGAACAATTAAACAACTAAGTTATTAGTAATTTTAATTTCATTTTATTTGTATATATGATTAATCAACTAAACCACTCACAATTTTAAATTTTGATTTTATTTGCAAACATGGTTGAATAATGAAACAATTGGTAGTTTTAATTTCTATTATATTTTTAAATATGATTGGAGGTTGAAGGGTTCATATTCCAAAGCACTGTTTCCTCTGTCCTATTTTTGAATATATAAATATGTTTAATTTGTGGAAGTTTATTGTATTCATTTATCCTTTCTCATTGCACATTTTTCTTATAATTCTTGAATACTATATTAAAACCACATAGTACATTGTAAGTTTGAAAGATTTTCTTCAATGCATATCTTCATTTGATTTTTACAAGACATGATGAATCATTAAAGGTTGAATCATTTGATGGATGCCCATACCTTGTAGAAATTTATTTTTGGGTTGGTGATTTTGCATATGAACAATTTATCTTGTATTGGTGCATTTGAATATATTAGAATATTTGTTAGGTTCATTTTTCCATCATCCATCATTAATTGGTGCATTTGAATATTAAAATATTTGTTAAGTTCATATTTCCATCATTAATGTTGTTTGAATCATTTGATAGATGTCCATATCTTGTAGACAATTTTCTTTAGGTTGATGATTTTGCATATGACAATTTATCTATCTTGCATTAATGATATTTGAATATTTGTTAGATTCATTTTTCCATCATCCATCATTAATTGGTGCATTTGAATATTAAAATATTTATTAAGTAATTTTTTCCATCATTAATGTTGTTTGAATATTAATTTTGTTCTGAAAATTGTTCAAAAGAAGATATAACTTGATTTATGTTTTAAATATATATTTTTAAGTATTTTATGATTCCGAAACTTGGCAAAACCAAAATTACATGATCTTATATTCCCAACTTTCAAGAAGGATCGTTACGTTAAGGGTTATCCATTCATGTAAATAATGCTCCCAACTTTCAACAGGATCGTTAGGTTAGGATCGTAAATAATGTGCAGCATGGAATGTAATGTTAGTCTATTTCATAACTCTCTACAATAGTTAGAGAAGCAACCATTATAAGAGGATTATAAATACAATTTATATATTTCTCTTTTCAATTATTATTAAAAACTTATTTTTATTAAAACACTTCCACGTAACCTCTTCGTTACATGTCCAATTTTATACATACAATTGAGTATAATTTTCATTCTAAGTAAATTTGTTTAATAAACAATAACTATTAAATAATTAATTTATTTTTAAAATTTTTGACATGTATTAAAAAATGATACTAAGTGTTGTATTTATGGGTGTTGTTTAACTATTTTAAGAAATTTTTATTTTTTTGTTATTTAAAATCAATTTTTGAATGTAGAAATGAATTTGGCATGTTGAAAAATCTCTCAAGTATTAGGATTACACATAAATAATTACTCAAATTTGTGGATTTATCTAACAATTTTTGGTGGGATTTCCAACAATTATCCTCCAATTATCTCCAAAAAATATAGTTGAAAAAAAACCATAACTAGAACGTTTAGACTACAACCCAATTATCTAGCTAAGTTTACCTGAAAGACAAGCATGTAATACCTATTACAAACTTAATGCCTTATAAACCATTTCTAGCTTGCTGTGGATTTTGTTATTACAAAAGTACTATTTTACTTTTTTGGTTAACTAACAACTTGTTGGAGATAATGCTTCCATTAATACATTGTGTTGAGTTTAGAGTTAGTTTGAGAAACTGTAGGAGATTGTTGAGATATTCTCTCAACCTTCATATCCATATTTAGAATAAGTTGGATCTAAGACCAACTATATAAATATGATGTAATTGAATACTAATGTATAATACTAATATTGTTTTATGTGTAATTCATGTACAATGTACAAAACCCGTCGTTGATGTACGCCTAAAGGTGATGAAAATCCGCTAAACCATCTCCGAACACGACAATGGCTGGAACCGCCTTCTTGTTTTCCTCATCCTCGTTTCAACGTCCACCTTGGTATTCCATCGAGTCTGGATTATAGCCCAGCCAAAACATTAAATGTGTCCATTATCAATAGGTGTATGCCTTTAGACATAAATATCTGCCCATCCAAAATTTAATACAACTCCATTTTATTTATCGTTCAATATATTTAAATTATTTTAACACTAATTCCAATGTCACACCAAAAAAAAAAAAAAACCATTTAGTAAAGGCACTCATTAATTAAGAAAAAAAAACAAAAAAACCATTTCAAACTAACACTGCTAATGAATGACAAGCAATCCCCAGATACCAATCATCGATAGCGTCATTATCAACTAGGAATATACAGTGAATATCAGCTATTCATTCCACGGACTGGTCACCCTGCCATATCGACACAATGTCCTTGAGACCCGGCCTGAGCTCCTGAATACAGAACTTATTGTACTCGAGCGTGTCCCCCTCGAGCTTTCGAATATCCACCACGAAGAGCGAGGGCGTCACTTCGAAAATCTCGGCATCTATACATAAATGTCCCTTCCGCCCGTCCTCGGACCTCTGCAACGTCACCTTGCAGTCCTTGGACTTCTTCAAGCTGAATCTCTGCATTCTGGTGATCTCCTCCAGCTTCGACATTATGCTCAACACTGGTTGAGTCGACGTAAACCTCGACTCGTGCTTCACGACCTCGTCCTTGAACAGTCTGGAGAGATTGAATCCAGGCGAGAGGGAGATTATGTGGAAGGCATTGAAGCAAGATGGCTTTAGGGCAGAGAAGGCCGACTCGACATCGTCCAGGAGGCCGACATCGACATCATTGTTGGCTTCCGGGCGCTTGAAACCCCGGCAGAACCAGAGGACCTTCATCAGCTTCGGGAAGGTGATCCTCGTCCGCGGGTTGGTGTCCAGCAGTTGCAGGATGAGCCGCCGGGCTTCGGAAGAAAACCAGGGTGGGCACTTGAAGTTCCCCTTGTAGATTTTCTTATACATCACCATCAGATTCGCAGCCTGGAACGGCAGGTAGCCTGCCATGAGTACGAACAGTATGACCCCGCACGACCAGATGTCAGCCTTGGCACCGTCGTAGCCCTTCTCAGTTATAACCTCCGGTGCGACGTAGCCCGGCGTGCCGCACGCCGTGTGGAGAAGGCCGTCTTGTCGGAATTGTTCCGGCAGCGCGCTCAACCCGAAGTCGGAGACCTTCACGTCCCCGTTGTCGTCCAATAGCACGTTCTCCGGCTTTAAGTCCCGGTGGTACACTCCCCGACTGTGACAGAAGTCGACCGCGCTTATCAGTTGTTGAAAATGCTTCCTCGCCTCCTCTTCCTTCAGTCTCCCCTTGTTGACAACCCTGTTGAAGAGCTCCCCCCCGTTAACATACTCCATGACTATGTAAATCTTGGACTTGGTCGCCAAGACTTCGTAGAGCTCAACGATGTTGGGGTGGCGGACCAATCTCATAACCGAGATTTCCCGTTTAATCTGGTCGATCATGCCGATCTTGAGGATTTTTTCTTTATCCATGGTTTTAATGGCAACGCTCTCCCCGGTCTTGAGGTTTCTCGCGTAGTAGACCTTGGCGAACGTCCCTTGCCCGAGCAGGCGCCCTAATTCGTACCTCCCCATCAAAATATTGGGCTTCATCTTCATCTCCGCTAAAGAAATAGGAATTCACAAATTCGCGTGGGTTGAATCTGCTGCTCAGCTGTCTTCTATGTATTGTTTGGGTTTCTGCGGTTTTGAAGCTGAGACCTTGCTCTCCGACATGCACTCCATTCCAGGCTTGCTGCGGGTGTCTGCTGCTACACAGGCTCTGTTGGAGCCTGACGACTCACGGCCCGGATATGTTAATGCATTGCGTATACACGGCGTTTTTGTGAATAGACTTCAGCCGGAAGGAAGGAAGAGGAGAATATTGAACTGCACAACTAAACTGTAATGGCGGTCTTATAAAACACTATTACGTCGAAAGGTGTACATCTATTGATAATGGGCATAATTAATGATCTTTTAACCTTATTTAACCTTAAACCCTAATCTGATGGCTATGCATTGAAGATGCTGACATATTCTTAGTCGTCCTCCAAAATCAATGGGTCAGATTTATTGTTCATAACTTTCTTGTTACGCTGAAATACATCTATTGACAATGGGCACAATTAATGATCTTTTAACCTTATTTAACCTTAAACCCTAATCTAATGGCTATGCATTGAAGATGCTGGCATATTCTTAGTCGTCCTCCAAAATCAATGGGTCAGATTTATTGTTCATAACATTTACTTAACCACATTAAAAAATTACTGTAAGCATATGTAATTGCCACGTTTAAATGATTAAGTAAAATTAAACCATGGCATCTAAATAAATGCCCACGTTCTGCTTCTGAATCGACGTCTGATGCCACGCGTTCCATTTATCAACCATTTATGGTGCTCATCGATAGAGATGACCGATGTCATTATTCGTAACCATCCGACTAGCCGGCTACCACATCTGTAGTGGAATACTTCTTGTAACTTTCGAGATGAATTCTGATCATTTCGCTGCCATTTCCATAGCTTACAGAGAGGGTTGGATGCAGCGTACTCAATGCAAGACATGAAACCTTGGCAGACGCAGGAGAGAAATTATATATTCTTTCGGCGTTTATCAGTCATAAATTATATATGACTGTGCTAGTAGATAGAGAGATTGTATGGGCAGAGACTTTTTGTTTGATTACGTGGTGTTTATCAGTGCGCCATGTCTTAATTTATGAAGTCGATGTCGGGTAAGCGTGTCGATTTCAAAGTGGTTAGATTTATCAATCAGACGGATAAGAATGTCGACGTCTGATAAACACGTATAATTATAATGGGTTAATACAGAATAACAATGCTTTTCGTTGAACTTTAATTTTTTGGTTTCTTACATAAGGTTTTTTTATTTTGATTTTCTGTTACAGAAAATGATCCCGTGATCTGTTTGTTGGCCTACCTACGACCTACCTGTCGAAATTCATCTCGTGGGCATTTGCTTATTGGTTCTTTCTATGCAAAGAAAACGCTTGTGTTATAAACAACAATGATTCAATTGTTTGTGATAATAATAATAATAATAATCTATTTTTAAGGTCACGGCCAAGTCAGCACACCAAATTGGTGTATGAGACCCCTTTGTTTGTGGGACAAGGGACCCCCCTCCGCCCAACGATTTGACTGGTAAATTCTATGAAGGTATACATACCTTACCCCCCTCTGGATTTGAACCTGTGACCTCTTAAGAGGAAACACATGTTCTTAACCATCAGGCCCACTCAGGCTGTGATAAGCACGTCGTGTCAATGAGCGAGATTTGTTCTTCTGCAATTCATTGTTAAATATTTAAACTGTTAAAAGAAAAAAAATTGTTTATAATGAAATATAAAAAGCGAGAGAAAAGAATTGGTCCGTACAATCGTATTGTAACTTTTGTCCAGGCAGCTTGGCAGAACTTTCCACTTTGAACATACATTCCATATTTTACTAATAAAATATTAAAAGCAATGGATCAATTGATTTGATAGGCATCTTCCTATTTCGAAGGACTATCAGACCTTGACCTTGAGCTGATATCCTTTAAAACCTTACTGCCATACTCTTTTACTGATCTCTCACAAGGTTTTCGTTACTTGGGTTACTTCTTGAAGACAGGCACACACCGTGCAACAGATTGGGATTGGTTGGTTAGTAGAGTCACAAACATGATAAACTTATGGTGCAATAGATGGCTTTCACTGGAGGTAGATACATTTTGGTTAAAACTGTTCTAGAAGAACAATCGGTATATTGGATGTCCCTCGAAGCTTTACCCCGGATGGTTTTAAAAAGAATTAGGAAATTGATGTTTCAATTTCTTTGGTCTGGTCACTCAGATACTCAGCATCTTCACCTCTGTCGATGAGAGGTTCTTTCTAGGCCGAAAAAGCTCGAGGGTTGGGGTTTCCGTAATCTCAATATCTCCAATCTAGCACTAAATGCATCAACTTTGTGGAGGGTTTTAAATCAAACAAGTTTGTGGCAGAAGGTTGTCATAAGCAAATAATTACAAAATTCTTCTCTCATAAACTGGCTTAGGCAGCCTTCCCACCATTACTCTCCTGTTTCGAAAATCTGGACCAGCCTCATTCGAGCACTCCCAATCATTGTCCATTGGCTCTGCTGGTGTCCTGGAGTCGGCTCACTTGTTGCTGTTGGTCGCGATAAGATATTGGGACTGGGCAAAAGATCGCTCCTCTCTGTTGAGCTCTTAACAAATTTAAACACATAGGACATTACTACACTGTCAAAAGCTTCACTAGCAACCAATCCTTTCACTTTTGCTACGGTTTGGAGAAATAGCGACGAGCTGGGACTCTTGGACACTCTCACCAACGAATAGAACAACTACTCTTCGGATCTCAGTCAAGCCAGAATTACACTCCAGGAAGGCACGGTAGACCAACTACTTTGGATCGACGGAGACTCATCTGGTTCTCTCACAGTAAAAAATTGCTACAAAGCTATCCTGTCAACTCAACAATTACCATTGAGGAGCGGGTGGAAGGCTAGTTTCAGGAAATGGAAAATTCAACTAAAAATTCTTCTATTTTTCTGGCTAGCTACCGAGTTTAAAATACTAACATGGGACACATTACAAAGAAAGGGGTGGGTGGGACCAAGAATGTGCCCACTGTGTAGAGCAACCACTGTAGATAACACTCATTTATTCATTAACTGTTCTTTCACGCAGGCAACCTGGGCAAAGGTCCTTTCCACTCTAAATCTAAATGTTTTATGGAGCAGACAAAATTTAATTGATTGTATGGAGTCTTGGACATGCATCAAAGCCACCCCCAAAAAACTTCCTATCTTGATGTGTTGGTACCTGTGGCTGGAATAGAACAAAGCCTTGTTCGAAGGGAAGTTGCCAACATTGATTTCTGTTGTCCATCATACACTAAGTCTGCTCTCTAAACTTCCAACAACTGTAAACTTGCAGACTATTAGGCAGTCCCCGATTTTTCGATCAACTGGATACACCATGGCCTTCTTTGATGGGGCTTTCTCAGCCGACAGATCAATTTGTGGAGCAGGGGGATCACTAAAATGAACAATTGGACCAGACATCAGATGGTTTTTTAATTGTGGCACGGGTTCTAATACAAAATCCGAATTAGTCGGAGCATGGGCTACATTTGCCATGGAAAAATTACTGAATATTCACCATATTTAGATTTTTGGGGATTCCAAAGTAGTCATTGAATGGCTGAAACAAAAATACAAGCTCTAGGCAGTCAATTTAGAAGGTTGGAAGCGACGTACTTGGGATCTGGCAACATCTTTTCAAAGAATCACCTATCAACATATCTACAGGGAATCAAATGAGGAGGCATGCAAATTATCCAAACAAGCTCTCTCGGCACCAAAGGGTAGATTAAACTACTTCAACTGGGATGGAGAAGTTGAGAGCACACATCAGTTCATAAAAATTTTCTAACAGACTTCTCAGTCGCTCCATGGGCAGGGCTGCTTTTTTTGGATCAGTTTTGTCTCGTATTTTCTGATTTTTGTAATTTTCCCACTTTTGGTTCGGTCAACTAGCCTTTTCCTATTTGTTGTGTTCTTCTTTGCTATGGATGTTTGAAGTAGAGAAATCTAGAGTGTATTGTAGGTCAAAATTCACATTATTTACTATATTTTCTGGTAATTCACGTGCATTGATAATTGTATGCTCTCAAAATCTTATTGACTTATGTTTCATTTGGTTTTTAATGCATTATGTTACATTGATCCCTCTAGGTGCATGTATATACCCTACCCCCCTTTGGAATTGAACTTGTGACCTCTTAGGAAGAAACACTTGTTTTTAACCATTAGGCCCACTCAGGCTATATATATACTGGAGCCCACATAAATTTCTCCCATAAATTTTCTATAGAGTTCCTCTAGGCACAAAGATATCATTAAAAAGAAACATTATATTTTATTTTGAGTACTAATTTATTGAATTCCTAAGAACCCCTTAGTGACTCCTACTCAACTTATCAATGTATAAATGCTTTGGAACGAGAGAAAAATATGCGACACACATTGTTTCTTATAAAAGTAATACACAATATATTTTAAGGAGGAGTTCTCAATTTTTAATTACAAGAAACATATATTTTAAAATGATATATCATATACTTTGCGTTTATAACTGCAATATTCCAGATATAATATAATATGCAGAACATAAATATTTAGAAAGCAATGGCAAGACAACAATGATATATTTATAACAATACCAGATTAATACTAGAATAACACCAGAAAGAGAACCTTTATTAATGATAGCAATGTTTACTTGCCTTTTCGAGGGGGAAACCTCCAACAAAGCATAACTCTATTACAATAATCCAATGCCTCCCACTCTTATTTATACTAATTCTACCTTCCAGGGAAATTTCTAGAGGAAGATCTTTCTAGAAGGGGAAGCTTCTATTAGGTCTTCTTACATTTAATTATTTTCCTTTATTTATTAGGCCTTATTAACTAATGCCGATCTTTATTACATAGAAAACATATCTTACTAACTAATGACCCATGGAGAGGGGTTAGGATCATATCCTAACATGCCCCCCCCCTTCAAAAACAACCTTGAACTCAAGGCTGCAGGTGCATAAACTGTTGGAGTATGGCCGTTGGTTCCCAGTTCACATCCTATGGTGATGTGTCCTTCCACTGGATCAAAACTTTCTTGATAGTTTTGCCACACAACTGACATTCACAGTAATTGAGGATGGCGTCTGGTTGGAGCGAAAGGGAGCCTTCTTCATCTAATTCTAGAAGGATGGTTTGGACCCTGTAGTTCTGTCCCACTACTTTCTTCAGACAGGAAACATGGAACACCTGATGGATTTTGGAAGTAGCCGAAAGGGCCAATTTGTAGGCCAATGAACCAATACACTTGATGATCTGGTAAATCCCATAAAACTTGGGTGCAAACTTGTGATGTCCTTGGGATTTGAGAGAGGTTTTCTTGTAAGGTTGGAGTTGGAGAAACACATGATATCCTTCCTAAGAAACCCTTTCTGAATGATGTTGGTTCGCTTGTTTCTTCATGTGATTTTGGGCCATGTGGAGGTTATCCTTTAGAGTTGCAAGGGTGGTTGTGCGACCTTGCAACATTGTATCAATATATTGGACCTTTGATATGCCGGGAAGATAGGTAGTGACTATAGGTGGGAATTGGCCATACACTTCTTCATATGGGGTCATTTTAGTGATTGTATGATAGGAAATATTGTACCACCATTCTGCCAAGGGGAGCCATTAAACCAACTGGTGTTGTTTTCCTGAAGAAAAACATTGCAAGTAGGTTTCCAAACATTTGTTGACTACTTTCGTTTGACAGTCAGACTGGGGGTGATAGGATGTGCTCATGTTCAATTGGGTGCCTTGCAATTTAAACAACTCTTGCTAAAATGTGCTTGTGAAAGCGGGGTCACGATTAGATACAATAGAGGTGGCCATGCCATGTAACTTGAAAATCTAATCAAGGAAAACTTGTGCTACTATTTCCGGTGTGAAAGGGTGGGGTTATTAGAATATAATGGATGTGCTCATTTTACCATGGACAATATCTCTATTGTCACCCAACCATAGGCCGAAGCAACCCTCCGAGCACCTTAACCTTGACAGAGAATCACTCCGGAAGCAAACCCTAGGCTAGATAGCGAAACAAAGGGTAGCACACCTTTCCCCAAGGATAGCGCACCAACAAGAGTTGATCAGATAGTCCAAACCCTAACCAAGAGATAGTCCAAGCCAAACGTGATTTGCTGGCTGCAGCAATTGCAATGGCAGCTCTCCTCCAAACCTGCACACAAAATTGGGCACTGTAGTGCGCACAAGTGCTGCTCTGCAATTCTGAGACTGCCTACCAGAATGAAGAATGGCCTCCTGTATTTATAGTAATTCTGGCTAACTGCCTGGGTCGATTTCTCATTTTGGGTATCTATCTATTCAGTATATTTTATTTCTTCTGGCTGACTTCTTCTCTTGGAGGCTAATAACCTAATACACGTTATCTACTTGAGCCGACATGTCTTCTAGGGTTATTAGCCAACTCATTAGGGTTTCTTCTTGCTTCCCAGAATGTTCTATTCTCGTCAGGTTTACATGTGGAGGTACATACCTCCCGCAACTACCATAATATCAACACTCCCTCCTAGTTAGGGAGGTATTAAAGGCAATGGTCTTGAGCACAAACATACCATTCGCTCAGTAGCATCAACATAGTTGTATAGACTATCTCATGACTAGATCATGAGCACCATCATCACCATCAGTGTCATCAGCTACATCATCTCTCGGAACCATACTCTATCCGAGTAATCAAACATGATTCTCACTCCATAGAGTGACACATGAGCCATTCTTCTAATCTAGAAGAATAAATGTTCTGAACCATTTTCTGTCTAGGAAATCTTTGTTCATTGATCATCCATCTAGTAGATAATCATTTTCAACACTGCTGATAGTCTTCAAGTCAATTAGAACAATATCATTCAATAGAACACAACTGTGTCTATCCATAGTAGTACACAACTACAATCAGTGGTACACTACCACACCAAGTAGCACACAAGTACTTGATCAATAACGTATAGTCACAAATAGTGGAACACATCCACCACATTAGTATACATCTACTATCTTGAGACATACAGTCTTCATAACAATCATCTAATATCAACCTGCAAAGAAACAATGTTATGATATAAACTGAATCATCTAGGCCATTCTTCCACTCACATCTGTGAGATCTTGGAAGAGAATCTGCCCTCAAAAGGTAAAACATCAATGATGAGCTATCTGGACTATTCTTCTTAAGCAAGGAAGAATGAATGTCCTGATTTTTGAGCCTGGACCATTCCCTACTCTAGGCCATTCCTCCAACACTCAACAAAGTGTAACTTGGAGAGAATGAGTCTACCCTAAGGAATGTCTGTCCCTGATTGCTGAACCTGGACCATTCCCCACCCTGGGCCATTCCTCCGTCCCTAAACAAAGTGCAACCTGGAGAGAATGAGTCCGCCCTAAGGAATGACTGTCCGGACCATTTCCCATGTTAACCACAAGAAGAAATGACTGTCTTGCACCAACCTCCAAAACAGACCATTCCGCATGTTAACCACAATGGGAAATTGCTGTTCGACGAGGCAGGCTAGTCTTCTTGAGTAACCCTCAAGAAGAGAGACTGCCCTAGACCACTTCCCATGTTAACCAAAATGGGAAGTCGCTGTCTATGGTACATCAACAATCTGGACCATTTTCTGAACTTGAAAATGTATGTCCGTCAGAAATCTCAATCCACTTTTCAACCTAGAAAGAAACTGCTCCTCCTGGACCTTTTTTCGAACTGAAAAATGACTGTCCGTCAATCAATAATACATCAATGCTCCCTCCCAACCTGGGAGTCATCTCTTCGTTTTTCAATAAGGAAATCATCTCCACGAGCTCCGGCTTAAGTATGCAAACTCTTTCACCTTGGACATAAGCTTTACCAAAATGTCTGCTTATATGCTCATCTGTGGAGATATGTATTGGAGAACCACTTTCTCCTTTCTGGACTTCATCACAGATAATGTAATGCTTGATTTCAAATGTACTTCAGTTTGGAACTCTGGTTTTCTCTGAAGGCTTCATGTAGCTATGATCAATAAGGTATATCATTGTTTGGAAAACTAGAACATATCCATGTGGCACTTCTTCTGTCATCATGAGATCTTTGTCATGGATTGGCAATCCATCATCCTGATTTTCTGGGTAATCATTTTGAGAAAATATTCACCACGCTTCTGCTGTGCATTGGATGAAGGGTCTCTTTCTCAAAGTCTTGAGGTTGCTCTTCATACACTCTTTGTTCAATTGTTCTGGAGAACAGTCTTTGCATTCATCTGATGTAGAACTCCAACCCATGGATATTGCGGATGATATAATGACTTATGTAGAGGTATGTCTTGTTTACTGGAACAAGTAATCATCATAATCTTCTCCCTCCATCCGGGAGAACCTCTAGTTATGGATCTTGCAATGCTTGTATTCATATACACTGTTCTTCATCACAACTTTCAGTTCCTTTGCTTGATTTCTTTTATTGAGTTCATGTCAGGCTGGTAATCTTGTGATTCTTAATACAATGACTGGTTATTCTGGCTTCTCTTCTTTTCTTGTAATCTTCATCTTCTTCCTGATGTGTTTATTTAGTTCTCGAGTCCATGGAGTTTATTATAGATTCCATGCCCTAAATATTCCATTTATTTCTTTCATCATAGGATCATGGATCTGGATGGACAACCAGGGATACTTTAAGGCTTCTCTTCTTCTAGGGTCGAACTGAACATGCACTGCTTTTCATGTCTGCTACCATGGATATATACTTCATCATCTTCAATGGATCATAGGATTAGCTCCCTCCTAATCCTTGCTTCATGTATGAATGCATGCTCTTCCTTTAGGTGATATATGATCGGCTCCCTCCATCTAGGAGAGTCCACGCTTCCGTTTGCACCCTTATTCCCTTCTGCAAAGTGTTATAAGTCTTTCTCCAATTTCTTTCTGTCTTTGCTTCTTCTAAGTCTCTTCAGGATTGATCCTGATTTCGGTTTATCTTGTAATATATTCCACATGATTTGTTTGATGTATTTCATCCATTCATGTGTTTTATCTGACTTGTATAATGATATCAATCCTTATATTGTTGTTCTTCCATAGGTATATTTCTTCTTGGAACACATTATCTTCTAAGAGATAGATATACAATATATGTGTAGAGACTATGCAAACAAGATATGTACAAGAACTAAGAAGAGTATTGTTAACTTAAGAAGTAGAAGTCTCTTTCATCCTGCTTGGTCTTCTTTGTAGGTTCCTTTTCTTCGACAACTAATGCTTCGTGTGTTCCATTCCTTTTCTTTAGCTCAAGATAATGATTCTTGCAATGACCATACTTTCGGCAGTTGAAGCATTGTATTTCTGAAATGTCTTTCTCTTGATTTGGCTTCCTCCTTGAGACAAACTTCCTTTTGTTTCTGAAATCCTTGAATCTTGCTGTGAAGGCTTGATCATCATACTTCTTTTGGGGTTTCTCTTTTGCACTGATCCTAGATTCTTCTTGAGCACAACAAGTCCAAAGTTATTCAAATGTAGGATACTCCTTCCTTGTGTTCATGCTTGTGGAAAATTCATCCCACATCTTGGGAAGACCATTGAGTACTATGTTTACCAATTCCTTATCTGAGATGATCTCTTCAATAGCTTGTAGTTGATCTCTTAATTGAGATATTCTCACAAAATATGATGTTATGCTGTCCTCATCATTCATCTTCATGTCACGGAGCTCATTCTTCAGACTCATAACTTGTCCAATGTTTCTGACCGAGAAGAGATTTGTTAGGGCATCATACATATTCTTCAATGAGTCAAGATGGGAGATGTAGGGTATCAAGTAGTATTTTATATATTACACTATGATACTCAGAGCATTGATGTCACCGTCTTTGAACTTCTCCATAACTGCAACGTTCTGTGGTTCCTTCTCTTTTCCTTCTTCAAGCTCTGGTTCCACGATCTTTCCTTTCACGATATCCAACACTTTATTCTTGGAAAGGATGAGGTCAATCCTTGTCTTCCATGCTCTGAAGTTATAATCTCCATCTAACTTGTTCTCTGACTTCATAGGGTAAGTCATGGTTGCTTTGACTTGGTCAACCCTATATTTGACCAAAAACTCAAACTTAACGTCTTGGCTTGTTGAGAGTATCAGGAGATGCGATAGGCTAGGGAGCACTAATATATCTAGAAATTAAGTCAATCCCTTCACTTAAGGTGCCTCAACAAGAGGATTAGGGTTTCTGCAACTGCACTTGCTAGTAACCTTAGTGACAGTGCTATGGTGACTGCACCTGCTAGAAACCCTAGCGACAGTTCTTCAATGAGCTCAATATCCTTACGGCTATGTTTCCTTCCAGTGGTTAGAGGTGTGGACCCATAACCTATTAGAATATAATGGATGTGCTTGTTTTACCATTGATAATATCTCTATTGTCACCCAACCATAGGCCGAAGCCACCCTCCGAGCACCTTAACCTTGACATAGAATCACTCTGGAAGAAAACCCTAGGCTAGATAGCCAAACAAAGGGTAGCGCACCTTTCCCCAAGGATATCACACCAACAAGAGATGATCATATAGTCCAAACCCTAACCAAGAGATAGTCCAAGCTAAATGTGATCTGCTAGCTACAACAACTGCAATGGCAACTCTCCTCCAAACCTGCGCACAAAACTGGGCACTGCAGTGCGCACAAGTGTTTCTCTGCAATTCTGAGACTGCCTGCCAGAATGAAGACTGGCCTCCTGTATTTATAGTAATTCTAGCTAACTGCCTGGCTCGACTTCTCATTCTAAGTATCTGTCTGTTCAATATATTTTATTTCTTTTGGCCGACTTCTTCTCTTGGAGGCTAATAACCTAATACAAGTTATCTACTTGAGCCGACATGTCTTCTAGGGTTATTAGCCAACTCATTAGGGTTTCTTATTACTTCCCAGAATGTTCTATTCTTGTCAGGTTTACATGTGGAGGTAAATACCTCCCGCAACTACCATAATATCAATAGGGGTAAGGCACAAAAATGAGCATACTCGGAGAGGTTATCAACCACCACCATGATTCCAGACTTGTTCCCAGCTTTAGGAAGGCCCACTATAAAATCCATGGAGATGTCTATCCACTTAGAGGCTGGTATGGGTAAGGGTTGTAGTGCACCTGTAGACTTGATATTTTCACCTTTATTACACTGGAACACCTCACACTCTGTGACAAAGTAAAGGATATCCTTCTTCATGACTGCCTAGAAAAAACAATGACGAGAATGAGCATATGTCTTTTGGAAGCCTAAGTGACACGCAAGAGTTAATGAGTGAAACCCAATTGAGTGATGAAGAGGGTGAGAGAACCAAGTGATCATTATATATGAGAATATTGTCCTGCCAAGTGTAGTCGATGGGAGGATTAGGGTCCTCTTGAAGGTGCCAACTTAGCTTGGAGATAGTCGGGTGTGTTAGCCACTCGTTGTGTACTTCATCAATCCAATCAGGGATAGGTAAGGATAAGGAAAAGAGGGAGCCATCCTCCTCATGTTGTCTTGACAATGAATCAACTACAATATTATCTTTTCCCTTTTTGTATATGATTTCATAATCATAACCAAACATTTTGGTCAGTGACTTATTTTGTTCTAGGGAGGATATTTGTTGATCCAAAAACTATTTTAGACTATTGTGATATGTTTTGATATGAAAATGACATCCCAAGAGATATGGTCACCATGTGTGCACCACATGGATAATTTCCATCATTTATTTTTCATACGTAGACCTGCCCATATTATGGCCACTCAATGCTTGGATAATAAAGGCCAAAGGTCGACCATCTTGTGTGAGCATTGTGCCTATAACAGTTCCAGAAGCATATGATTCCACCACAAAGGTTTTTTTGAAGTTAGGCGCTACTAGGACATGAGTAGTGCACATGGCTTGCTTTAACTCTGTGAAGGCTTGCTCAACAGTAGGTGTCCAATGAAAGAAATTCTTCTTAAGAAGTTCGGTCAATGGATTTGGAAATTTTCCATAATGGTGGACAAATTTCCTATAATATCCTATGAGACCAAGAAAACCCTTGAGGCACTTTAAGTTCTTGGGTCACAACCACTCCTACATATATTGTATCTTTTTGGGGTCCACTTTTACTCCTTCTCGACTGACAATGTGTCCCAAGTATTCCACTTTGCTGTCTCCAAAGGAAAATTTGTGCTTTTTGACAAACAATTTGTTTTCCTGTAGCAAGTGAAGGAATTTGTCCACATGAAGAAGGTGGCTATCCCAAGTGCGACTGTAAATGAGAATTTTGTCAAAGAAAACCAAGAAAAAATTTCGAAGGTAAGGTTTCAATCATTTATTCATGAGAGTTTGGAAGGTGGATGGGGAATTACAAGGCCAGAAGTCATGACCAAGAATTCATAATGTCCTTCATGAGTTTTGAAAACAATCTTTGGAATATCATCCTCCTTCATCCAGATCTGATGATATCTGGAGCGAAGGTCTAATTTGGTGAACACACAAACACCTTGAAGTTTGTTAGCGTCGGAAGTCACTCCTGGATTGCTTGTAGGAGCAGAGCCCGACACCAATCAGTTTAATGTCACGATTTGTTTATAAAGGGATGATCAAATGGAGATAAAGACTCGAGGAGACATTACTCTAACTCAGGGAATGTATCTGGTACGTAAAGAACAAAGGAGGTTTGGAATCCTAACTTCAGCCAACAGGTTGATTAAAAGGTGAGCAGGTGGAAGAATTGGTAGGAAAGGTGAACAAACAACTTTGGGCAATAGGATTTCAGCGGCTTGCGGAAGAAAGACTCTGAATGCAAGATCCTCTTGGTTCAGGGCCTCAAGAAACTGAAAAGGGGACTTGACTGGATCCTCCAATTCCAAGTCACTCAGCACTGGGAAAAACACAAGAACTGATTAGAAACATCGTAACTATTACAGTGATCCATTACAACATCATCCTATAATAGCTACAACTCGACTGGATCCTCCAATTCCAAGCTGTTCTAACACAGTATACAAAGATGTAAAAGAAACTGGCATTCATAAGGGAAGAAGTCTCAGAAGTCTATACGTAACCAGAGTATCAGTGCTTCATTAAAGATTTTACAACCGGGAGCTTCGCTCAACCATCGATAGATACCAAAATGGAAAAAATGCATTCATATACTCAAAAACCACAACAACAACAAAATCAAGACACTACATTAAAATCTTTGCGTCTGCATGGCCTCTGACAATTTTCACCTACTGTCTATGGATGATCGTGCACCTGTAGCGGACGCAATCGAACCTCTGACAGCTCCGTAGGTGAATCGACATGCTCTTAAATCGTCGTCGGACTTTCCCATTATGGCGAAGGCGATGTCTAACCACCATTAACTGCTGCAATAACTACTTCATTGGGATTGAGGATGGCCCAACCAACTCGACACTTCTGCGACATGGCGGTTGCTTAATGGTGCCACCTGGATCATCTTGAACGACCTTTCTTTGGATGCTTCTTCGCTGGACTGCTGTGAAGGACCCTTATGGCGAGAATGGTGGTAGGAGTCGTCACAGCGGATGAGGAATGTCACTGGAGATGGACATGACACAGGTGGAGACGACAGGGAGTGCAGGAGTAAAAGTGCATGGTGGGAGGTGCTGCGGTGGAGGAGACACACGGCAGGGGATGAGGAGACTCGGACGGTGAGTGGATGATGAGATAGGGAAAAGGACCACCTGGACGGAATGAGGAGAGGCTAAAGGGAAAGGACCCTGCCACATGGCCAGGTGGGGAATAGGTGGCAAGGAGGGAAATGGCACAAAAGGAGACACGCCGTGGAAGGGGCCCATAGGGTTAAACGAAGAAAGGCAGCGGAAATTTGGACCACCTGTGAGCCATTGATCTGGGCTCTTCAATCGCAACCATCGAAAAGATGCACCTTGGATTCCGGACCCCCCCCTCTGCTTAAAGGTAGAAAGGTGGGGGGGGGTCCGGAATCGCCTCTCACGTCGTTGATCCGGGCGCTATGATCGTGGCTGTTGGATAGATGTGCCTCGGATTCCAGACCCNCCCCCCCCCCCCCCCTTCGCTTAAAGGTAGAAAGGCGAGGGGGGGTCCAGAATCCTATGTACGCCGTTGATCTGGGCGCGCGGATGCCTGCCATCTAGATCCGCTTGCTGCTTACCACTGGCACGTTTTTCATCCTGGACTTAGGGTAAGTGGGTTTTTAACCCATTCCTTCACTTTTTACCCCCTGATACAAGAAATATCGCTAACATTTGGCTCCATGGGGGATAGAGTCATCCCTGCGATGCTCTAAGAACTCCTTCCACAGCTTTAGTGCCTTGCTGTTGGGCTATGGAGTCATGCTCAAACATCCGGCTGCTGAAAATACATGTTGATAAGTAAAAACGAACAAAATAAACATACATGCTCAAAGGAGCTTATTTATGTACAACTTAATACTAATATACTTTGTACATGAGGCTAGGTGAAAGCAAATTTCCACCATAGCCAATCAAATAACTTCCTGAATGGAAGCTCCTTCCTTCTGTCAATGATTACAAACAGGTGGTGTAACCATGACAACATAATGGTTATGCTCTTTAACCCCTCCCTACAGGCTGAGGTTGAGATGAAATAGGGCGGCTCCAATTTATGACGGAAATGCAACTCCATGTGTTCCTTCATAGGCTCATAGGACCAGTGGCAGACTCCAAAAAATTGGCGACATGCAACCTCCTCTGATACACAACTGTGGATGTGTGGTTGAATATCTATGGTAAGCACAGGTGGGTGGACAGCTGTCGTAGGCTGATTGATCTCAGGTGGTGGCTGCTCGATGATTGGCTCTGCGCAATCTGTAAACTGCATCTTCGACTGCTCTTCTGGTTCTTCTGGTGCCTCTTCTTTGCTCTCCCAAGGGTCAGAGTCATAATCATCATAGATAGGACCTGTGGGAAAGCTCTTTTTTTCAATTTGCTGCTTAGGGGGGCTGATTTCCTCGCATTGTCTTTCATTTGTGAACAGAGGAGAAGGATCTGCAGTCTTCTTTTGGAAATTCTGGGTGTCTAGCTCAGAACCTGATTCACAGCTGTCATACACGGGCTGGCTGCTACCCAGGTCATCAATCTGTGATGTGGGGCCCTGCTGCTCCTCAACTGAATAGTCATTAAAGCTAGGTGAGCACCAAGCTCCTTGATCTTGCAAAAAAGGAACAATCTCCGGATCCTCCTTTTCAATCCCAAATGTAAATGCATCATGGGAAATCTCGTGAAGAAAAAGAGAAAAGTCCTCCTCCACAACTACCACTTCATCATTTTGTTATGAGACAACAAGCTCATCGGGGACAGATGTTAAGGCATTTAAGATATCTTCAATATTCTCCTCGAGAGAGCCATTCAGAAAATCTACCTTGGAGACTGGAAAATCCTCCCCATTGTCCTCATATTTCAACCTTGCACATTGGGCAATGAGAGATATCATTAGTTCACTCAGATAAACTTCCTTACAAACGGGAAGGTCTCCTTCCTCAGAAACATGGTTGCTAGGAATACTTGCCTCATTCCGATATCCAAGTGAGTCATCTACCACATACCACATTTGCTCTATAAGCTCACAACTTCCACCAGAGGCATGTTGATCATTATGAACCTCTAAAGGAATAGAGGCATCTGATATGATGTCAGATGCTTCCGTTCTAGAGCCAACACAATTGATATCATTCAACACCTCTATTTTTTCATGGAAAATGCTTTCGTCCACAATAAAGGCTTTATCATGAACACGGTCTTCCGGGCCAACAGAGGCTTCATGAAGCGAAGAAAACTCTTTACAACAGCTTTCAAACAAGTGAACAACTGGATAGTAGTCTTTGCAGAATGAATTGAAAGCTGTATGAAAACCTGCTAAAGAGCAGATACTTGCAGCAAGAGACCGACACCATTCAAGAGCAGCTCCCTTCAAGGAAAACCTGAAGAGTTTAATCTGGACATCCTCATTCGTGATATTGTGTCAGTGGATGGCCTCATAGAAGTCCGGTAAATGCTCAGCTGGTACCTCCCAATCCTTTGCGTGAAATTCGGGGAGGAAATATTCCCAGATGTCTCTATCAGGAAGTGCATTAGGAAAACCAACTATTTGAGAAAAGTCACAGAAAGCAAACCTTTGAGCCAGAATTTTCTCCATACCAAACTAGTGGAGTCGCCAATCGATCCTTGAACCATGGAGTTGCCAGGTGAAAGATGCGCAACTTCAAGTGTGTCTGGTCCTTGTTCACCATCAAAGGCCAGATCTTAACATTGTCGTTACCCCAGGAAGCTTCTCAGACTGAGAAAGCAGCTGCTGAAACTTTCTCGAGAAATCTCCTTAGGGTCAGCTTTCAGGTGTGCTAACAGTAGTCACAGCTGAAATAGTGATGTGGAGACAATGGAGTCGCCATAGTGGAGTCGCCAGGTGCATAGTAGCAATCTTTAAGGGCTCTGATGTCTGATGCACCTTCAGAATCAGAGGCTCAATGTCGTTCTGCCCAGGGAAAATCTTCAACTTCGTCCCTAGCAACGACGCCAGAAATGTTAGCGTCGGAAGTCACTCCTGGATTGCTTGCAGGAGCAGAGCCCGACACCCATCAGTTTAATGTCACGATTTGTTTATAAAGGGATGATCAAATGGAGATAAAGACTCAAGGAGACATTACTCTAATTCAGGAACTGTGTCTGGTACGTAAAGAACAAAGGAGTTCTGGAATCGTAACTTCAGCCAGCGGGTTGATTAAAAGGTGAGCAGGTGGAAGACTTGGTAGGAAAGGTGAAAAAACAGCTTTGGGCAACAGGCTTTCAATGGCTTGCGAAAGAAAGACTCTGAATGCAAGATCCTCTTGGTTCAGGGTCTCAAGAAACTGAAAAGGGGACTTGACTGTATCCTCCAATTCCAAGTCACTCAGCGCTGGGAAAAACACAAGAACTGATTAGAAACATTGTAACTATTACAGTGATCCATTACAACATCATCCTATAACAGCTACAACTTGACTGGATCCTCCAATTCCAAGCTATTCTAACACAGTATACAAAGATGTAAAAGAAACTGGCATTCATAAGGCAAGAAGTCTCAAAATTCTATACGTAACCAGAGTATCAGTGCTTCATTAAAGCTTTTACAACCGGGAGCTCCCCTCAACCATCGATAGATACCAAAATGGCGAAAACGCATTCATATACTCAAAAACCACAACAACAACAAAATCAAGACACTAAATTAAAATCTTTGCGTCTGCATGGCCTCTGACAATCTGCACGTGCAGTCTATGGATGATCGTGCACCTGTGGCGGACGCAATCGAACCTCTGACAGCTCCGTAGGTGAATCAACGTGCTCTTAACTCGTCGTCGGACTTTCCCATTATGGTGGAGGTGATGTCTAACCACCATCAACTGCTGCAATAACTACTTCATTAGGATTGAGGATGGCTCGACCAACTCGACACTTTTGCAACGTGGTGGTTGCTTAATGGTGCCACTTGGATCAGCTTGAATGACCTTTCTTTGGATGCTGCTTCGTTGGACTGCTGTGAAGGACCCTTATGGCGAGAATGGTGGCGAGAGTCGTGACAGCGGATGAGGAATGTCACTGGAGATGGACAAGACACAGGTGGAGACAACAGGGAGTGCAGGAGTAAAAGTGCATGGTGGGAGGTGCTGCAGTGGAGGAGACACACAGAAGGGGACGAGGAGACTCGGACGGTGAGTGGATGATGAGATAGGGGAAAGGACCACCTGGACGGAACGAGGAGAGGCTAAAGGGAAAGGACCCTGCCACATGGCCAGGTGGGGAATAGGTGGCAAGGAGGGAAATGGCGCAAAAGGCGACACGCCGTGGAAGGGGCCCACAGGGTTAAATGAAGAAAGGAAGTGGAAATCTGGACCGCCTGTGAGCCGTTGATCCGGGCTCTTCAATCGCAACCGTCGGAAAGATGCACCCCGGATTCCGGACCCCCCCCCCCCTCCGCTTAAAGGTAGAAAGGCGGGGAGGGACCGGAATCGCCTCTCACACCGTTGATCCAGGCACTATGATCATGGCCGTTGGATAGATGCGCCCCGGATTCCAGACCCCCCCCCCTCCGCTTAAAGGTAGATAGGCGAGGGGGGGTCCGGAATCCTATGTACGCCGTTGATCTGGGTGCGCGGATGCCTGCTGTCTAGATCCACTTGCTGCTTACCGCGAGCGCGTTTTGCATCCTGGACTTAGGGTAAGTGGGTTTTTAACCCATTCCTTCGCTTTTTACCCCCCGATACAAGAAATATTGCTAACAGAGTTCACCCAACATATCATCAATGACATGAATGTGAAACTTATATTTGATGTTCAATTTATTCAGGGCATGAAAGTAGGGGCAGATGACCCAAGTGCCTTCTTTATTTAATACCATCACCACTGGTGGAGAATATGGGCTGGTACTAGGGTGAATTACCCCCGCCTCCATTAATTCCTGTACCATATTTTTTATTTCATTTTTCTGAGCAAATGGATATCTGTAGGGACATACATTGGGGGGTTGACTACCCATAAGGAGAGGAATGATATGATCATGCTCACCCCTAGAGGGTGGTAAGGTTGTGGGAACCTCAAAGACCTTGGGGTATTTTTCCAATATGAGTTGCAGGCTAGGAGGGACTACTTGAGAGGCCTGGTCAGTGACCTGGATGACATTAAATTGAGCAATCAGACAATGGTGTCCTTTCTTCAACAATTTTTCCATCCTGTGAGAGCTGATGATTTTAGGAGAGCTCGCTTGGAGACCTTGGAGGGTATATGGGTGAGATTCTTGGGTGAATCTCATATATAATTCTTGATAATCCATTTTGATTGGCCCCAGAGTGCGAAGCCATTCTACTCCTAATACACCATCACAACCATCCATGGAAATAGAGAACATGTGGGATTTTAGCGTATAATCACCCATTTAGAGTTTGACATTCTCACAATGACCCCCACACTTCATAGTACCACCATTAGTGACGATGATTTGAAAATTTGAAACATGATGAACAAAGCAATGGATCTCATCAACAAGCTTGCGGTGAATAAAATTATGGGTGCTACCACTATCAATAAACACCACCACCGACTGATGTTTTATGTATCCCTTGATATTCAATGTTTGTGGGGACAAAATACTTGAGAGTGCATGAAGTTATATGAATATTTCCTTTGGTTTCACAGGGGTTACAAATGGAACTTCGATGTGTTCACTTGGTGGATCCTCGTTTGGGTTAGGAGCCTCATCTAATGGGATGTCTTAAGAAGGATATAAAGTTGATGCATCAATACAGAAGAATTTTTTTCTCTACACTTATGCCCTGGTGAATACTTTTCATCACAATAGTAGCAGAGTCCTTGCTTGCGATGTTCCACCATTTCTGTTGGAGATACCTTTTGGACCTTCAATGTTTGTGTCAGAGTTGGGTGAGCCGTGAGGTGAGGATGAGAGAGAACTAGAGCCTTCATGGGTGGGTCTTGAAGGATGGTCTCTATTTCCGTTGCTAATTGACATGCCTGCAGCTAGGTAGTAGGACGATGCATGCTCACATGAGTCCGAATGGCTTCCTTTAAGCCATTGATACAAAATTCAAGGTAAAATGCATCAGTTATGCCATTAGTCCTGACAACCAACTATTCAAATGTCGTGATGAAATATGTGACTGATCTAGTTTGGCGCAACTTGGTGAGTCTACCAAAACAATGTTATTCCTTATCAAAACATGCACAACCTGCTTTAGTGAACATGTTCCAAGTGGGTATTCTTGGATAAGATTTCTTATGCCATTTCCCCACTTCCATCATTCTTGATCCAGGTACAAAAAACCTACATGTAGTTTGGTCTCATCATCCCAAATATTATGGAGGGAGAAGTATTGTTCCATTTGAGAGACCCTCCTGACTGGGTTGGATCCATCAAATTTATGCATGTCAACTTTGGGCACCTTATTCCAAGAGTGTGGAGAACCCCAAGGAGAGTGGGAGGAATGAGTATGCTCATAATGGGAATGTTGAGGGTCCTCTACATTGGGATCTACCTTCTTACCTTTTGTGAATGGATGCATGGCTTCGCGGACGCCTACTTGGACTTCTACATGGAGGGAATTTTTTACTTCTGCTCATATGGTATTGGAGATGGATTCCATGCATGTTTCTAAGTTATAAACCCTAGTCTCCTACTCTTCTTGGGTATGATCTCGAGTGATGGGCATGGTAGCAGATTAGGTAGTAGATGAGGTGTCGGGATAAAAATCAGGACCACAAAAAGTGAGATGTACCAGGGTGATCAAGACATCAAGAGGAGTCAAATGGGATAGGCGTCGAAAAGGGTGTCTGGAAAAGGGGTGGGATCATGGAGAAAAAAGGCTTAAAAGTGAAGGGTACCACTGCAATCAAAATGAAGAGAGGAATGTAATGGACTAGGTTACAAATAAGGGTGTTGATAGGCCCCATAATTTTTTTTTTACTCCCCCAAAGTTATACTTGAATACTTTTGTAGTGGCGGAATTCCGAAATTCTCAATAATAAAAAATCTCGACAGGGAATGTTTCTTCAGCTAAAAATTTGACAGGGGATAATTTGCAGTGCAATAGATCATTTATGCCATCCCAAGCACTAGGTTTTGCAGAGTTTCTACAATCAAGATTATTCCCTGTGCCATAGCTCTCTTATATACATGCAAGGTCCAATAGTAGTACTAGACCCAATATATCAAGGCACCAACTAAGGAGGCTAGACCGTACCCTTAGCCATACTACCCAAATACCCAGGTAATAGAGAGTCTCTTCTCGAGTGCTTCTCTTGGTGAAACTATAGTAGTCAGGTGACCAATCGATTTATCTACAAAGGGCTTCAGAATGCCTAGGTCGATCTGTATACAGATGATGTCTTATGCTATGGGGTCTGACCTACAATGGATAATTGAAGCATGACAAATATGTATATAATATCTATTCCAAATGATCAAAGGATTTAAGTGCATCATGCCCTCACTAGGAGAAAAAAAACCTCATCTTCTAGTAGTCACCCCACAAGATCTAGCCATGCTTTAGGATTTCACATCAACAAGTTAAAATAAAAAAAGAAAAACCCTTGGGATGATGAGTGCAGAGGGAGCAAATAAAATCTCCAATTTCTATAGGGAATTGGGGACATCTTAGTTAATTCAAGGCAGAATGGAATGATCATGAACATGTATCAACCCACCCTTCCTCAAAATTTCTAATGAAGATCATCTTATGGAAAATTCAAGGTATCAACGATAAGAGAAAGCATAGGCTCCTACAAAACATGTTATGTATTGAATCCCTTGATATTTTAATGCTTCAAGAAATAAAAAATTGTGGTGAAAATGTAATATCCATTACTCAGGAGGTGTGGAGGAATGACCAATCATTGACCCTCGATTCCAAAGGTGCAACAAGAGGACTCTCCATTCTATGGAACCTAGATACAATCATTTTAGAAAACTTATTTTCTATGGAAAGAAGCGTTTTAGCTCAATTCAGACTTACATGTTTGTAAAAAATTGACTTTATCACCAATTTCTACAGAGCCCAACCTATAACGAAGAAATTTAACTTTTTGAAAATTTTGAGAAATATAGCTGGCTTCATTGGAAACTGTCACTAGATTCTAGGAGGATATTTTAACCTCATCTCCTCCCTTGGGGAGAAAAGAGGAGGGATTTGTAGGATGGACCTAGACAATGATTCCTTCAACTCCTTCATTCAAGATAAAAAACTGATAGACATTGAAACTTCCAATGGACTTCACACTTGGAACAATCAACAAGGAGGATCCCATCAAATAGATCGTTGGTTGGATCGCTCCCTAATAGTGTAATCTATTCTTCTCTCTGGTCAAGGAATAGAAACCAACATTCTTCCTTCGACAATCATAAATCATTGGCCTATCCATCTCTCTTTAGAAGCTACGGGAACCACTCTCAAGAGACCCTTTTGGTTTGAAATTTATGCCCTTCTCATCTGTATTTTCAAGAAAACATTAATACATGGTTAGTGAAGTAGCTATGCACAAAGGAACATTTATGTATCTCTTATAGAAAAAAACTTAAAAATACCAAACAACATCTCCGCTCCTGGAATAAAATGATTTTTGGAATTTTTTTTCGAGATGAGAAAGATATGGAATCATGTATAGAAGACATCCAAATACAAATCATTACCTCGATGATATCTGAATTATTATCCCATCATGAGAAAGAGATCTCTTCCCATTTTGGAGAATTTTATCAACATGAAGAGATTCTCTGGTGCCAAAAATATTGAATTCAATGGCTCAAAGAAGGGGAGCGCAACACTAAGTCCTTTCATCAATCCATGGTTCATAGGCATCATTCCATATTCATCACCCAAGTCAAGAATTCTCAAGGTAAAAATCTATCTTCCCATCAGGATATTGAGCAAGAAGTGGTCTGTTTTTTCAATTCTCTTCTTTTGGATCCTCAATCTAATCGTTCAATGGATATTCAATTCATCACTAAGAACATTCCTCCCCTTGTCTCTGATGACCATAATTTTAGTATCCTATGCCCATTTCCCTATCTGAGGTGGAGGACGATGCAATGCATATGCCCCCTATCAAGGCACAATGCCATGATGGATTTACCATTGACTTTTTCCACCACTACTTTTCTACAGTTAAAAATGATGTTTGGGCCTTGGTATGTGAATCACAATGCATCTCAAGAATGCTTCCTACATTTAACACAACCTTCCTCACACTGATTCCCAAAGAAGAAAAAGTTGTGGATCCCAACCAATTTCATCCCATAACCCTCTATAATGTAATCTATAAAATCATCACCAAAGTTATCTCCTCTCACCTAAAACCCCTTATGCCTCTCCTTATTGGTCACGAGTAATATGGATACATGGAGGGAAAGCATTAATCTCACCCATGAAGTAGTGAATTCCCCAAAATTGACCAAATCTCAAAGGATCTTGATTAAGATGGATTTGTGAAAATAATTCGACAAACTAAGCTAGTAGTATATTCACTCGATCCTCATGGTTTTTTGTTTCCATATTGATTAGGTCAATTGGATCATCTATCTCATATCTTGTACCTGTTGAAATTACCAAGACAACTGAGAGGGGGGGGGGTGAATCTGTTGTCACTGTGCTTAAACAATATTAAGTCTATTAAACCATTTTTAATCTATCATCTAGTGACCATCTATATTATACATAATATGGAAAACATAAATAATGAGCATCAATCACACATAATATATACACAAAGATAAATTTTCACGAGGAAACCCATAAAGAGAGAAAACCTCTTCTTCTTCGAAATGATGGGCAATCTTTTAAGTTTTGTACATCATCTATGTTTGAGCACCAACTCAAAGTGAGGCTACTACCTCTGTTTTACAAGCTCCAACTTGTTGAGAGAACCAACTCTCTGGTTTCTCTATCACCCACTAGAAGGAAGCACCAACTCCCTAAATATTCCAACACCAATTGGATTTATACAAGCACCAACCTGTATACAAAAAACTATGTGTTTTCTTGAGCACCACCCTACCACCCTATTTTCTAGCCACAACTAGATGGAAGCTACAACTCCCAATATTCAAACACCAACTTGAATAACAAAGGATTACTGTCCTCCCTAGCACCACCCTACCTCCCTATTTATAAGTAAAATGATTGAATGACCAACAACACATGTATTTCAATTCTTACCACTTCTCTTATGTCCTGCAATTATTCTATGCTTCTCTCTATTCTGCAATTCTGCTATGCTTCAAGCTGTTCTGCAATTCTTCTCTTGCTTCTGTGTATTCATCATCTGTTACTCATCTATGAGTTTTATCTCACACTGCGCATAATGTCAGTCTCACTTTGTGCATACTGTAATTTTCCCTTTCTTACAGTTCAACTCATTTTTCCTTTAGAACAACCAACCCCACAAAGTCACTGCATCTTTCTTTTATGCACACCCACAACTTTAGTTACACCTTGAATTCCTAGGACAACAATGCTTTAACCACTGAATTTCCAATCATCCAAGAACCATGATTCGGTTTTGCTAATTGAATCGTAACTGAACAGTTAATCGTAAAGATCAATAGTAGCCCTTCGATTAGATGCTCAAATAACCAGCACCGTTGGATTAAATCCACAGGGTCTTGTGTTTATCCCATATTCCCACTGGCTGTGACCATGGGCCTAATCAAAATGTGTTTCTCATTTCACATTTCGACAATCCTATGTCGAAGGGTCTCAACTCTCCAAGTTGTGATCCCCGAAACTCCGAAAAGGAGCTTAGCTGGACTGGATCCTTCCCTTCTCATGACCAGGTAACCACATGCTATGACCACTCACTGACCAATCGAGCACTTCACAATTCGTGACTTCGAGAATCCTGTGGTGAAGAGTCTCGAATCTTCATGTTGCGATCGCCGAAAAGGATCTTAGCTCTGCTAGCTCTTTCCCCTCACATGACCACCGACGGTGGCCACAGGCTGCGCCAAAAGGTGCTTTGCGATTTTGCATTTTTGCATTCTTTCCATGAGTTTCTTTGACTCCTCCAACTCTCGGTATCCAAAACTCTGAAATGGATCCAGATCAACGGTTCACCATCCGCGGTGATCGGATGACTCTCCTCTGCCCCGATACTTGAGCCTTTAGGACTTTGAAGCTGAAACTCTCAAAACAAGAACTCATGAAGTGATGTCATTCTTGAATCACTCAAAGACATGTCAAGAGCCGAGTGACTGTGACATGTCCTTCTTGGATCAATGGTCCTCCTGCTTTCGGGACTTTCTAAGCCTTCTTCATCTTGTACTTAAAGATCGCGCTCCTCCTTCTGGATCTGACGATGTTCAGTCTTCGCACTCATATCTGATGCCTGAGATCTGTTCTCCTCTTCTGTGCACTCCTCCAGCCTTAATTTGGATCTGATGGTCATCGATAATTCTGAATGGGATCCAACGATCATTGTTGCTCTTCATTGTTGATCTTGCCATTGCCATGCCATTATTGTTGTGCTACTGATCGTGCTGATATTCACCATCAATGACAAACACACATACTCTACCTCTGTCTGAAAACATGCCAACAATCTCCCCATTTGGCATTGATGGCAACCCCTTGAGAAACATGCAACTATACCACTGTAGCATCCTTGAAATTACCACACTTTCTCCCCCTTTGACATCAATGTGAAAGAAGAAACACGCTCCCCCTAAGCTGTTGTGGTACATACTCCCCCTGTCAACCATGAGCGGCTTAGAAATACAACATATATTAAATAAATACCCCCCCCCCTAACCAGGTGAACAGATTAGACAAAGGAAGTTATAACCCCCAACTTTTGAAGAAGATATCCAAAAGGGGTCACTGTTAACGGTTTAGTAAAGATATCAACTATCTGTTCTGTGGAAGGAATATAATTCAACTGAACCACTCTGTTTGTAACTTGTTCTTTGAGAAAATGGTATTTTATTGGGATATGCTTAGTCTTGGAGTGAAGAACAGGGTTTTTGGAGACACTAATGGCACTGGTGTTATCATAGTGAATTGTAATTGGATCAGTATAGTTTACCTTCAAATCTGCAAGAGTTTGAATCATCCACAAAATCTAAGTGCAACAAGTAGCAACAACAATGTAATCTTCTTCTATAGTTGATAAGGAAATAGATCCCTACTTCTTACTAATCCATGCTACCAATGAGTCACCTAGGTAGAAGGCACCTCCACTGGTGCTCTTTCTTTCATCCACAACAATTTGCCCAATCTGCATCTGAATAAGAAATTAACTAAAAATTCTGATTTTTGGGATACCACAAACCATAAGTCATTGTTCCCTTCAAGTATTTGAATATCCTTGTGACAACTACCAAGTGACTTTGTTTAGGAGCAGACTGATAATGACCTACCATTCCAACAACTTGCATTATATCAGGACAGGATGTTGTGATGTACAAAAGACTGTCTATCATAGAGCGATATGTCCTTTGATCAACATCAGGTGAAATATCATCTTTACTAAGCTTGCAACCAACCGCCATAGGTGTACTTACATGAGAGGAATCCTCCATCTAAAATTTCTTCAACATCTCTTTCACATATTTTTCTTGAGAGATAAATATTCCCGCAGAACTTTGATTTACTTGTAAACCCAGAAAGTATGATAGTTCTCCTATCATGGACATCTCAAACTCTATTTGCATAGAGTTAGCAAACCACTGGACAAAAGGTTCATTAGAACAACCAAAAATAATATTATCTACATAAACCAAAACAACTAGTAAATTATCACCTTTAGACTTAATGTAGAGATGGCTGTCAACATTACCTTTCTTGAATCCTTTGTCTTGTAAGAATTTGTCGAGTCTATAATACCAAGTTCATGGTGCTTGTTTCAGTCCATATAGAGCCTTCTTTAGCTTGCAGACATAGTTAGGATTATCTGTCAATGAGAATCCTTCAGGTTGCTCCATATATACTTCTTCCTCTAGATCTCCATTAATAAATGCTGACTTAACATCCATCTGATACACTTTAAAGTTCTTATGACATGAATATGCAAGAAACATTCTGATAACTTCCAATATTTCCATTGGTGCAAATTTTTCATCAAAATATTGACCTTCAACTTGTGCATACCTTTTACAGACCAATCTGGATTTATTTCTAACAACTTGTCCTTTTTTATTCATTTTATTTTTTGAACACCCATTTGGAACCTATTACAGTCTTGTCTTCAGGCCTAGGAACAAGCTCCCAAGTATTGTTCTTCTCAATCTATTCAAGCTCTTCATTCATAGCTCTAATCCAATCACCATGCTGGATGGCTTCATCAATTTTTTTAGGCTCAAGCATAGATAAAAAAGCAACATGGGATTGTTATGAGTCTTTAATCAATTTCCTTCTTGTCTGAACACCTTTATTTATATCTCCAATTATCTGATTTTCAGGATGATTCTTTCTAACAATTCTGAGAAGTGATTTTGCTTCTTTCTACTGATTTGTGTCAGTTGGAGTATTTGTATCTTCATCTGATTCATATTCTTCTCTTTCTGATCCTTGGACCTGTTCATCTTCATTTTCAATTATATCTTCTGTGCTTGGTTCAACACTGCTTACATTTCCTATCAGGATTTCTTCATCAACTTTTATGTCAATACAATCAACCAATTTATGCAGCCTCTTATTGTAGCATCTGTAACCTTTACTGTTTGTAGCATAACCTAAGAATATACCTTCATCATCCTTGTCATCATATTTGCCAATATTTTCATCATTATTCTTGATATAACATTTACTCCCAAAGACTCTAAAATGCTTGATTGAAGCAGGTCTTCCAAACCATAATTCATAAGGAGTCTTGTCATTGTGTGGCTTGAGATGAGCTTTGTTCAGAATATGAACAACTGTATGCATTGCTTCCACCCAATATGTCTGAGCAATATTTTTTTCATTCATCATTGATCTTGCCATTTGCTGTACTGATCTATTCTGCCTCTCAACAACTCCATTTTGCCGTGGAGTCCTTAGGATTGTGTACTCTCTTTTGATCCCATGTTTATCACAGAACTCTTTGAAGTTCCATGAGCTAAACTCTCCTCCTCTATCAGACCTTACTGCCTTCAATCTTTTTCCTATTTGATTTTCAGTCAGAGCCTTAAACACTTTGAATTTTTTAAATGCTTCAGATTTTTCTTTCAGAAAGGCAACCCATGTTAGTCTAGAATAATCATCAATAATCAACATAAAATAATTTTCTTTTCCTCTACCTTATTTTCTTGATGGTCCACATAAATTCATATGTACTAACTGGAGAGGTTTTTCTTTTGAAGGAAAGTTTTTAGATTTGAACCATCTCCGAACAAGCTTTCCTATCTGGCATGGTTTACAAACAAAATCATATGGCTTTGATATCTTTGGAAGATCCTTTACTGCCCCACTATTTTTGAGCTTGATTATATGATCAAATTTAAGTGTCAAAGTCTCCTATGCCATAGCCAACTTTCATCATACTTGCTTAAGTGGCATTCTTCTTTTTCTTCTTTTAACACATAGACAATGTTTTCTATTCTTATCCCTTTTGCAACTATATGTCTTGAATTCACAGATTTTATTTTACAATCTTTAGAAGTAAAAACGACTTCACATCCTCGGTCACAGACTTGACTAACACTAAGTAGATTATGTTTCATACCTTCTACAAACAACACATCTTGAGCTTTCCCTTTGCCATTACTCAAACTTACCATTCCTTTACCTTTTATTTTTCCTGGTGCATCATTTCCAAAAGTTACATTCCCTGATTTGCTTTCACTTAGAGTCAGAAACTTACTTTTGTCTCCAGTCATATGTTTGGAACATCCACTATCAATATACCAGGGATTCTTTTATCTTTGGGCCGATAACACTAGTCTACACATGTCATCTTATTTCTTCTTCCAAATCTTGAAATTTTCAGCAGTGGAATTCGAGTCTGGCTTAAAATTCCTTAAGCGACAATCTGCAGCTTTATGTCCATAGTTATGACAGATGTAACATTCTGGTTCAATGAATAGAAAATCATATCGATTGTTATGCTCATAACTGTTGTTATGTTTCACCTGCGTGCTTCCCCCATCCATCACATGATTTATAGTCTGTGGTCGTTTGTTTCTTGGCTGCCTCAATCTTTGTTGTGGCAGATAATTATTCCTTGAGTATCTTGATTTCACATATCTAGATCTTAAAGAACAGTTTACAACTTTGTGACCAAAGTTAGAACAAAAAAAACAATAATCATATAAAAAACCTTTGTACCTGAAAAAAGGTTGTAGTCGACTTCTTCCATCCTAATGATTTTTTTGATCAGAAGATGTGTTTGTGTTATTTCTTTGATCTACAAATTTGGTTCTGGTACTTTTTCTTTCATTCCTTCTTGGTGGCTGATTTTCTTTCTTTGTTTCTGCAGAGTGGTTGTTGTTAATGATTGTAGATTTGACAAACTTGATGGGTTTTGTATTACTTGGATGATCACTACTTGATCCTTCTTCATATCCCAAGCCAACTTTCAACTTTGGATTCCTTTGCTGATTTAGAATGGAAGTTAATTCTTCAAAGGCTTTAATATTTGACAGATTTTGGTGATACAATGCCTTAAACTTCTCCATTTATTTTCTAGATTTTACTATCTCTTCTTCTAATGCTTCACACCTCACTTTCTTCTCTGACAACTGTTGTTTCAATATGTCTTCTATTTTCTTTACCTCTTCTTACCACAGTTAAAACATTTGAAGGGAAGCTTGCCTTGATATTTTCACGATCCTTTCTTTAACCTTCTCACAAATTTTGCCTCAATATCATCTAAATCTGAATCAATATTCTTGTCTGCTTTAAAAGATGCTTCTTTAGTAATGGATTTATCTTTGATGATTCTCATTTAATACGTAGTTAGAGTTCCTAGGAGTTGATCAATGGACAAATTTTTAAGATCATTTAGTTTTTCTATTGCAGAGACTTTTGGATTAAATTTATCAAGCATAGATCTTAAAATCTTTTGAACTAAAAATGATTCTTCAATCTTCTCACCAAGAACCTTCATGGCATTCACAAGTTCTTCAAATCTTAAAAAATACTTGCTAATTGTTTCATCTTCATTCATCTTTAGTTGTTCAAACATCAACCTATATGTTTGAAGTTTGGCATCTTTTACTTTCTCATTTCCTTCATAACTGTTAATAAGTTTATCCCACATAGCTTTAGCAATTTCAAGATGCATCACCTTTACAAACTCAGCTTCAACAAGTCCATTCAAGATAGCATTCATTCCCTTAGAATTAAAGCTAAACTCTAACTTATCATCCTTGGAAGCTAGCACAACAGGCTTTGTATATCTAGTCTCTACTACATCCCAAACATCAACACCTAAGGCCATTAAATATGTTCTCATTCTAACCTTCCAGAAGGAAATATTTGTTCCATCAAACAGAGGAGGATTAGTAGCTGATGTCCCTTCATGACTTGTCATGTTTAAGCTTACAGATCTACCTTTGAATAAAAGGAACCCGCTCTGATACCAATTGTTGAAATTACTAAGACAACTGAGAGGGGGGGGGGTGAATCTGTTGTCACTGTGCTTAAACAATATTAAGTCTATTAAACCATTTTTAATCTATCATCAAGTGACCATATATATTATACATCATATGGACAACATAAATAATGAGCATCAATCACACATAAGATATACATAGAGATAGATTTTCATGAGGAAATCCATAAAGGGAGAAAACCTCTTCTTCGAAATGATGGGCAGTCTTTTAAGTTCTGTACATCATCTATGTTTGAGCACCAACTCAAAGTGAGGCTACTACCTCTGTTTTACAAGCTCCAAATTGTTGAGAGCACCAAATCTCTGGTTTCTCTAGCACCCACTAGAAGGAAGCACCAACTCCCTAAATATTCCAACACCAACTGGATTTATACAAGCACCAACCTGTATACAGAAAACTCTGTGTTTTCTTGAGCACCACCCTGCCACCCTATTTTCTAGCCACAACTAGATGGAAGCTACAACTCCCAATATTCAAGCACCAACTTGAACAACAGAGGACTACATTCCTCCTTAGCACCACCCTACCTCCCTATTTATAAGTAAAATGATTGAATGACCAACAACACAGGTATTTCAATTCTTACCACTTCTCTTATGTCATGCAATTATTCTATGCTTCTCTCTGTTATGCAATTCTACTCTGCTTCAAGATGTTCTGCAATTCTTCTCTTGCTTCTTTTTATTCAACATCTGTTACTCATCTTTGAGTTTTATCTCACACTGCGCATACTGTCGGTCTCAATCTGTTCATACTGTAATTTTCCCTTTCTTACAGTTCAACTCATTTTTTTTCCTTCAAAACAACCAATCCTGCACAGTCATTGCGTCTTTCTTTTATGCACACCTACAACTTCAGTTACACCTCAAATTCCTAGGAAAACAATGCTTTAGCCACTGAATCGCCAACCGTCCAAGAACCATGATTCGGTTCTGCCAACTGAATCGTAACTGAATAGTTAAACGTAAATATCAATAGTAGCCCTTCGATCAGATGCTCAAATAACCAACATCATTGGATTAAATCCACAGGGTCTTACGTTTATCCCATATGCCCACTGGTTGTGACCACATGCCTAATCAAAATGTGTTTCGCATTTCACATTTTGACAATCCTGTGTCGAAGGGTCTCGACACTCAAAGTTGTGATCTCCGAAACTCCAAAAAGGAGCTTAGCTGGACTGGATCCTTCCCTTCTCATGACCATGTAACCACATGCTGTGACCACTCACTGATCAAACGAGCACTTCACGATTAGCGACTTTGGGAATCCTATGGTGAAGAGTCTCGACTCTTCATGTTGTGATCTTCGAAAAGGAGCTTAGCTACGCTAGCTCTTTCCCCTCACGTGACCACCGAAGGTGACCAAAAGCTGTGCCAAAAGGTGCTTCACGATTTCACATTTCGACATTCTTTCCGTGAGTGTCTTTGACTCCTCCAACTCTCAGTATCCGAAACTCTGAAATGGATCCAGATCAACAGTCCACCATCTGTGGTGATCAAATGACTCTCCTCCGCCTCGGTACTTGAGCCTTCAGGACTTTGAAGATGAAACTCCCGAAACAAGAACTCATGAAGTGGCATCATTCTTGCGTCACTCAAAGATGTGTCAAGAGCCGAGTGGCTGCCACATGTCCTTCTTGGATCAATGGTCCTCCTGCTTTCAGGACTTTCTAAGCCCACTTCATCTTGTACTTAAATATCATGCTCCTCCTTATGGATCCAATGATGGTCAGTCTTCACATTCAGATCTGACGCCTGAGATTTGTTCTCCTCTTCTATGCGCTCCTCTAGTCTTAATTCAAATCTGACGGTCATCAGGAATTCTGAATGGGATCCAACGATAATTTTTGCTCTTCATTGTTGATCTTTCCATTGCCATGCCATTATTGCTGCGCTACTGATCGTGATGGTCTTTTCCATCAATGAAAAACACACATAATCTACCTCTATCTGAAAACATGCTAACAATACCTTCATTTCCATGCTGATCAATGCATCTCCCTCTCCTCCATTTAATAACTCTCAAGGTATTGGACAAGGATACCCTCTCTTCCCCTTCATTTTTGTTTTAATGGAAGAGGGTCTTAGAAGAACTCTTAAAGAAACTGTTAATTCTCGCAACCTTCAAGGCCAATCTACATGACTATGATCTACCCATTTCCCACATTCAATTTGTGGATGATACCATGCTAATGGGAATTCCTATATCTCTCAAGGCTAGGGACATAATTTTTTTTATTGACGACTTCATGGATGTAAGTATAATGTCCATTAACCATCTCAAGTCTCAAATATTCTTTTTCAAGACCCTTTTGGAAATCCAGTTCCATGTCTCCCACATTCTAGGAACTTCTTGGGGCTCCCTTCCATTCAAATATCTAGGAGTCCCCCTCCTAGATGTTTTTATTCATAATTCCTTGTTGGAAGACATTCTCACCAAAATCAACAAAAATATTTCCAGCTAGGACTTTCATACCTTGAATATTGCTAGCCCTATCATTCTCCTTAAGTATGCTCTCCAAGCCATTCCTCTCTATGCCTTCTCTACCTTGGCAACCCCTAAACGTATCCTAAAATCCACCAAAAATATTCAGAGAAACGTTTTTTGGTAAGGAAACAAAGTGAAGAGAAAATGGGCCTTGGTTTCTTGGGGAACCCTCTGTTTTCCTAAACCAAAGGGTGGGATAGGACTACGAGACCTTGGGTTTCTTAATGTTGTTTTTGGAGCTAATATTTGGTGGAACTAGCTTCAAGGAAGAGGAGAGCTCTAGTGTGCAGTAAGGAAATAAAATATTCAGGTGATATCCATTCTTTGGATATCATATGGATGGTTGGAGAACGACATGGGTCCTTCATATAGAATACAACTTGGAAGAACACATATCTCATTCAAGAGAACAAATTTTGGGAAATTTGTGATGGAATGTCAGTGATTTTCTGGGAGGAATCTTGGTAAAAAAATCCCTCAGCTCCAGGATTGTCCCACCTTTCTCAAACTTAAAAATATATTAAAGGTTGGTCATGGATGGCATGTATACCATTATTTGGATTCTCATTCATCCACATCATATTGAATATTTTGGGCTATAAACCTAGATAATCTACCCCTTCAAGATAAACTTAATTTGTTACCTTCAAAATCTAAACTTCTCAACCACCAAATCGAATATTCTACTAGGCCAGATAAGATCAGGTGGGGATGTAAGTTAGATAGTATATTTAACCTAAAGGAACCCTATTCTTTGGCTTCTAATAATTCTCAAACTCACATGGAAAATATCTAGATTAAAATCTAACAATCCAATCTATGGTCAGAAGTTACCCTATTTCTCTCTCTAACTACTCATGGAAAAATATTGACCCGGGATCAACTGATTCACAAAGGATTTGAGGGACTAGGCCTCTATATCATGTGTATATAGGATGAATTAAGTTTAGAGAACCTTTTGAACTCTTGTCCCTTTAACACCATCCTCTTGGATTAATGCACCACTCTCTTTAGACAAACATATTCGAACATAGAAAATGTCATGGTCACTCTCTCTTCATGGTGTATGGATGGATTTTCAAATCCATTCCAAATAGGATCTGACATCTTTTCCCTGGATTTTTCCTCGGGGAAAATTGAAAGGAGAGAAATCAACACGAATTCAAGAATGAGGAGAAACTAGTTTGATCAAATTGGACAAGAATCCAGAGATGCATCTTGGAAACAATCCATTCCTCTCCTCAGACCGGGGAGGATTTCAAATGAAACAACAAAGATAAACTCATTCTTTCCAATTGGGACTTCAACTTGGATTCATACTTGAAATTCATTGGTTTGGTCCCCCCTAAGGTATCCTCACCCCTTGCATGGTCTCCGCCCCCTCAATACTTTGTCAAGATCAATTTTTATGGTGCTCCCAAGGATAATCCTAGACCAGTGGGATATGGTGGAGTCTTTCGAGACTCAAAGGGTCTGATTCTATGAATTTATACAAGCAATCTGGACATTAACTCTAGCAATGCCAGAGAGCTTTGGGATATCCTTTATGGTCTAAATGTTGTTAAAATGTATAACTATTCCAAACTTATTGTTGAATGGGACTCTCAACTCATCATTAATATGCACATCCATATTCATAATGGATCCCCTCCATGGAAGGTGTCTTTCCATTGACATTTGGAGGAAATTATCAAAAGTCGCAAATCACTATTAAAGGTACTTCAACTTTCATTCCTTCTCACCTTATAAGAGAATCCAACACAATAGTTTACTATTTGGAAAATCAAGGAGTGTCCTCCTCTACCATTAATATATATTCTAACTAGATCACTCCATTGAACCACTCTCTAAAGCTAAAGTACACAAATCTTTCCCATGTTGATCACCAACCCCCAAATCGGGTGATTGACATGATAGATGAGGAGCTAGTTCATGTGTAGGGTGGATCCATTCATATGACTTATGAAGGAATTTGAAAAGCTACTCAAGTTCATCTCCTTGTAGCAATGGGCGAAGGTCCATCCCTCACCCGCACTCAGGTTCCTCAAAAAGAAGGGTGTGTCTGATTTTTCTTTCAGTTTCAATATTACTTAGTCTTGTTATCATAGTTTTATAGTGAATTTTGGATGTAGTCCTATAGGAGTAAGTCCTCAGTTATTTTTTGATCATTTTATGTTTTCTCAATTCTCAATATCTCAATCCGGTTTGGTTTCCCCTTAGGTAGGCCAGGAGAATCTCTGTCTTGTTGAATTTTTCCATAGGAAGGCATGGCTAAAATTCTAGGCCTATGATATTTCATATGTATATACTATTTATAAAGCAGTAGAATAGATTTATTACTTACAAACAAAAAAAATGAGATGCCATATCGTATTTTTCTTTTAGATAAATAATAATAGATTTTCAATTTTGTTGGGTGAGAGGTTAAATTGTAATTAAGTTAACATGTGATCTTATATATGGGATTAAGTTTATATGTTACTAAAATGTACATGAACTCATTAGAGCTGACCTCAACCATGACTGCGATGGATATTGGTTTTCTTGAGGACACTATTTAAGTTGAAATTGCTTTTTGGTCCTGAAGTAATATACACAACTATTTCTAACTAGCTAAGAGTTCATTTACCTTGAACATAAGGAAACAAATTAATGGCCCAAAACCCATAAGCATCTAGTAGGAGTGAAATTATACCCCCTTACATACCACCAATGAGTCATTTAAGGTGACATAGTTTTCCTTGAATAACGACGATGAGTTCACTCACATTCACGGTTACCAACAAATAATGATTATCCTCATGACCAATTGACAACTAAATTGTGATAAGTTTTTCCAACTTCAAAAAGAAAAAAAACAAAATCCTTAAAACTATTTATATCTATTGATATTGAATTGAGATATTTAAAATTGATTATTAAATGTAATTTTCGAAAATAAATTTCAACAAATCACCTTCACATAATTCCATGCTCGTAAGAGTTGGGTTTAAACCAAAGTTATGAAATCACCAAAAATAACAACCCTCCATTTGCATAGGTCTAAACAACATATTATGAAATGTCATTTGCAATATCTCCCATATTGTAGTCATCATTCCCCAAAAAAGGTTGTTTATCATGTCATGTTCTATACAGAAGTGAAAAGTCAAGGTTTCTAATTTGATTAATCTTGGGAATATTTTATTATAAAATTACATTTATTTATTAATTTACAACTATATAATTAAAAAGTAGATATTTATCAATCAACATTATATTAAAAAAATTGAGAATGATATCAATTAAAGTATATCAACCACTTTTAATTTTATGATTGTGTTAATTAACAATCAACATGTTAAGAAGGTAATTAATAGTTATAGTAATAAAATAAATAACGATTTTGCTATTTTTTTTTTGTTTGTTAATTTGTGCAGTACCTACGATTAACCTGTGGCTTGAGAAACCGCGACTCAGGGGCATCTAAGCCGTCAAAATCACCCGGGGATCGCACCCGGCCTGAGCCACACCAACCCTTAACATGGTTGGATTTTTTGTCCCCGCAGGTTTCGAACCGGTG
>ML791668.1:160966-206920 GCA_009831015.1 Picea engelmannii
AGATGGGAGATGTAGGGTATCAAGTGGTCTTTTATGGAATCCACTATGATACTCATGGCATTGATGTCAACGTCTTTGAATTTCTCCATGGCTGCAACATTCTGTGGTTCCTTCTCTTCTCCTTCTTTGAACTCTGGCTTCACGATCTTTCCTTTCACAATGTCCAACACTTTATTCTTAGCAAGGATGAGGTCAATCCTTCTCTTCCATGCTCTAAAGTTGGAGGCTCCTTCTATATTGTTCTCAGACTTCATAGAGTTTGTCATGGCTTGCTTGACTTGGTCAAACCCTAGATTTGACCAGGAATCCAAACTTCACGTCTTGGCCTTCTGAGTGTACCAGGAGATGCACTGGGATATGGCGCACTGATCTATCTGGAGATTAGGTCAATATTATCACTTAAGGTGCCTCAACAAGAGATTTAGGTTTTCTGCAACTGCTACTGCTGGTAACCCTAGCTGCAGTGCTTTTTGGAAGCTACCCCTGCTAGTAACCCTAGTGGCAGTTCCTCAATGAGCTCAATATCTAGCGGCTATGTTTCCTTCCAGCGTTTTAGGCTGACTGAAGGGGTGTGGTCCCATAACCTATTAGAATATAAGGATTGTGTGCTCGTTTTACCACGACGATACCCTCATCTCCCAACCACAAGTCAAAGCCTCCCTCCGAGCACCTTAACCTTGACCTGAGAATTCCTCTGAAAGCAAACCCTAGGCTATATAGCCAAACAAAGAGCAGCACATCTCTCCCCAAGGATAGCGCATCACAAAAGGTTGATCAGATAGTCCAAACCCTAGCCAAGAGATATCCAAGCCAAATACTGAAACTTACTGCTGCTGCAGCTGCACCTGCAACCCTCCTCCAAACCTGCGCACCAGCTACACCTGCAGTGCACACCAACTGGGAAAACTGCAGTCATGAGATGTGACAAATGAGAAACTGGCGTCCTGTATTTATAGTAATCCTGCCAGTTTACTGGGGCCGACTTCTCCTTCTGGGTAGGTGTCTGTTCAGTATTTTATTATTAATTCTGGCCGACTTCTTCTCTTGGAGGCTAATAGCCTAATATAAATTATATTCTTGAGCCGACAAGGCTTCTAGGGTTATTAGCCAATTCATTAGGGTTTCTCTTGCTTCCCGGAGTCTTCTATTCTCGTCAGGTTCACATGTAGAGGTAAATACCTCCCGCAGCTACCATAATATTAACAGGTACATCTTTTGTTTTTGGTGTGGATGGTGTGTTATTTTCTTAGCTTCTTTCATTTCAATTTCATTTTCTTTCAACATTTTGTGCAATTTTGTGCATTATGATAGTAATATTAAATTTAAAATCTAAAGTAAAACATAGCATAATAGGATATTTTGGAATATTATAATATTTATCGTGACAAACTATTCTAGTGGAATATCCATGGTAATATAAACATCATATTGGTATCAAAGAAACAATATTTGGGTATTTTGTGGGAAGTTACAAAATCCAAGAAGTGGCATGAGAAAGAAGCCTTAAAATCCTAGGCATGGTGGATGAGTACTAGTGAGCTTCATAAATTCCTCATTTTGATCATTGTTTTTTGACATTTTTGTGACTATTTAACCCCTAAATATTCTATTTTATTCCCTTAACATTACACATGTCATACTATTATATCCATTTTGGTTTTATTTAGTAAATCCTTATAAATTGATTTACTTGAAAATTATTGAGGTGTTTTTGAATGGAATTCATTATTTCTTGATGATTATTATATGATGGAGGCACTGATGATCTATGTTGCAAGGTAATACTAGTGTCTACTCATATTTTCTATAGAGACTTTAACATTTTGGAAGTCTTCCTGGTCCAAATAATTTATGTGTAGTTTGTTTATGAGGTTTTTGATGAGTTTTTGATGAGTTACTAATGAGTGCTACATAAATCCAATGTGTTTCATAAACCTCTCTAGTGTGATGTTTAGTTCTCCCAGTTTGATGTTGTGTTATTTTAGTTGTTAATGTGTACACTAGTGGTTAGTGTGTTTCTCTGCAATGTGTTCATGAGTTTGTTTACAACTTGTTGTAAAATATATAATTTGAAGGAAATGAGCTTAATTCTCCATGGGTAGTGGAACAACAAAGATAAATTATTACACTTGAACATTTCTAGCCACAACCATTTTATAGGAGATAACATTTATATTTTCTATTTCAAGAAGTTGTTGGTTAGTCACTTCTTGGGAATATTTTATTTCAATAAAAAATTAGGATACAAGTTCTTAGGGTTTCCTAAGATTAGGGTTTCAATAAACAATTAGGATAAAATTTGTTAGGGTTTATCCTCTTTAGGGGTTTACACCTTAAATTTAGTTTTTAATATAGATTGATATAGTTTGTTTTGCTATGTGGTTTTGAACAGTTTTGTTTTTATTTTTTAAAGAGGGATTCAACCCTTTCTCCCTTTTGATCCAAGTCTACAAAGGTGCAATGGATGGTGAATCCCATATTTTCAAGAATGCATAAGATTGTTGTGTCATTTCATGGTTGCTCCAAAGGTGCAATGGATGGAGAATCCCATCATTTTAAGAATGCATAATATTGTTGTGTCATTTCATGGTTGTATATTTATTTATTTCTATTAATGATTTTATTTATCTTAACACTTCATCATGACATTTATTTCCTCTTTTTATTAACTATATTTATTTCCTACAATTTATTTCTTATTGTTTGATTAGCTAGGTTTATTTCCTGGAATTTATTTCGTATTATGTTATTAGCTCAATTTATTTCTTGCAATTTCCTTATTCTACAATTTACTTTAATTAGTATTGGGTTTCGAAACCATTCTAGAATTCCAAGATTCACCTTAGGGTCCGGTGGAGTTGTTTTAAGAATAATAGGATAATTAGGATCTCTAGAGTAGTTATGGAATGCCTAGAGTAGTCACTTATGGGTGACCCTCAATGGATCTATCTAGAAAGTCTTAAAGGAATTAATTTACCTTTCATCTATTAGAACACAAGAATTAAGAAGCTATAAATTCATAACCACATCGATCACTTTACCATCTCCAAATCGAGGAATCATTGTGGTTACATATACATAGCGAAAATTTTCAAAAGTCTTATGCTCTTATGTTGATAATTAAAGTAAACTCCAACACATATCAGGCCTATCAATTCCAAGCGTTACATGAGACCATCAAGTATAGTAATAACCAACAGTGAATATAGGAATACATACACAAATAAAGGGACACTAGATGTCTACAGTCAAGAAAACTCGAAGGGGAAAATTATACTAACTCAAACCCTTCCTATGTGTGTTTCTATTCTAAAATTGGTCCCTTTATATAGCAATAGGTGACTATAATATCTATGAAATAATTAGATGTTTAGTTCAAGCATATGCATAACTATCTCCAATAATATCTCCTTAAATCTTTCCATGAATCTCTCAACCAATGTTCATCCCCAACATCTTTGTTTTCTCCTGATCTTTGATTCCTATGTAGAATTCTATGCTTGGTCTACTTCATTAACATATTACAATGTATTCATTAAACATAATGAGAAGGAGTTAATCCTTCATACTCCCCCTTAATGAATACTTGTGATCTTGATATGTAATCACCATCCTCTATATTTTCAATTGTATTTTGAATTAGTCCCATTTTCATAATTTATGATCTATGACTTTGATTCTATTTGTCTTCATCTTCTATCTTATGTGATATTCATTTTTTCATCTTCTTCATTCTTAATTCTCAATATTATTTAGTTTTCATTATGTAACTGCAAAAATATAAACATTGTGTTTGTTGAAGTCCATATAAAAAGGTCACCATCCACCAAAATAGATGGGTCACCAGCCGTTGTATCCATTGGTTCTCTATGAAATGTTTTCTCATACATGGTTCAACACCAATTCCTCAATAACAAACATTTCACTCCCATTGCATCATTATTAATCATGTTCATGGGTTACCCTCAACCATTAAAATTCTAAAGTGGTTTCATCTTACCATAAGCCATAAATTACATCAATTGGTTTCTAGCTAATCATGAACCTTCCTCTGTCATGACAAGTTATTTTTGGTTTACCGCAAACCATTCAAAATTTAAATTATGGTGGTATACTTGCATCATTGAGACTTACATCAACATTTGACTCAGGTACATATAATCTCAAACTTTCATTTAAGGACAATACAAACATAGAACCACTACCATTTCCTTTCCATCATCAAAAGACCATTATTAAAGGAGGACCATTAAACTTCCTAGGTATGTCAATTTTCATGGATTCACTTCTTTTTAATCTCAAATATTGAACACATGGTACTATTTATTCTTACCTTGCTTCTTCTTTCTTGCATTTTCATTCTCTTTCTTTCTTCTTTCTATTTTGTTGCATCAAACTTTCTTCCTTGTCCTTGTTTCTTTTCTCTTGGCTATTGCCTCATTTGTTCATGACCAGGAGTCCATATTCTTATTTCTTCTCCTGGAATCATTGTTTGTTCATGTTGCTTATACTTTTCTCTTCCATTGTATTCAGTCATGAAGTCAACGTATTCTTCTCTCTTAATAAATGTTCTTCTTTTTGTTGTCATCTTCTTTCATCTACACTTGCAATCTTCTCCATTCACTTGAAATTGCATGCATAAATATATGTTCCTTGTTGTAGTTGATCACGTTCCAATAATATTTATATGACCTTGGTTTAGAAAAATTAATTGACGCACCATTATTATGATTCATTTGAATCTCACTATGACTTTACAAAGGCATCATTAAATAACTAGAGTCATTCGACCCATACCTTGACATGACTTTGAACTTACTTTATCTATTTACATCAATTTCATCTTGATTTTTACTCTTTACATCAACATTTTCTCTCCCGTTCAAGTTGAGTTGGGATTTAAAAAACAACATACTTTTCTAACCTAATTTGCATGAAGACTTCATTACAAACTTTAGCCATTTTCAAATATTTATTACATGAAATTTGCATGATCTTTTACCACTTACAACTCGATAAAAATAACATTGACTAAAATTGAACTTTGGCTAAACATTCTTCGTTTTATAATTGTCTCCACTTACAATTTGTAAATCCACATGATCATTTAAAAAAAAATCACTTAAGGAGCTTTGGAAGTTCACCATGACTTTTAGCATAAATATCCCTTTATACCTGTGTCTTTTAATGCCCAAAACTATCCTTAATTAATGTCACCTAGGTTGTTTATAATTTTCATTTTCACTTGTTATATGGATAGGCACCATGTTTACATATAAAATAAATGATCTCCATAAGATAAGGGACTTCAAGAAAACAACAAATTTGACAATGACATATTGCAATCACTAGTATAGCATTGAAGGAAATTGGGCCATGAGATAGAAATATTCAACCATTAAAAAAATGAAACACCTATTTTCACTCAACTAATTCCCCCCTACTCTTCTCTTGATCTTCGAGTTCATCTATAAATTTCCATGGATCAAATCGAAGTCATGTTAACCAACACTCTTAGATCCACACAATGTAAGAGATTCAACATGAGAAAATTGGTGGATTTTATGGAAATCAATCAATGTTTGAATCCCCCAAGATTGATTTGAAAACTTGAAGATTGAGCCAACAAGATTGATCTAAACAGTAAATGTGATACCATGACCAAGTAAGAATTTGAATCTTCCACACTGAAAATACTATATCCATATGGCATGATACTTCCTTTTATCCACTTACTATCTTCAGGGACCAAGCCCCATGCTATGGCCTTGGGAAAAAACAAAACTGTAGCCATTGAATTTCCATCCTTCATGGTCTCCTACCTTTCATACATAAAAAAAACTCACAGTTCATGCACACTATGTCTCCTACTAATTGATCAAACACAATCTTTTCCACTCACTTGCATTCCAATAAATATAGCTTATTGTACTTCTTCCTTTCTTAATTCAATGAAATGGAATGAATGATTACACACCATTTTTCAGAAGGATAGGGAAATGTCAATGCTAACACAAAATTTATTCAATGCCACAATTATAGCAATGATTTACCAACAATTTCAAGCATGATCAACCTAACCTCTTTCATTGAAGAAGCTTGGGCAATTTTTTTAGATACTAGTACATAGATATCTTACAATTCCATTTCTTTGATCAGAGGCTCATATAATTTCAAAAATATGAATGGATCATGTTCCACATTGTCCTACATAAGGAGACACTTATTTTTCTAACTTTAATCATGTAACACTATAATGTACAACCTGGCCCACAACCTTATCATAAACATAAAACTCTCATCTTAATTGGATTGCACAACATTGGCCTCTTTCTTCACACACAAACACTTCTTCATACATAGCTAAGAACTCCATGGATGAAAACCACGTGCTCTAATACCAAATGTTGTTTTAATAACTAGCAATGAATATAGGCAAACATATATAAAGCAAGGAAGATCGAGAATTTACACTAAAGAAACTCTCGAAGGGGAAAATTATATTAACTCAAATCATTATCATGTGTGTTTATATTGTACAATTGGTCCCTTAATATAACAATAGGTGACAATAAAAACTATGCCATTATTACATGTTTGGTTCAACCATACGCATAACTGTCTCCAATAGTGTCTCCTTAAATCTTTCCATCAATCTCTCAATTAATGTTCATCCCTAACATCTCTATTTTATCCTGGTCTTTGATTACTACATATGCTTTGTCTACTTTATTAACATATCACAATGTATTCATTAATCATCACACATAGGAGTTAATCCTTCAGATAAGTTAGAGGAGATATTTTCAAAGTTGGAAGCATAATTTGTTGATATCTCTTGCAATATTACCATTCTTATGGCATCTCTAAAAATCAAGTTTGGACCTTTTAGGGATTTTGATATATTTAACTCAAAAGTTGGATTATATAGGAAATCAAGAGAAGACAATGACCTAGAAAATGAGATTAAAAACAATTATACAAAGAGAAAACAAGTTCYAGTGGCATCAATTCTTCACAACCTTTGTTTAAAGTGGAAGCATAAATAGAAATCAAACCCTATCAAGGTGAGATTGATGTTTTTAAATTGAACTAATGTTTGCAACAACTAGAATTTTATTTCAATGTTCATAACATAGGAGAAGGGAAAAATATTTTATTTTCTCAACTAAAGTTAGATGTAAATTCCCAAACTTAGTGGGAGAGTCACATAGAGATGCTTAGTGTAACGTCCCCGACCGTCATCCCACTGGCTGTGGAAAATGCTACTGCGCGGAACAACATTCCCATACTTATGTAATATGCAAATGAAGTTAAATGGCTTAACAGAGTAACATATAATTACTGCCATCATACAGAATTAATGAAATCTACAGTAAGCATCATCACAACGAAATGCATGATAATATAGTAAGTATCATAGACTAACATCACATATAAATTAAGTACAACATTAATACTTATCTTTGAAGCTGTAGTAACTCCACCTACTACGTGCAAACATTCCAAGAACCTCCCAGCCTTAGACCATGCTGCTCATCACTCTCAGCAGTGGGTCACCCATGAGATGGGACCAAGCTCCACCCAAGGTAAGGGAATCCTAAACTAGGCTGAGGTTACAAGGAAAATGCACAAAATAACCATAAGGATTCTTTCCAGGATGCCTTCTTACGCCCACTACTCACGGACTCTCATTCCCCACATGTCTGTTTTGCCCGAGAGTATACACCTTCACAAGAACAGTCCATCAATGCTTCACCTCCCTCTCTGGGCCTCGACAACAGGCTAGATTAGGAAGTCTCAGAGCTCCGTAGCTGGTGCCAGACTCTCTCTGGGAGAAAACCAGTTCCCAACAGACTCCTTCACCTGGAAAGAGCTGCTCACAGGCCTGACAACTTGCCTCTTCAACCACAAGCCTAACCACTCGACTCTTCCACCAACTTCCACTTCAATTCTCACAAGGTGAGGATAACAACAACAAAAATAACAATTCGGTTAACTCACAGGTGACAACAACAATAGGAATTTGGGTATGGACATCCAAAAATGGCAACAGACCACACTAAGACACACCACGGTTCAGGCCATATCCACGATGTTTCGTCTTCACAATAAAACAACATAGGTCGGCTTCATGGTTTTCTATTTTTAGAGATGAGTGAGGTTATGAAAAGGTCAATCCCAGAGCTCAAAAAAATTCACGGAGGATGGGAAAATGGATAGCGAACAATATTCCTATGAGGGTTTCCTTCACTATGCACATGTATGTAGAGGCAGACGCATAGGCAAAAAGGTTCAGATGCCCCAGATCCCCGCGAACTCAGGTGGAGGATGACAGAATGAGGAGCAAACCCCCTCCATGACTGACTTCTGCAGATTTTAATTGCATGTGCCTTGGCTGAAACATGTCGCTCATGAAGCTGCATGCACTCCATCAGCATGAGTTCCTCTCCAGGAGCTTAGGACAACACTCAAAATTGTCCACCTTAGTTTTAAAGAAATAAGAATAATAAATTGTTATCCCTTTCTAGAGGTAAGCCCCCTAGATTATCCCTTAGGCCCAAAACTTAGCCTTTCTTTCCACCTTTCAACCCCCATTCCCTTACCCACCTGTGAAAGCTTAGTCCCCCATCACTCATTCATCGTGGTCGGTTTGCACGCAGTGGTGTTCATATTTTTATTAACGTTCTGCATAATTACATATACAAAAATAGGCTCCTGGCCTTAACGCTTAGGCTCTCCAGCCTAATAAACTCATAAGCCTTACCAACTTATCAATACCTCACTCAACAACCTACAAAACATGATTTACAATTCATAAACATGATTACAACAGGGCGCGTCCTTGGGGATATTACAATCCCCTCCTCTTATTTTTGCACTGTCCTTAGTGCAACTTTCACACAACATCAATAAGATTTCCAAAATCTTCAAAAAGATGTGGGTATTCTGCCCGCATAGCATCCTCATGCTCCCATGTCATGTCCTTAGGACTGTACCAGGTCCACTGGACCTTTACAAGCCCTATAGCTCGATTCTAGAGTGGTTTTCTTTTCATGTCCAATATGCACACAGGATGCACTTGTAGGATACCTTCTTGCTCCACCTGAATCACGTTCCAATCGATAACATGATTAGCATCAGGTATATATTTCTTAAGAAATGAAACATGAAACACATTATGTACAATCATGGATGCAGGTAATGCAAGCATATATGCAACTGGCCCAATCCTTTCTAGGATTTCAAATGGCCCACAAAATTTGGCTACCAACTTGGCACAGTTTCCCAGCTTCAAGGAACTTCTATTAGCTTTTACTTTCAAGAAAACATGATCACCCACTTTGAATTCTCTGTGGGTTTTGTTTTTATCAGCATAACTTTTCTGCTTGTCTTGGGTAGCTTTTAAATTTTGCTTAATTTTAAGCATTTTCTCTTCCATTTCCTTGAGCAACTCTGGCCCAATTACTGCCCTATCAACTAGATTATCCCAACTTACTGAAGTATTGCACTTTCTGCCATAAAGTGCTTCAAATGGGCTCATATTCAATGATTCTTGATACCCATTGTTGTAAGCAAATTATACCAAGTGTAGGTAGTCTTCCCATTTTGATGGTTTGTCCATCACATACATTCTCAGTATGTCTTCTATCACTCTGTTCACCCTCTTTGTCTGTCCATCAGAATCAGGATGATAAGATGTACTAAAGTTCAGATTCATTCCAAATCCTTTGAACAATCCTTTCCAAAAATTTGAGGTGAATTTCGGGTCTCTGTCAGACAATTTTTTTTTAGGAATTTCGTGCAATCGTGCCACTTCCTTCATGAAAATATCAACAACATCCGCTGCCTTGTGAGTAGTTTTCAGTGGAATAAAATGGGCAGCTTTTGTAATCTTTTCCACCACTACCATGATCGAATCATGCAACTTGCTTGTTCTGGGAAATCCTGTAATAAAATCCATTGTCACCACTTCCCACTTCCATTCAAGAATGGGAAAAGGTTGCAACAACCCTGTTGGGTGTCTGTGTTCAACTTTAACCTTATGGAATTCCTCACATATGACGATATATTCAACGATCTCTTTCTTCATACCTGGCCAAAAGTAATGGCTCCTGACTGTTGCCACAGTCTTCTGATATCCAGGGTGCCCAACATAAGTCACATTATGTATTTCTCTTAGAATCACAAGTTTCAAACCCTGGACATTGGGTATATAAACTATGTTTTTGTACATAAGTATTCCATCACCTTCCAAGGTGTAATTTTCCTCTTTCTGTGGTTTCTCACTCTGCTGTAGCTTTGCTACCAAGTCTCTATACTATAAATCTGCATTTGCAGCTTCCAAAATTCCATCCTTAATATTAGTCCTGTACATGCTAATGGCTGAATCATGTAAGTTGTGCACCTTTCTACTGAGTGCATCGACCACCTTGTTTTCCTTCCCTTTGATATGCTTGATATCAAAGTCATATTCACACAGAAACTCCAGCCACCTACTCTACCTGGCATTTAAGGTAGGTTGGTCAAACAAGTATTTCAGATCGTTGTGGTCTATTCTCAATTCAAATCTCCTTCCCATGAGGTAATGTATCCATTTTCTCAGAGCATGAATGATTGTTGCCAACTACAAATCCTGAGTGGCATAATTCTTTTCGTGATCTTTCAACTTCCTGTACTCATAACAGATTATGAATCCATTATGACTGAGAACTCCTCCCAACCCTTCTTTACACACATCCGTGCACACCACAAAATCCACATTTGGATCTACAATCCTCAAGATTGGAGCGCTTGTTAACAGTTGCTTCAATCGCTGGAAACTTTTCTCACACTCTTCAGTCCATTGAAACTTTTTCTCCTTCCTTTGCAAGGAAGTGATAGGGTGAGCTATCTTTGAGAACCCTGCGATAAACCTTCTGTAATAGCCAACTAGACCCATAAAGGATATAACTTTCACCACATTCCTTGGCACTGACCATTCTCTAATGGCCTCAACCTTCTTAGGATCCACGACGATCCCTTCTTCTGAAATAATGTGCCCCAAGTAATGGATCTGCCTTTGATAAAATGAGCATTTTCTCAACTTGGCATACAATTGGTGTTCTCTCAACACTTGTAGCACCATCCTCAGGTTTTGTTCATGCTCTTCCTCTAAATTGGAATACACCAAAATGTCATCTAGGAAGACTATGACAAACTTGTCTAGATAGTCCTTGAATACACCATTCATCAAGTACATAAAAACAACATGTGCGTTCGACAACCCAAACGGTACCACTGTGAACTCGTAATGACCATACCTTGTTCTAAAGGTCGTCTTGCTAATGTCTTCATCCTTTATTCTTACCTAGTGATATCCCGATCTGAGATCTATCTTTGAAAATATTTTCACACCTTTCAACTGATCGAAAAGATCGTCGATCCTCGCTAGAGGGTACTTGTTCTTGACAGTTACTTTGTTCAACTATTTGAAATCAATGCACAACCTCAACATCCCATCCTTCTTCTTCACGAACAGGACTGGAGCACCCCAAGGTGACATGCTTGGGAAAATGTACCCCTTCTTTAGAATCTCTTCAAGTTGCAATTGCAACTCTTTCAGCTCTGGCCTACTCATTCTATAACGAGCTTTCGACACTGGAGCTGCTCCAGGCATCAAATTTATAGAGAAATCGATATCTCTCTTTGGAGGTAGTCCGAGTAACTCCTAAAATATGTCTTCAAACTTTGTTAGTACCACATGGTCTCCAATATTTTAGACTTCATCTCTGGATGCTTCCTCCACATGGGCTGCAAACAATTGACAACCTTTCCTGTAGCACTTTTTCAGCTGCATTGTTGAGATTTCTCTAACAACCAAAACTCTGGGAATTCCTTGGACTGTTTTCTGATTCCCCTCCTCATCCAGGCAAGTAAATGCCTTGTTACGATAGTCTAGGAGGGCATGGTGCTGGTCCAACCAGTCCATCCCAATTAAAAAGTCATAAGAGCCTAAAGGCAAAATATTCAATTTAGCCTTTGTGCTCAATCCCTTCATGCTCATAGGACATGACTTAAGAAACTCAATGATTTTCCTCTTGGTTCCTGTAGCCAACTGCACTAACCAAGAATTTTCATGTTTGCTTCTTGATAAATGAAAACTTTCCACCACCCTAGGATCTACATAACTATGGCTATCCCCTGAATCAATTAAAATAGTAAATGGTTGGTGGTTAATCATACCTTCCACTTCAATCATGTGCGACTGAAATTCATCTTTCTTGTTGTCCAGGTCCACATAGATCCTTGGAATTCTATTGCCCATGTCCTCCACTGTTTCAACTTGTTGAAAATTATGGACAACTCTTGCTTTGCCATTTTTATGGGGACAATCTCTGTACTTCTGGTTCTCTTTACAGCCCCAACACTGAATGGGCATTTGTCTCGACCTTTGTTCCCCCACTTCAGCCACTCTCGGCTCTCTAAATGATGGCTATCCTTGAGGACTATTTCTGAAAAAGGGAGATTTGTTTCCCTTCTGCCTCTGTTCTTTTTTAAACTTCTTCTAGTCATCCCAAGCCTTCTGAAAGGTAGGATTTTCTATTTGTTGTTTATATAAGCATTTCTCTCTTCTTATTGTTTCTTCCATAGTCTTAGGATCATCATACTAAATCTTGTCACCAATGGGAGGTGGCAGTCCACTCAGATACCTCTGAATCTTGACAACCTTATCTTTGATGAATGGAACATACTTCAGTAATTCCAAAAACCTTCATTCGTATTCATCATTGGTCATGCTGCCCAACTTGAGTTCGATGAACTCCTTCATATTTCTGTCATTGTATCTTTTAGTCAGGTATTTCCTCTCGAAATACCTCTTGAATTCCTTCCAAGTGATATCTTTCTCTCTAATGTGTTGCACCTACACAAGCTGATCCCACCACATGGATGCTTTTCCTTTTAGTTGATACATCAAAATTCTTCCTTCTACATGAGAGGAATAATTCTACAGTTGGAAATATTTCCTCATACCAAGCAACCATGTTTCGACATATTCCTCCTTCTTATGTTCTACATCAAACATAGGAGGCTTAATATTTTTCATCTCCCCTTTCAATTCATCCACTCCAGATATTCGATGTTTTTTGGTAGGGGATGGGCTTGAACTACTGTGTGCTTCCTTAACAGAATGCTTTGGGGAGCGACGATGATGTCTTCTACCACTCCTCGATCTTGTTTTTCTCTCAGGGGTCCTGTGACTCATTGTTTTGCTTGTGTCACTCTCCTTTTCCAGTTTCCTTTCTATTCTTTCTAGGCTCTTCAACATCTTTAAGTTGAATTCACCCTGCTGATCCCTGACCCTCATGAGCTTTCGGCTATCGTCTCGGTGAGCCTGGGCATCTTTCTGCAATCTTTCAATGATTTTCATCATATGCTCTTCCTTATCCAATTCTCTTCTGTGCCCATTGGAGTTCAATCCTTCGACTCCCAAGTTGACATCCCTTCCTTCTATTTCATTCTCTGAATTGGAGGCAATCCACACCTCTTCCATTTCTATACTCGGCGTCGATTCACGGCTGTCCTGACACTCATTGAACTCTGCACACACAATGTGAAGTCAACTGAAATTTGTTAGGCCTTAAACCCTTAATAAAACTACAACATTCATAAACCAACGCAAATAAGAAAATGTCTCAATTCCATGAATTTTCTGAGCTCTGTTTGGCTCTGCAATTTCCGGGTGATAGCCCCCATATTCTTAGTCCCCAACCCATGCGTCCATGGGCTATGATCAAACTCTAAACTACTAGGTGCTATAAGGCTCTCCAAACAAAACTTTGGGTTTCAGGATTTCGGGGTTTCGGGGTTTCGGGTTTCAGGGTTTTGGTCACGGAGGTTCTTGCACTCGCTTCCCTCTCTAAATCCTGACTCCCAAACTTTTGACCTCTCTCCCCTTGGGCCCACAACACAACTGTCGCCAACCAAGGTAGTGACACATGGTGTCCTTAAGAAGGTACACATCACTTCTAACGACGTCATAGGGTCCCACCACTTTCACTTTTCGTTTCAGAGTTTCGTGCATCGGGAGTTCATGCATCCACACATTTCGAACTTTTGTTTGTCGAAATTATGAAATTACGATCTATTCATCTACTTGATCCAATGGTAAATCTCCTCTCCTATGATCACCGTAGATCGTTTCAGGATTTCAAGGTTTAGGGTTTCAGAGGTGTTCACCTCTCCTCACTTCCCATCTCCCGAATATGTGAAATCCAAAAGGTTCTCGCGACTAACTCGAGCACGACTCCACAAGATCTAACGATTAAGCCCTCCTCCCAGATTTATGACATAGATATTCTCAGTTTTTCGGGGTTCTGTGTCTCAGCGTTCCCCACTTTTTCCTGACAACCGAACTCTCGAAAGGCTTCTCGGATATCCTTCTGGCACCTTCTCTGGATCTAATGGTCGTAAGGGATCTCCTTTCCTCCTGATCAGATCCAACGGCTCCAACACTTCATGCGTTGAGCTCTCTCTCTCCCTATGGCCATATACCACATCGACTGTGGGTTTTATAATACCGCTACACCTCCTGAGATTTGTAGCACAACCAAGTGACTCCTTGGAACTCAAGAACATTCAAAGGTCCAAAAAAATCGGTTCTTCCAAACACGATTCCCACCTGAAATTTGGGTCCAATGACCACTTATCCAACCCATTCAGGTTCAATGTTGTAAACCACACTCTCATACCATATTGTAACGTCCCCGACCGTCATCCCACTGGCCATGAAAGATGCTACTACACAAAACAACATTCTCATAATTATGTAATATGCATTTAAATGAAGTTAAATGGATTAACAGAGTAACATATAATTACTGCCATCATACAAAATTAATGAAATCTAAAGTAAGCATCATCACAGCGAAATGCATGATAATATAGTAAGTATCACAGACTAACATCACATATAAATTAAGTACAATATTAATACTTATCTTTGAAGCTGTATTAACTCCACCTACCACGTGTAGACCTTCCATGAACCTCCCAGTATTAGACCACGTTGCTCATCACTCTCAGTAGTGGGTCACCCCCAAGGTGGGAATAAGCTCCACCCAAGGTAAAGGAATCCTAAACTAGGCTGAGGTTACAGGAAAACTACACAAAATAACTGGATAGATTCTTCCCAGGATGCCTTCTTACGCCCACTACTCACAGACTCTCATTCCCCACATGTTTGTTCCACATGGGAGTATACACCTTCACAAGCACAGTCCATCAGTGCTTCACCTCCCTCTCTGGGCCTCGAAAACAGGCTGGATAAGGAAGTCTCAGAGCTCTGTAGCTGGTGCTGGACTCTCTCTGGGAGAAAACCACTTCCCAACAGACTCCTTCACCTGGAAAGAGCTGCTCACAGGCCTGACAACCTGCCTCTTCAACCATAGGCCTAACCACCCGACTCTTCCACCAACTTCCACTTCAATTCCCACAAGGTGAGGATAACAACAACAACAATAGCAATTCGGTTAACTCATGGGTGACAACATCAACAGGAATTTGGGTATGGACATCCAAAAATGACAATAGACCACACTAAGACACAACACGGTTCAGGCCATATCCAGGATGTTTCATCTTCACAATAAAACAACACAGGTCGGCTTCACGATTTTCTGTTTTCAGAGATGCGTTAGGTTATGCAAAGGTTGATCCCAGAGCTCAACAAAATTCATGGAGGATGGGAAAATGGATAGGGAAAAATCTTCCCGTGAGAGTTTCCTTCATTGTGCGTGGGTATGCAGAGGTAGACGCATAGGAAAAATGGTTCAGATGCCCCAGATCCCCGCGAACTCAGGCGGAGGATGACAGAATGAGGAGCGAACCCCCTCCATGATGGACTTCTGCAAATTTTAACTGCATGTGCCTGGGCCGACACATGTCACCCATGAAGCTGCATGCACTCCATTAGCATGTGTTCTTCTCTAGGAACTTAGGACAACACTCAAAATTGTCCACCTTAGTTTTAAAGAAATAATAATAATAAATTATTATCCCTTTCTAGAGGTAAGCCCCCTAGATTAGCCCCTAGGACCAACACTTAGCCTTTCTTTCCACCTTTCAACCCCCATTCCCTTACCCACTCTATGGAAGATTAGTTCCCCATCAATCATTCATCGTGGCTGGTCTGCACGTAGCGATGTTCATATTTTTATTAACGTTATGCATAATTACATATACAAAAACAAGCTCTTGGCCTTAACACTTAGGCTCTCTGGCCTAAAAAATCATAAGCCTTACCAACTTATCAATACTCGGCTCACTAACCTACAAAACATGATTTACAATTCACAAACATGATTACAATAGGGCTCTTCCTTGGGGATATTACACTTAGGTTGGAGGGTGATCCCATAGTAAATAAGTGGGAGGTGTTTGAAAGCTCATAAAGTCCTATTTCTACTTGATTGGGAATGAAGAGGGCTAGTGGATCTATTGGCATTATTTTCAACAAGAAGGAAGGGAAAATTGTGCAAGAGTACACCTATGAGTAAAACATATGGCCATTATGTTGGGTATATCTCCCAATAACCCACACGTTCTCCTCAAGTATATAGGTGGTCTACAAACACTACAACAATTTACCCTTTTAGTAGTGGTTTATTCTTGTGACAGTCTTGCCAAAACCATCTCTAAATTTTTATTAAGGGATTTCCAAGAATTTTTAATAATCGTACCCAAAAGTCATGAAAATTGATGTTTTGGAGGTGGGTTCCACCTCCAAAAATTCAATTCCCATAATTTTTAGGGAATGTTTTCAAAACACCACCACTAAATCTATTTTTAGGGGTGATTTTATGAAAACTGCCCTTAAAATTAATGAGAATTTGCTAATCCCTAAATAGTGGCACATTACCCCTTAATTGTGGCATATTACATTAGTAATTTTATTTTACTTATGTCAGCTCGGGTCCATTAGTTGTAATTGTACCTCCCAATCTCCTATATATACCAAGGAGACATCTTCATTTGGGATCATCTTGTATTTGGACATTTATGTGGTGTATAAGGAGGTTGCCCCCTCGAAGAGGCTTATTATCTGAATTTATCTCTTTTTCAAGGCCTTGAGTACTTATTCTGAGGTTTTTCTATGCTATATTGATATCTGGTTTTTAAGATTTGGTATCAGAGTTGAAGGTCTAGGGGTTTCGCTGCTACATCTAAGACACCTTGGAATTTTTTCTATAAGGTTATTTCTACGCTGTTTTAGAAGGAACCCCTTAGAGGATATTTAGTAGACAGATCAAGGTACGTTGGGTTAAAATTTCAGCTCCATAAGACTTATACTTTCAGATATACAACTCGTGTAAGATAGGGTTCCGAAATCATCATGAATTGAGTCGTCGTAGAATTTTCACTATAAAATTGTTTCTGTAACGTTTCAGACTTTGAAATCCATAGGATATTCACATAAATTATTAAAGTAGCTGTGATAAAAAAATCATCTTCTGGGTCATCTTACATTTGTAGATACACCCTGTGGAAGATAAGGTACATGACTAGTCCTATTGACTAGTCTCAAGCAAGTGTTCCAGGTAAAACAATCATAAATTATTCCTAGAGTATCCAAATTGAGTGAGACCAATTGAATTGGATAGTGGATAGTATGTAGTATTTCTAGTACAATATTCATAATTTTATATCAATTATTTTGTGCGGGGAACACTATACAAGTGAGATCTCCTGGAAAGGCCAAAAATAATCAAGATGTGGGGAATTTACCATAAATTCCACTTGGCACCTCCAATTTTGATCAGACCTGTGGAATTGCAGAGAATAAATATCATAGAACTACAAAAAATAAATTTTCATACCCAGACGGGCCGAGATTTTGGAGATACAATAGAAGAAAGATTGTCTAACAGAACCACCTCAAAATCAAGGTTTAAAAGTGATACTTGGCCAACATGCCACCAAAAAAGGAACGTATACACCAAATAAGCCTTTAGACAGTCCTACTTGAACTCTTGATGAAGGTGAAGAAATGCGTAGGGACATAAATAATTTACAAAAGAAGACAATGACAAAAGATGAACTACAAGTGATGATGGATAGTTTAAAAAGGGAGATCATGGAAGGATTGAAAAATTTCCTAATAGAGAGGACACATGAAGTGAAAATGTACCCCATTAAATTCATGATGAGGACATAAGGAAGATGAATCAAGAATGGAGAAACTCCAACTTTGGGTTGAATACCAACCACGTTCCTAATATTGATATGAGGAAGTTTGATGGAAAGGACCCAATCACATGGATACTTCAGATGGAGCAATTCTCTGATCTACATGATGTGCCACATACACAAAAGGTATGAATTGCTTCTTTATATTTAGAACCCAATAAATTTGTGTGGTATCGATGGCTTTGTTCTTGCAAATCACTCGTCACTTGGACAATTTTCACGGAAGAAATGATAGCACACTATGAGGATACAAGGAGCAATACCTTCTTTAGCCAACTGATAAATCTCAAGAAAAAGGGTTCAGTTATAGAGCACATTGAGAACTTCCAAAGATTGAATATAAAGGTAACAACTATTCCATATGATCACTTGATTGATGTATTCATAGGAAATTTAAGGGATAACATTCAACATGAGGTTCGCCTTTGGGAACCCAAATCATTAGAGAATGCATTTAGGGTGGCAATAAATGTGGAAAGTAAAAATATGGCTATGGATACTAGAAGGCCTACTCCTAACATCTATCTAGAGAATAATGTTCCTTCTTCTAAAACACCTCAACCTACAAGGTTGACACTTCAACAATTGGAGGAAAGAAAAGAAAAAGGTTTATGCTTTAATTATGACAACAAGTATAGTAAGGGACACAAGTGTGGTGAGAAGAAATTATTCTACATATATTGTGAAGAGGAAGAAGAAGAAGAGGAAGAACACGAACTATCTTAAGATGAAAATGTAGAAGCGATTTCTTCTGAAGAGTTGACTCCCAGGATATCATGTAATGCATTGGCTGGAATTAACACTCCTCAAACCCTCAATATTCAAGGATATATCAAAAATAAAAACATAATAGTCCTAATTGATTCTGGTAGTACTCATAATTTCATTCACTATAAATTAGCCAAAGCTCTCAATTGCTTTGTATATCCAATGCCAGAGTTTCAAGTAATGATTGTAGATGGAGGAACTATCAATTTCTTAGGAAAATGCAATAAGATCAATCTTACTATGGAGGAATATGTATTGAATAGTCCAATGATTGCTATACCCATGGGTGGTGCTGATGTCATACTAGGAATCCATTGGTTACAATCATTAGGAACAATGGCTTTTAATTTTTAGGAACTTTTCATGAAATTTTCATTGGAAGGAAAATAAATTGAGTTAAGAGGTATCACAGGGAAACCCAGTAAGGTGATAATCTCTAATGGCATGAAAAAATTATTGAAAAAGGGGCATCAAGGTGTAATTGCACAACTATGCTCACTATATGTTCAAACATCTAAGCCATATATTCCCCTAGATCTCCAAGGGATCAGTGATAAGCATTACAAAGTATTTGAAGATATTCTTAAAGGTCTTCCACCCACTCGAAATCATGATCATGCTATTCACCTAATTCCTAGGAGTTTATCTCCTAACATTAGACCGTACAGATACCCTTATTCCTAGAAGAGTGAAATTGAGTGTATGGTTGATGAAATGTTAGAGGCTAGCATTATTAGACCTAGCCGAAGTTATTACTCTGCACCGGTGGTAATGGTACTCAAGAAGCATGGCTCATGGCATATGTGTCCAGATTATAGAGAGCTCAACAAGATCGATATTAAAGATAAGTTTCCCATTCCCATCATTGATGAATTGTTAAATGAACTACATGGAGCAATCTATTTCACAAATTTGGATCTCCGTTCAGGGTATCATCAGATTATAGTTAAGGAAGAAGATATCCCAAAAACAACATTCTGAACTCATGAAGGCCATTATGAATTTTTGGTCATGCCTTTTGGCCTTACAAATGCACCTTCCACATTCCAAGGGTTAATGAATTCCATTTTCAATCCCTTCCTTCGAAAAATTGTGTTAGTATTTTTTGATGATATACTAATCTATAGCAAGTCGTGGGAGGATCATGTGCGACATGTTGACAAGGTGCTACAACTACTAAAGGATAAACAACTATATGCAAAACCATCCAAATGTTTTTTTGGGGTGAATAAGGTAGAGTATTTGGGTCATATTGTATCTAATGAAGGTGTCAAGTTAGACACTAACAAGATTAAGGTCATGATGGACTAGACGATTCCAAAAACATTGAAGAATCTTAGAGGATTTTTGGGTTTGACAGGTTACTACCGCAAGTTTGTTCGACACTATGGAAGAATAGCAACACCTTTAATGACACTAACTAAGAAGGATGCATTTTCATGGATTCCAGAGGAAACTAAAGATTTTGAACAACTTAAAGAGGTGATGTGCAAAGCTCCTGTCTTGACCACTCTAGACTTCACAAAAACCTTTATTGTGGAATGTGATCCCTCGGGAAATGGAATTGGTTTTGTTTGAATGCAAGAAGGAATGCCCCTAGCTTTTGAAAGTCGGCCACTCAAGGGAAAAAACTTACACAAACCCATTTATGAGAAGGAAATGATGGAAATACTACATGCATTGAAGAAATGGCACCCTTACCTAATAGGTTGGCACTTCAAGGTCAAAACAGATCATGATAGTCTTAAATACTTCTTGGAACAAAGACTATCTTCAGAAGAACAACAAAAATGAGTGACCAATATGTTGGGTTATGCTTTTGAAATCGTCTGTAAAAAAGGGAAGCAAAATGTTGTAGGAGATGAACTCTCAAGAAAGGATGAAGATGTTGAGGCCTTTCTCTGTGCTATCTTGATCATCCAATTCAATTGGATAATAGAAGAAAGATATGAATGGAAGAATGAGGAAAATGTGTGGATTCTCATTCAAAGCTTGCAACAAGATTCCAGTGCATCAGATACATTTGGAAAAATGATTCACTATGGTACAACGATTGCTTACATTTATGTAATAACTCCCAACTCAAACAAAATGTACTATTGAAATTGCACACCTCTCTAGTACGAGGACACTCAATATTTTTGAAAACCTACCATAGGGTCAAGAAGGAATTTTCTTGGGATGGCCTTAAAACTGATGTTCAAAGGTTTGTGATAGAATGTTTGATTTACCAACAAAAAAAAGGTAGAAACAATTTCCATTTTTTATGAAAAGTATTTGCCCAAATTTCATGGAATAAAATTATTTTACCTCAAAAATCGCCAAAAATTTATACAAAGTATATTAAATCCTTCGAAATTTGAATATTTTTATAAAAGTATTGCCAGACATTTTACATTTTTCATATTAAGGACTAGTAAGATTAGCCCAGGTTTCTACATTTTAATATAAATTTCCATCCTTAAAATCACCCCTAATCCCAAGTATTATTTTTCTCTATTTGGTCTAGTTCTTCATTCATGGCTTTGACCCAATGATCATCCTAGTTTTCTTGCACAAACTTTTGGGGTCCAATCATGGAAAACAATGCAAAATTTGCAGAGGTAGATGTATATATAAGTTGTCTTCTAGTTTTTACACCTATTTCCTTATTTCCAAGAATCTGACTTTTTGGATGATGTTTTTGAACATACCTTGATGGGGTCTTTGGTTGTGATGTTTCCATTCTATCCTCTTCTTCTGAATCCTCTACTTACTTATTCTCATTCATGCTACCATGTTTTGGTTAATTTATAATTGGTTCTTCATCCGAGTCATCATAATGTTGGTGTCTCACTAGATGAAATGGTCCTTCATCTACCTTGACATATATACTCTCAACTATATTTTGGAGTATTTTGTTGTAGAACTTGTATCCTTTAATTTTGAAGGACTATCCTAACATGATACCTTCATCATATCTCGATTCAAACTTACCTAAGTTGTCTTCATTTCTTTCAATGCAACATTTGTTTCCAAATATTTTGAAGTGCTTTGTTGATGTTGGTCTGCCATGACATAACTCATAAGGAGTTTCATAACTGTTTACTCTTATCTGTGATTTATTGAGAATGTTAACTCCAGTTTGAAAAACTTCTCCCCAAAAGGTTCTGGATACTTTTGATTCATCAAGCATGGCCTTGGTCATTTCTTGAACTTTTTTGTTCATTCTTTTTAATACTCCATTCTATTGAGGGGTTTTGACAATAACAAATTGTCTCTTGGTCCCATGCTTTTCAAAATAAAAATTGAATTCATTAGAAGTGAATTCTTGCAACATTCTAGATATAATATAGTATGTAGAACATAAATATTTATCAAGCAATGGAAGAACAACAATGCTATATCCATAACAATATCAGGATAATACCAGAATAACACTAGAAAGATCACCTTTTTTAATGATACCAATGTTCAATTGTCTCTTCGAGGGGGAAACCTCCAACATAATAGAGCTCTATTACAATAATATCCAAGATACAAGTATCCAATTTATCCTAATCGTATTTATACTAATTCTACCTTCTAAGGAAACTTCTAGAGGAAGATCTTTCTAGAAGCGAAAGCTTCTATTAGGTCTTATTACATTGACTTATTCTCCTTTATTTATTAGGTCTTATTAACTAATGCTGACCTTTATTACATATAAAACATATCCTACTAACTAATTACCCATGGAGAGGGGTTAGGATTAGATCCTAACATGCCCTCCCCCTTCAAAAGCAACCTTTTACTCAATGATGTAGGTGTGGAAAATGTTAGAGTATGATTGTTGGTTCTTAGGTCACATCCTCGGGTGATGTGTCCTTCCACTTGATCAACACTTCCTTGATATTTTTTCCACACAACTGGCATTCAAGGTGATTGAGGATTGCTTTTGGTTGAAGACAAAGGGATCTTTCTTCATCTAATTCCAAAGGATGGTTTGGACCCTGCAATTTTGTCCCACCACTTTCTTCATACAAGAGACATGGAACACCAGATGGATTTCAGAAGTAGTAGGAAGGGCCAATTTGTAGGTCATTGAACCAATACACTTGATGATATCGTAGGGCCCATAAAACTTGGGTTCCAACTTCTAATGTCCCTAGGATTTGAGAGATTTTTGATTGTAAGGTTGGAGCCAAAGAAATACTTGATCAGCTTCTTGAAAAACCATTTTTGAACAATGTTGGTCCCCTTGTTTCTTCATGCGATTTTGGGCCATGTGGAGGCTATCCTTCAGAGATGCTAGGGTGGTTGTGCAACCTTGCAACACTGTATCAATATATTGTACCTTTGATGTTCTTGGAATATAGGTGGTGAATGTAGGTGGGTGTTGGCCATACACTGCTTCATATGGGTTCATTTTAGTGGTCATATGATAGGAAGTATTGTACCACCATTCTTCCAAGAGGAGTCATTGCACCCACTGGTGTTGTTTTTTTGAAGCAAAACACCGCAAGTAGGTTTCCAAACATTTGTTGACCACTTCTGTTTGGCCATCAGACTGGGGGTGATAGGCTATGCTCATGTTCAATTAGGTTCTCTACAATTTAAATAGCTCTTGCCAAAGTGTGTTGGTGAAATTTGGGTCACGATCAAAGACAATAGAGATGGGCATCCCATGTAACTTGAAAATCTGATCAAGGAAAGATTATGCTACTAGTTCCAATGTGAAAGTGTGGGGTAATGCACCAAACTGAGCATACTTGGAGAGGTGATCAACCACCACCATGATGACAGACTTGTTCTTAGTTTTAGGAAGGCCCACTATAAAATACATGGATATTTCTATCCACATAGAAGATGGAATGGGTAGGGGTTTTAGGGCGTCTGGAGACTTGATAGTTTCACCTTTCTTACATTGGCACACCTCACATTCTGTGACAAAGTGAAATATATCCTTCTTCATGCCTTCCTCGAAAAAAGAATGACAAACATGTGAATATGTCTTTTGGAACCCTGAGTGACCACAATAGTTGATGAGTGCAACTCATTTAAGAGCCTCGACTTTAGTGATGAAGAGGGTGATAAAACCAAGCAATCTTTATATATGAGAATATTTACCTGTCAAGTGTATTTTATGGGAGGATTAGGGTCCTCATGAAGGTGATGAATTATCTTGGAGAGAGTTGGGTGTGTTAGCCACTCTTGGTGTACTTCTTCAATCTAATCAGGTACTAGTAAGGATAAGGAAAAGAGGGAGCCATCCTCCTCATGTTATCTTGACAATGCATCAACTACTATATTATATTTTCCATTTTTGTATATGATTTCATAATCATAACCTAACATTTTGGCCAACCACTTATTTTGTTCTAGGGAGGATAGTCGTTGCTCCAAAAAATATTTTAGACTATGGTAATCTGTTTTGATCTGAAAATGACGTCCCAAGAGATATGGTCACCAAGTTTTCATTGCATGGAGAATTTCCACCATTTCTTTTTCATATGTACATCTTCCCAGATTGCGACCGCTCAATGCTTGGCTAGTAAATGCCAAATTTTGACCATCTTGTGTGAGAACTGCACCTATACCAGTGCCAAAAACATCTGATTCCACCACAAAGATTTTGTTGAAGTCAAGAGATGCTAGTACATGAGTATTACACATGGCCCTCTTTAAATCTGTGAAGGATTTCTCAACAACATGTGTCCAATGAAATGCATTCTTCTTAAGGAGGTTGATCAAAGGCTTAGCAATTTTTCCATAATGGTGGACAAGTTTCCTGTAATATCCCGTGAGACCAAGAACACCCCTTAGGGATTTTAAGGTCATGGGTTGTGGCCACTCCTGCATAACTTGTATCTTTTTGGGGTCCACTTTTACCCCTTCGTGACTAACAATGTGTCCCAAGTATTCCACTTCACTGGATCCAAACGAACATTTGGTATTTTTGACAAACAATTGATTTTCTTGCAACAGGTGAAGGAATTTGTCCACCTGATGAAGTTGGATATCCCAAGTGTGGATGTAAATGAGGATGTCATCAAAGAAAACCAAGACAAACTTCTGAAGTTAAGATTTCAATAGTTTATTCAAGATAATTTGAAAGGTGGATGGGGCATTGCAAAGACAAAAATGCATGACCAAGAATTCATAATGTCCTTCATGAGTTCTAAAAGGAGTCTTTGGAATATCTTCCTCCTTCATTCATATCTGGTGATAGATGAAGAAAATATCTAATTTGGTGAATACACAGGCACCTTGGACTTCATCCAATAGATCATCAATGACATGAATGAGAAAATTATATTTGATGGTTAGTTTATTCATGGAACAAAAATTAGAGCACATAAACCAAGCAACTTCTTTCTTTAATATCATCACCATTGGTGAAGAATATGGGCTGGTACTAGGGAGAATTAATCTTGCCTCCAATAATTCCTTTACCATCTTTTATATTTCATTTTTTTGAGCAAATGGATATCTGTAGGGATGTAAATTGGGGGTTTGACTACTCAGAAGGAGAGGGATGCTATGATCATGCTCACCTCTGGAAGGAGGTAGGGCTATGGGAACCTCAAAGACCTTTGGGTACTTGTCCAAGATGAGTTGCAGGATAGGATGAACTACTTGAGATGCATGTTCAATGACTTGGATGTCATTAAATTGAGCAATCACACCATGGTGGCATTTCTTCAACAATTTTTCCATCCTGTGAGAGCTGATGATTTCAAGAGAGCCTACTTGAATACCTCGGAGGGTATAGGGGTGAGTGTCTTGGGTGAGGATAATATATAATTCTTGATAATCCATTTTGATTGTCCCCAGTGTGTGAAGACATTCCACTCCTAAGACAATATCACAACACCCATGGAAATAGAGAACATGTGGGTTTTTAGATGATAATCACCCATTTGGAGTTTAACATTCTCACAACGCCCCCCACACTTCATAGTATCACCATTCACGATGAGTATTTGAAAATTAGAAACATGGCAGACAAAGCAATGGATTGCATCAACAAGCCTGCAATGAATAAAATTATGGGTGCTACCACTATCAATGAGTACCACCACCTGCCTATGTTTGATATATCCCTTGATATTCAATGTTTGTGGGGCCAAAATACCAGAGAGTGCATGAAGCGATATGATGGGGTCCTTTGGTTCCACATGGTTTACAACAAGATCTTCTATGTGATCACTTGGTTGAGCCTCTTCTGGGTCAGAAGCCTCCTATGAAGGGGTGTCTTCATAGGGAGAGGAAGCTGATGCATCAATATGGAAGAACTTTTGTTCTCTACATTTATGCCATGGGGAATACTTTTCATCACAATAGTAGCAAAGTCCTTGCTTGTGATGTTCAACCATTTCTGTTGGAGATATCTTTTGGACCTTCAATGTTTGTGTTGGAGCTGGGTGAGCCCTAGGGCGAGGATGATTGAGAACTGGAGCCTTCATGGGTGGGGCTTGAAGGATGGAATCAACTTTCATTCCTAATTGACATGCCTGCAACCAAGTAGTAGGATGATGCATGTTAACATGAGCCCATATGGCTTCCTTTAAGCCACTGATAAAAAAATCAACGTAAAATACATTAGATAAGCCCTCAGTCCTAATATCCAACTTTTCAAATGTCATGATGAAATATGTGATTGATCCAATTTGGCGCAGCTTGGTGAGCCTACCCAAAAAATGTGGTTCCCTATCAAGACAAGCATAAACTGCTTTAGTGAACATGTTCCAAGTGGGTATTCCTAGATAACATATCTTATGCCACTACCACCACTGCCACCATTCTTGATCCAGGTACAAAAACCCTACATGGAGTTTGGTCTCATCATCTAAAATATTATGGAGAAAGAAGTATTGTTCCATTTGAGAGACCCACCCTACTGGGTTGGATCCATCAAATTTATGCATGTCAAATTTAGGCACCTTATTCCAATAGCGGGGAGAATGCCAAGGGGAGTGGGAGGGATGAATATGCTCATAATGGGAATGCTAAGGGTCCTCTGCATTGGGCTCTTCTTGCTTACCTTTTGTGAATTGATGCATGGATTCACGGATGACTACATGGACTTCTGTTTGGATGGACCCTTTGACTTTGAATCATATGGTAGTGGTGATGATTTCCATTTTCGTTTCTAAGATGGACAACCTAGTCTCCTAGTATTCTTAGGTCTGACCTCTGGTGGTTGGCATGGTAGCGACTTAGGTAGTGGATGAGGTGTCAAGATGAAAATCGGGGCCACAAAAAATCAGATGTACTAGGGTTATCATGACAAATAGGGGATTCCAAAGGGATATGTGTCAAATAAGGGTGTCTTGGAAATGGGTGGGACCGTGGGAAAAAAGGCTTAAAATTGAAGGGTACCACTGTGATCATAATGAAGAGAGGAATGAAGTGGAATAAGTTACAAATAAGGGTGATGCTGACCCCTAGTTTTTTTTAACTCTTGTGGAGTTGTACTCAACATTGAATACTTCTATAGTGGTGAAATTATCGAATTCTCAATAATAAAAAATGTCGGTAGGGAGTGTTTCTGCAGTGAAAAAATGTGACATGGGCCAATTTTCAATGCAATAGATCAGTTGTTTCCGTCCCAAGGGTTAGGATTTGCAGGGTGTCTACAACCAAGTGTTTTCCATGTTCTATAGCTCTCTTATATATGTGCATGGTCCAACAGTAGTACTCGACCCAATATCTCAGGAAACCAACTAAGGAGGCTAGACCGTACCCTTAGTCGCACTACCCGACTACCCAGGTACTAGAGAGTGTCTTCCCAAGTGTTGTTCTTGGTGACACTATAAAATTCAGGCGACCAACCGGTTTATCTACAAAGGGCTTCATGATTCCTAGATCGATCCATATACATGTGTTGTTTGATGCGCTACCACTCTAAGGGGTACCGACAAGGGTTACAAGGGTGGCCAATAGATGTGCACTTAAAAACCACTTGTATTTCCTATGTGTATTACTCCCTGACTGTGGGTTTATGCGTGTAACGAAAAATATTTGTAGATTAAAGACACTGGAATACGTCTCTACACTGATTTTTTTTTTTACTCCACAATTATTGCCTGGGAAGAGATCTGATACCACTTGAAATATTCCAGATATAATATAGTATGCAGGACATAAATATTTAGCAAGCAATGGTAGAACAACAATGATATATCCAGAACAATATCAAAATAATACTAGAATAACACCAAAAAGAGCACCTTTATTAATAATAACAATATTCACCTGCCTCTTCAATGGGGCAACCTCCAACAGAAAAAAGATCTATTATAATAATATCCAAGACAAAAATATCCAATGCCACCTACTCTTATTTATACTAATTCTACCTTCTAAGAAATCTTCTAGAGGAAGATCTTTCTAGAAGTTGAAGCTTCTATTAGGTCTTCTTACATTGACTTATTCTCCTTTATTTATTAGTTCTTATTAACTAATGTCGGCCTTTATTACATAGAAAACATATCCTACTAACTAATGACCCATGGAGAGGGGTTAGGATTGGATCCTAACAATTATCCTCCTCTGTCTAATCTTAGGCACTTTATTTTTAAATCCATTTCATTTTCTACTTGTGCCTTGCAGACTTTAAATTTTTCAAAAGCCTCAAACTTATGCTTCAACAATCCAACCCATGTCATTCTGGTATAGTCATCAATAAAAACAATGAAATATATTTCACCTCGAGGTGATTGTGTACTAGTAGAGCTGCAAAAATTTGTATGAATCGAATCAAGAGGTCAAGTGGTGGAGTGTTCTCTTTCCTTGAATTTAATTCTTGACTACTTTCCAAAATGACATGACTTGCAGACAATATTATCAGGTTTAGAGATTTTATGCATATCTCTCACATCATTCTTTCTTCCTAGCTTGACCATTTGTTTTAAACTAAGATGACCTGGTCTTTTGTGCCAAATCCATCTCTCATCAATTTTACAATTACAACAATTTTATTTTCCTTCTTCTAGAACATACACATCCCCTAAAGTTTTGACTACCTTTATGTTGACGTTTGAAACTGACAAGCCGTCAACTGGAAGAACATGTCCGGTCTGGGGTTGTCCAAGTAACCCAAGCCATTTGGTGTAACCTATTCTGACGGGTTAATGGCTCTGTTAGCCAATCTAAGATCCTAGGGTAAAGAAAAGAAAAAACTAACTAATGTTAAATAATAGTATATACATAAACTCTAATATAATTATATGTGTAAATGTATTAGAGAAGCAAAAGAAAACGTAAAAAATATCAATTTATGAACATAATTTACAAGTTGCAAGTTTTACTAGAAACTTGCGAAATCAATGTAAAAATAATTGTTTTTGAGAAGCAGATAAAGAAAGCACATTTGAATATTTTCTATTTTCTAATTATAAATCTAACAAAACTTGAATTAACTAAATTATGAAACAAAGATGTACAGATAGTCAAAGCTGATCTAAACTTTCTGGTTTCACTAATACATAAATAACATAAATTAGAAACACAAAAGCTAACTTGATGTTAGTTCGTTAAATGTGTCCATGCCTCTATATGAATCAAGAGCATCTAGCTGCCATGCCTACAAGATAAATCTGCAATAAACTTATACTGAAAATTTTCTGAATAAATTCAAAGAATGTATAGGCAACCAAGATTTAGAAACAAAATAGGGAATACATATTAATTTTTTGATCTTATGATCGCAAATGATTACACTCAGATAAATATATGTGTAATAAATTCATCTCATTGTTCAACTAAACATCAAAGAGAAATCATGATATTCAAATTGAAAAGATGATTACAATCTCAATATCTGGAACAACAAATCATGAACGATAATTATAACACAAATATCTTGAAACATAACATATCAATGAGTCTAAAGATACACGACATATTAATATACCAAGATTAAATAAAAAAAAACATTAATGAAACACCATTCACAAAGGACTAAATCCAAAATGATGTATGCTATTCCATGAAGTCTTGAAAGTCATTCATCCATCTTTGGTTCTAGGCAAAGATGCCTTTTAATTTACAAAATAGAGAGTATTTAAAGAGTTTTTGAAATCTCAACTTCCTATCTCCTAGGATAGGATCAGATCCCATGAGATCAGAACATTACAAAAGTGGAGGGCCTATAGCCACTCATAAGCAAATTGTATCTTCAAAATTAATAAAAGTTTTTCTTATTTACAAGATAAACAAGAAAGAGATACTAATCATCTAAAATCAAACATGTTCCATCCCATAAAATCAGCATCAAGATATACCATGTCCTAAAATGAAATAGGAACAAGTTAGATAATTTTATTAACAACTAATTACTAAATTTTATATAAAAATGAAATGGCTACAAAATCGAGAGATTATGTAGCCAATCTTAGATTGGCAAAATAAATCCAATTTTTAAACAAATTTGATTCAAAGAGATCACATGAACATAATAAAAAGGAAAGACAATTTTACCATTTCTAGTAATGACTAAACATGGATCGAGATATCTCATAGTTGATTATGGCATGAACATTGTCTTCATTTTTAATCACAATATTGCCTGTCTTCTTAAGCCATTTAGTTTGTCTCTCTTCGTCTGCTTTGAAGTCTCGATTTTCATTGCTTTAATTCATGCTTGGAGAATGGGGATATCAGTATAGTACTGTTCAATCCAATGCAGGCAAACCTCACAATGCACAGTAGGAGCGATATGTCGATGGAGCGTATAGTTGGGTTTGGGTATATCAATACTACCTGTTGTGGGCCCTTGACCAAGATTAATACTAGTAAACCCATTGCTACCCTCAAGACATGGTGGAAGGTTATTAACAAAGTCGTATGGCTGAGTAGGATCCGATTTATGACAATCTGGATCTTCTTCTACGAGGAAATTTTCAATTTCGGGATCTGAAACCTCATTGACCTCGATCAGGTTGATCGAGCTCAAATGAGGTTTAGATCGATTCCTTAGACTTCTCGAAATGAGCTGACCAACTCTTTTATTTCAGAACCCTAATGCTGCGTGCTTTTGTTTTGATAGTTTGCGAGGGTTTTTGCTATTGTATTTTACAGTGGTGTTATGGCCGACAATTAATTCCTGCATAGGTTTTTCATTCAAATTGGAACCAACATCCTGTTGCCCATGTAAAAATTGATTGGGTATTGCCTCGTCACAAGGGTTTTTCTTCAAAGATTCTGGCCCATTACTTGAACACTCAAACTATTTCCCTATCAGTGGTCCACCCAAAACATGGGTTTCTATAGGAATAACTATTGCAAAGCCATTTTGGTTCAAGAACCCATCCCAGTCATCACCCAGGGTTATCAAACGATGAACCATTTTTTTTTAATTAATCCGTGGTGAAAGAGACTAGAGTTGAGGCTTTGTTTTTTGTATCTTTAGACATCTTGTAAAGGCTTCGTAGCAAATAGAAAGACACATTTAAATGAAATCCTATGAAGTGCATCGACAACCATATATGATAAAGAAAAACGAGACCATAATGACCCTCACAGGTCACAAACTATTTAAGGACTGACAGGAGACCATTCCATCTAACTTTAAGTAGAGAAACACATATACCTTTATCACAACAACTGAATTTCCTGCAGGTTAGGAAGAGGCTCCAGGGAACTTCTTGAATTTTTGATTTCTTGAACCACTTCTGACCAATGGATGGAATTCCTATGACTTCACTCATAAACTCCTCAGTCACCTCCAACTGGGCATCTCTAAAATTTTCCCGGTACCCATCAAATGTTTTTGCGAATTCCTTAGCCACACGAAGGTTATACCCTTTGAACCTCTTAATGAAAGTATCCTAGCCCCGACCTTTCAAATCCTCTACTGCATCATCATGATACAACAACGCTTGAGATCCATTCGACTCTATTCAGACAACAAGATCCATTAAAACTATGACTGGACTGCAACGGGGGCGACTCAAGATAGCTGTGGGTTTAGATGGCAGGAGTAAAATGAACGAAACTGAGCGGGTAAACTGGAAACAAACCAAGTGAAACCCCTGCGCAATCATAGTATAGACATCAAGGTTTTGGTCATGAAGTTTGAGCACTCCTGGTAATGAAAACCTCGGGTATAGGGCATGACAAAAACCCTCAACTCTTAATGAAAGCTCATCAATTCACTCTGCCAACAAAAGATCGAGTACATGATACAATACTTGTGTATTAACTCCCATGTCTAGTAATGACTATAGTTGATTTGCCAAGGGTTTAAAAAACATATAAACATGTTTATAATTCAAATTCAAAACAACATAAGTATTATATCAATATTTAAAATAATCAAAGGAAAGTCATTCAAGTGTTAAATATGGAGTAGATACAAGTACAATGACCCCTTTAACAAGATGTTTTGAATACGGAAAAAATATGAAACCAAGTTTTCATGTTTGATTCATGCTTTCATTCATGAATTGACATGAAATAAAATGAAAACACAAATATTAAAGAGTGATTGAACATATTTTATAATCCAATAATCATCCCTAAATGATAATATTTATAAGATGAGGTGAAGGCAGCTACAAAAAGTGTCATTTGTCGTTCCAATAGAGAAATCGTGTAGGGCTGCCAATAGTGGCGACTTACTGGGAGAAACAATTATCTATGCATCACCAAAGAATTCATGTTAGGACAGATCATAATGGTTGATAATTAAAGAACAATCGATAGTGAGTCAAGCATCTCAATCAAAATAAAAAACATCACACAGTCTAGTGTCAGATGTCTTTCTATCCAAATGCAATCTGGTGACAAGTTTTAATTACAAGAGAGATGATATTTATGCCAATGAATCTGATACTGTTGATAGGGCTGTTGCTTCCAACATGCATCCATAGCCTTGATAGGAATGTCAATTAACCCACTCTGACAACTCCACCCTGTCCAAGAATTATCAATTCAATATGAAGGACATTTTACGATTAATACCAAAATTTATACCTGATAATTTTCTTTGAACCCGCCATTGCTTCGCTGCTAGCAGGCCCGTTCAGTACCCCAATGAAGTTGTCTTGGCATCATGCATGCATTTAATTGCTTCTTGCAGACCTGTTCAGTATCTAAGTGGGTTTACAAACACTTCCCACAACTCTCTAGAAGTTATTTACAGTTTGACATAAGTTGTATGATCTTCAGAAGAGAGGGGTGATGTAGAAAATTTCAGATTCTAAAACACTTGATATTTTCCAACTTAATTTTTCGCTTGATGACCTTCATCATGATCTGAAATTAGTTTTCTGATAAGAATAACTTTTCAAGGACAGGAAGGCATACTTGAGTTGTTTTCTTTAAAAATAGGGTCAATGTAAAGAGATTTTAATGATGATCGTATCTTCTCATGATTATAAAGTGAAACTAGGAAGGCTTTTCTGAATAGGAAGTTACTTTTGCTAGTCTGAGTTTCAACAATTTACAACACTGATACTTTGAAATGACCTCGACTGTTTCTTTATGATGAGACATTCTGGTTTCCTTTTATGAATTAAATGGAGACACAGACATAAATTTATTCATAAAACAGTGAAAACAAGAAAAATGAAAAGAACCAAAATCATAAAATAAAAGAAAACTAAAGAAGAAAATATGTACAGAGGTGGATTTGGAATCATCAGGAAAAATACCTTTTGAGAGCTTGACCATTCACCGGGAAGGTGTCTGGCTGTCCCTCCAAATTGCGTAGACGGAAATAACTGGGACCTATTTTTTCAGAGATTACAAACGAACCCAACCACAGGTTCTAAAATTTGGTGTGTTCCTCTTTTCCTTCGTGGGGCTTATCCCATTTGAGAACCAAGTCTACTACCTCAAAGTTTCTGTCTGAAGAGGAGTTTGAATCAAACCAACTTTTTACAATATGCTAATGCTGATCCAACTTCTTCCTACCTTGTGCTCTCACTTCCTCCAGTTTTAACAAGGCATTAACTCAACTTTCTAGAGGAGGACAATCCTCTTCTTGGACTTTCTGTGATAATTGTAGAGATGGAATTAAAACATGAGAATGAAGGATTGCTTCTCTCCCGTAGACGAGGAAGAAAGGGGATTTACAAATAGAGGTTTTTGGTGTCACTCTGTCAGCCCAGAGTGCATTAAATAATGCGTTGTGCTAGTTCTTGTGATCTTCAGAGTTTGTCCTCTTGATAATATTGATCAAGTTTTTGTTTGTTTATTGTGCTAGGCCATTTCCTTGAGGGTAGTAGCTGGCATAATATTTCAATTTAATCCATTTTTATAAAGAGAATACATTCATATCCAAGTATGAGAAATAATATGCGTTATCGAAGACTAAAAATTTAGGGATGCCAAATCTAGTAATGATATTCGAATTAAGGAAAGACACTACCCGATTCATGTTTACCACTCTCAAAAGTGTAGCTTCAGACCACCTGGTAAAATAATCTGTTGCTGTGATAATATACTTGTGCTACTGTGAAGAATAATGGTTGATTGGTCCTATGATGTCAAAACCCCATTGCTGAAAAGGTGAATCCATTGTAACAATATGCAAATGGAATGTTGCCTTTTTCACCCGTCCAATAGCCTTTTGGCAGATTATACATTTACGACATAGAGTGTGGGCATATTTAAACAATGTGGGCCAATAGTACCCAACTCTTAACACCTTGTGAGAAGTGGTATCTCCACCGAACTGTCCACCAACTTCATCTGCATGAAGTTCAGATAGCATTGTTTCTGCTTCATCTTTTTCCAAACAATGCATAAGAACACCATCAAAATTCTTTCAAAACAATACATCATTTATTAGCTAGAAATATGAAGATTTTAACCTGAGTGCTCTTCTGTTTTTAGGATCAATATGGCGAGGAGAAAATCCGTGTGTTAAATAAAATTTAATATCATCATACCAAGAATTAGCAACAACTTGTGTACAACTGACTTGTGTCTCATTGTGCTGATTTATAGTTGAGATGTTAATTTGACTTTCCTGTTCTTCAATTGAATCAACCACTAGTTTACATAGGTCCTGACCTCTAACAATTTGTGTAGGATTTATTTCGAGGTTGTATTCTTGTAACAATGTCATCCAATTTGCTCATTTTTCACCCAATTCCTTTTGTACTAACAAGTTTCTCACAGCAGGGTAAGGAACGATGACCTTGGTTTTGGATTTTAGCAGATATGACTGAAAGTGTTTCACTGCTTTGAAAATAGCATACGCCTGTTGATCTATAGCTGGGTAATTCAATTCATCCCCTTTGAAATCTGAGCTCATGAAGGCAATGGGTACTTCATTGCTTTCATTATTTTTCTGTGTTAACACGACAGCATAAGATCGATCGGAGGCGAAGGTGTAAAGAGTGAAATCCTGAGAGAAATCAAGACTCATCAAGGAAGGAGCGTCTATTATTTATTTTTTAATAGAATCAAAATCTCGACTTTCTTGGGGTCCCCAACGGTACTGAATAAATTTTTTGATTAAATTTTGCAAGGGCCTTACCATTTCTGAGAAACTTGGAACAAATCTCTTGAAAAAATTAATTTGGCCTAAAAAGGATTCAATAGATTTTTTGGAGGAAGGGGGCGGGGGGGGGGGAAGTTTGTCAATGGCTTGAGTTCTTTCAGGATCGATGATCATTCCATCACTGGACACTATGAACCCAAGAAATTTTCCTTGTTCTACCGTAAAGATTGACTTCTTAGGGTTGAGAGATATGTTGTACTTGTGACATCGTTCTAGAACATCCCTAAGGTGAGACAAGTGATCTTTCTTTTTTTTAGAGAAAACGGTAACGTCATCAAGATAGACCACTACTGATTGATTTATGAGACCAAGAAAAGTAATATCCATTGCTCTCTGGAAAGTGGCCCCGACATTTATGAGCCCAAAAGGCATTTTCCTATAGGCATAAGTTCCCCATGGGGTACGGAAGGTAGTTTTTAACTGGTCTGAGGGGGACATGAGGACTTGGTTGTATCCCGAAAAACCATGTAATAGTGACAGTCTTTCGGAACAGATACCTGCTGAAGAATTTGTTCCATTGGAGGAACGAGATAGTTGTCTTTATTAGACACTCGGTTCAAGTTACAAAAATCGACACAAAGTCGAATTTCACCACTTTTCTTCCTTACAAGAACTAGATTAGACACCCATTGCGTATGTCTCACCGGGAAAATTATCTTTTCATTTAGTAATTTTTTTAGTTCTTTCTTGACAGTGGGTTCCAATTTGGGGTGCAAATTTCTTAACTTCTGCTGAAAAGGATGAGTTTGTGGTTTCATGGGCATGACATGTTGTATTATATTTGGATCGAATGTTTTCAAATCATCATATGTACAGGAAAAAACGTCTTTGAATTCTCTAATTTTTTTTATAAAGGTAGATCGTTCTTGCTCGGAGCATCCCGTTCCCAAATTGATATTTTGAGGATTATCCTTAGTCCCTAGATTTACCTTTCATAAGTCAAGTAAGAACTATTCATTTTACAATTAACAGACCCTCTAAACTTATCATGCAAGTCATAAAACCTCTCTAGTCTTACAACGGATCCGGGAATAGATTTTACCATATCGAATGTCAATTTAGAAGATCTAGGATCTGATATTACCATGAAGTTGCAGAGGTTTTCATCGTGAGTGCCTTTATTGATGAAAACACCTTGGAAGGTGTCCTCCATATGCAAGAAGTTGATGATTTGTTGGTCATCGTTGAATACTCTCCAATTGGTGATGTTGTCTGGGTTTGACGGCCTAAACAACAATTCAATCAAAAATGAATTAGGAGAAAGACCTTTTGCAGAAAATAATTTAGAAGTGACATTAGCCAATAAATCAACCTCCAAATTGCTTAGTCTAGGAATGGAATTTATATTAAATGCTAAAAATTTTTGCATTAAAATCCATACCTCAGTTTGATAACTTTTCAGAAGTGGTGATAAGCAATGTATGGAATTCCTTACCTTCCTAACCATGATCTTTGAATCATTGAATACCATTAAATTCTGTACGTCCATATCCAAAGATTTCCTGAGCCCTTGTAAAATTTCTTCGTATTCGATGACGTTATTAGTGCACTCGAACTCTAATCGATAGAGAATGAAAGTATTATTACCTGCGGGATCAATGACAACACATCCCGCACCAAATCCTTCTTTGGATTTGGATCCTTCAAAGTATAACGACCAGATTTGAGCTTCATCAACAATGTTTGACACACTTGACAAAGATGATGATTGAGTGCAGGCCATAAGTCATGATTGTTGCTTCGGATCAGTGAAGGGGGAAATTTCGGTCATGAAGTTACTGATGCAGACCCCCAACCCTTTATCGACCCTTGGGTCAAGGTCTGCTCATAGGATTGTTCTTTATCTTCTTTGAGCTGGATGGGCTCTTTCGATTCCTTCCTGGAATCTCTTTCCTATCGATCCACAAGTCCTTTTTGGAAGCTCCCCTATGCAAACAACACTAGGTGCGAGCTCCACCTTCTCCGTGTGACCACAACGCTATGACCAAGGCCTAATCCCAAAGGCGTTAGTCACAACTCGCAATCTTGTGAGTTCATGAGTTGAAACTCCTGACTCTTCCTTCCCAATCTCGTGATACCCGAGATCACAAAATGGGTATAGCTCCCTTTTGTCAACGCCCTCTGTGTGTGACCACCAGCTAGGCTAAGCGCTAGCTCCCGTCGCAACTTCGCAACTTCACAAGTCGAAGGGTTGAACCTCCGTGCTCTTCCCGTGGGAACCTCCGAGACTTGAAAGTTAGTGAGGGTTGACCTTCCCTTCGCACTTCTCGCAAATTGCCACTTCGCGAGTTGTAGTGTTGAGCTCCTGTGCTATTATCCCATGAATCCCCAAGACATGAGAAGTCAATGGAGTGTTGACTCCTTTCCTCCTGGCGACGCATGTCCACCTGTCAACCACGCGGGCCCCATCTTGTGGTTCTGCCACATGTCTCTCATGCCCAGCTTAGGCACTTCGCAACTTCGATTTCCAAAACGCTGCCTTCTTTGTATCCAGACACCCGAAGTGCCGAGATCCCAAACTGCTCGTTACTCCCTATTGCAACTCGCGACTTCGTGACTTTCGGGACAAAAGTCTCGACTCTCCAACTGCCAAAACCCGAAATGTCAATCCGCTGAAATGGTTGACGACGTCCTCTCCTCGTACTTATATCGCATCTCGCGATTTTTTCGGGAATCCCGGAACAAATATCTCGAGCTCCTATCCTCCGAAATGCCAAATGGAAAATTCTGACTCGTTATTAATGCTGGCCCCACAACGAAACTTCTCTCCCTTTTGAGACTTCGCACTTCACAATTTCACGAATCTTGGTGCAAGGTTTTCGGTCCTTCAACTCACGAATCCCCGAAGTGAGAATTCACGAGTGATCTAACGACTCCTGTCGACTTGGATCCTATGGTCCAATCTCTCCTGAGCTTGCACTTGAAGAATACTTGCCATAACTTCCCTGCTCCTCTTCAAGATCTGATGGCTCTCAAAATTGTGCGAATTCTCCATGGAGAATTCCAACCGTCCAATTCCTCCTTGACAACTCCTACGAAATGAACAAGGTATTCCTTCACGGAACTTGTCCACCTGCAAAACAACTTCACTACGCCTCCTTTCAACACTTCAAGGCACTAGCCTCTTGAGCTTCTCTTCGACAACTTCAAAGACTCTATCCCTCCTGAGATTGATTGAAAAAATCCTCAAGTACTTTGGGGATGATTCCTGCGCGCACTCCTTGCGGCACTTCTTCAAATATGCTCTAGTATTTGAACCTCTTCGACTCTGTGCACTCCCTACAATAGTAGTCTTTCAACAATTTCACTCAGGTTGTAACTCTGAGACTCTACTCGGCCTGCACACCTTGCACGGCTCCTGTGCTTAACTTGCACTTCTGCGAGAATGAGAACAATGTTATCCCTCCTGAGCTTTCAGAGATAAAAACTCTGAACCCTTGTCAACGCACTCCTTGCGGACAAACTCCACTGCACTCCTTGCATGAATTTTACAACTCAGGTTGAGAAACAATTGAAACTCATTCCTTACTCTCCCTCTCTTTAGATTTCAGACATTCAACAAGAAATCATACATACATAGCATAGACAACAAATGCATGACAGAAAGAGTAAAACAACACTAAGCATAACATTCAACATGCATACACAGAGAACATCACAACACCATAAGTCTGAATCAAAGCTTCATGTATTAATTCAGGATTTCTGTACATGGGTGTTTTCAAATACAACTCTCTGCTTTCTCCTGCAATAGCTGAATGTTATTCTTCTCTATTATGTTACAACGATACACGGGAGGGTGTCTATAGTCGGTTTTCCCTCCTACGCTCTAAACTGTCTAATCTGCATTTAAATCTACCTACTCACATTAATTATGTATTAATGCTTTCACCTACTACAAATGTGAGCGGATCGCTCAAGATCTGTTTACAATATCTAAGTGTGCTTCCTCTTAACTATTACATTAACATCCACACATTTATTTCAAAACATCTCAAAACACTTTTGCAACGTGCTGAAATTCGCTGGCGCTTGTCCCAGCTGTCTTCCGCCTCCGCACTTGCTTATTGTTGGTGATGCTCCTGTATTAGTTACCAAAGAACATGTTCATTCCCTTCATTTAAAATGAATTAGTAGATGCAGTAAAATTTTTGTTTGCATCATTTATATCCGTGACGGTGTGCTTGAGATATCGTTTGCAGTTTATCCTGATCCTATTTAGCTGTCTGTTTTCCGATAACCACAAATGAGACCTATATGTGGCAAAGTAACCATGCAGCTGCTCGGACCAATCCCTACTTAAAAACAAACCATAGACTTCAGGGATGTCAACAAAAATGATGTCTATAATTTGGTGAACCTTAGGGTTATAAGATAACCTAACTAGGACGTTCTTAAGTTCAACGATTACCTTGACGTTTGTTCGATCAAGCTGAATGATCTTGAGATTAGAAGGTTGAAATTCTCCATTAATATTTTGACACACAGATAAGGGCATCACATTTGATGATGTGCCAAAATCAACCATGCAATTATGTACATTTCTATTAAAATTTTTGAAAGTTAACAAAAAAGGTGGGACATTTTTACGAGCGTTAATAGAAAAATTCTGCTGATTTTTGGCTGCTGTCCCTAAAACAGTTTTATGTACATTTGATACAGTTTTTTCAGCTACATCCCTTTTATCTGGGAATTCAGATGCCATTTTAGTAGGGATCTTTTTGGCTATTTTAGAAATAATTTATGCATTTTTCTTGCTGCTAGAATCACTGTTCTTACTATTTTCTTTGATACTTTGAAGAATTTTTTGCAAGATAAGAGGAAATTTTAAAAGCTCGAAAAAAAAATGTTAGCCCTTAGTTTTTTCAGATCTTCAATTAAGTCATATTCTAAAACTGGGGCTGCTAAACTCTGTTTTATTTCATCTTGTTTCAACTTTTTTGAAGGCACATTATTACTCACTTCAAAAGAAGGTTTGCTTTGTGTTTTTCTTCTTGTGTTGTAGGGGTGGATAGTTTCAAAGTTTGCTTGAAAATACTGTCAGAAAAGTGTCCGAAGATATTGGGAGATGATTCCTCTTCTTCAACTACTTCTTCTTCAACTACATCTTTAGAACTTTTAGGAGGGACAGAGTTATCGTGTGCTTCAAGAATAGTTTGCAAAGAGTATTGTAGGCTTTCGAAATTAAGATCTTCAGTGGTCAGATTTGGCCGATTGGGAGGAAAAGTCTTTTTGAAAGGTGGTTTAAAACCTCTTTTGCTTGAGGATGCCTCCTTGGCTAATATTTTTAAGTCCACAACTTGATTCGATAGTTTTTGGAAAGCTTTCTGCAAGCTTTCCAAGTCTAAAGTTTCAGGTTGAATTTTGGCTTGGGGAGGCCTAGTAAGGATTTCTATTTTCCTTTTAGAGGATGAAGTTGTTTCAACTTCACCATTGAGATTATATTTTAAGCTTAATATATCCTTTTCGATTTGTCTTGCCTCCTCAAAGGCTTCCAACAATGTGTTCTTATTAGACCTTTTGACCCAGATTGCTATGTTGTTATGTAGGGATTTGGTGTAATATGCAACAATTAAAATCTCAATAGGCATGAACCAGTCGGAATTAGATTCTTTAACGTAAGGAATCTCTGGTTAAAATATTTTACTTTCTCCTTAGGGTTCATTTTTAGGCTGGAGAGCTCCATAACCAAGACTTAAGGGGATTTATCATCTCCAAACTTCTCTAAGAAACATGTTTCAAACTTGTCCCATGAGACAATGGTTTAGGGTTGTTGGGAAAAATACCATGTGGAGGCATTGCCCTCAAATGTATAAGGAAAGAGTCTGCATACTACGTCTTCATTCTCTACACTTTGGAGTCTAATGGACAACATAAACTTCTTTATGTGATATTCAATAGATTGCTTAGAATATGGATCAAATTTAGGAAACCATTTATTCGGGTGCTTTGGCAATGGGTGTTGAGGTCCATGTACAACCACGACATCTTGATCGATCTAGGGTTTGGCGGGGTTGTTTTGGTTTTCCATGGGTGTTAGTGGTGTTGAACGCTGAGATGGTTTAGACAATGAACTGCCTTCGTCAAATGAATCTCCTCCTGAAGAGGATGGAGATGAACCAGGTGGGGAAGGTGGGATACCAGATCCTCCAACTCTGAGAGTAGGGGTTTCAGAAGGATCTGTAGTATTACCTTCTAAAGGGTTTACAAGAAGACCAGTGCCTTCAAGTTGTTCTCGGATATTCGAGAAATCTAAAGGTTGATTAAGGGGACTACTAGGTTGTCTGATATGGGCCAAAGCACTATGTGTCTTTATAAGTGACTGACAAACAATTTCTTGTACGTTGGCCCCTTGAGGAGCTGGTGTTACTGGTTCAACGGGAAACTCAAGATTATCGTTTGAGGTAGTTGATGTTTCAGAAGTAATGTTGTTGTTCGAGCAACTACGTGTTACTATAGGGGAACGAGTGTGTGGGGGAGGATTCTTATGACTTCCATGTGCCATCAATTGAAATCAGGCCCTCCTTCTAGCGCCATTTTTTGACGGGAGAAATTAACAAGCCATCAACTAGAAGAACAGGTCCGGTCCGGGGTTGTCCAAGTAACCCAAGCCGTTTGGTGTAACCTATTCTGACGAGTTTAATGGCTTCGTTAGCCAATCTAAGATCCTAGGGTAAAGAAAAGGAAAAACTAACTAATGTTAAATAATAGTATATATATATATATATATATATATATATATATATATATATAAACTTTAATATAATTGTATGTGTAAATGTATTAGAGTAGTGAAAGAAAACGTAAAAAATATCAATTTATGAACATAATTTACAAGTTGCAAGTTTTACTAGAAACTTACGAAATCAATGTAAAAATAATTGTTTTTGAGAAGCAGATAAAGAAATCACATTTGAATATTTTCTATTTTCTAATTATAAATCTAACAAAACTTGAATTAACTAAATTATGAAACACATATGTATAGATAGTCAAAGTCGATCTAAACTTTCTGGTTTCACTAATACATAAATGACATAAATTAGAAACAAAAAATCTAACCTGATGTTAGTTCGTTAAATGTGTCCATGCCTCTGTATGAATCAAGAGCATCCAACTGCCACGCCTACGAGATAAATCTGCAATAAACTTATACTGAAACTTTTCTGAATAAATTCAAATAATGTATAGGCAGCGAGGATTTAGAAACAGAATAGGGAACACATATTAATTCTGTGATCTTATGATCACAAATGATTACATTCATAGAAATCTATGTGTAATACATTCATCTCATTGTTCAACTAAACATCACAGAGAAATCATGATATTCAAATTGAAAAGATGATCACAGTCTCAATATCTGGAACAACAAATCATGAACGATAGTTATAACATGAATATCTTGAAACATAAAATATCAATGCGTCTAAAGATACACGACATATTAATATACCAAGATTAAATAAAAAAAAAACATTAATGAAACACCATTCACAAAGGACTAAAGCCAAAATGCTGTACGCTGTTCCATTAAGTCTTGAAAGTCATTCCTCCATCTTTGGTTCAAGGCGAAGATGCCTTTCCTTTACAAAATAGAGAGTATTTAAAGAGTTTTTGAAATCTCAACTTCCTATCTCCTAGGATAGGATCATATCCCATGAGATCAGAACATTACAAAAGTGGAGGGCCTATAGTCACTCATAACCAAATTGTATCTTCAAAATTAATAAAAGTTTTTCTTATTTACAAGATAAACAAGAAAGAGATACTAATCATCTAAAATCAAACATGTTCCATCCCATAAAATCAACATCAAGATATACCATGTCGTGAAAATGAAATAGGAACAAGTTAGATAATTTTATTAAGAACTAATTACTAAATTTTATATAAAAATGATTTGGCCACATAATTGAGAGATTCTGTAGCCAGTCTTATATTGGAAAAAGAAATCCAATTTTTAAACAAATTTGATTCAAAGATATCACATGAATGTAATAAAAAGGAAAGACAGTTTTACCATTTCTAGTAATGACTAAACATGGATCAAGATAGCTTAGAATTGATCATGGAATGAACAATGTCTGCATTTTTAATCACAATATTGCCTATCTTCTTAATCTGTTTAGTTTGTCTCTCTTCTTCTGCTCTGAAGTCTCGATTTTCTTTAGTCAATAACTCATTGCGATCTGCGAGTGATCTAATTCTTTCTTGGAGAATGGGGATATCAGTATAGTATTGTTCAATCCAATGCAGTCAGACCTCACAATGCACAGTAGAAGAGATTTGTCGATGGAGCGTATATTTGGGTGTATGTATATCAATACTACTTGTTGCAAGCCATTTACCAAGCCTAATACTAGTAAACCCATTGCTACCCTCGAGACATGGTGGAAGGTTATTAACAAAGTCATATGGCTGAGTAGGATCCGATTTATGACAATTTGGATCTTCTTCTGCGAGGAAATTTTCAATTTCTAGATCTGAAACCTCATTGACCTCGATCAGGTCGATCGAGCTCAAACGAGGTTTATATTGATTCCTTAGACTTCTTGAAATGAGCCAACCAACTCTTTTATTTCAGAACCCTAATGCTGTGTGATTTTGTTTTGAGTGTTTGCGAGGGTTTTTTCTATCAGATTTTACAGTGGTGTTATGGACGAAAATTAATTCCTGCATATGGTTTTCATTCAACTCAGAACCAACATCCTATTGCCCATGTAAAAATTCACTGGGTATTTCCTCGTCACGAGGGTTTTTCTTCAGAGATTCTGGCCCATTACTTGAACAATCAAACAGTTTCCCTATCAGTGGTCCATCCGAAACAGGGGTTTCTATAGGAATGACTGTTGCAAAGCCATTTTAGTTTAAGAACCCATCCCAGTCATCACCAAGGGTTGTCAAACTATGAACCAACAACATTTTAATTAAGCCGTGGTGAAAGAAACTAGAGTCAAGGCTTTGTTTTTAGTATCTTTTAGACATCTTGTACAGGCTTCATAGAAAATAGAAAGGCACATTTAAATGAAAGCCTATGAAGTGCATCAACAACCGTATATGATAAAGAAAAATGAGACCATAAAGACCCTCACAAGTCACAAAGTGTTTAAGGACTGACATGAGAACATGCCATCTAAATTTAAGCAGAGAAACAAGGATACCTTTATCACAACAACTGAATTTCCTGGAGGTCATGAAGAGGCTCTAGGGAACTTCTTCGATTTTCGAGTTCTTGAACCACTTCTGACTGATGGATGGAAGCCCCATGGATTTGCTCATAAACTCCTTAGTCACCTCCAAATGGACATCTCCAAATTTTTCCTGGTACCCATCAAATGTTTGTCCGAATTCCTTATCCACGCGAAGGTTATACCCTTCGAACCTCTTAATGAAAGTATCCCAACCCTGGCCTTTCAAATCCTCGACTGCATCATCATGAGACAAAAACGCTTGAGAGCCATTCAACTCTATTAAACAACATGAGCCATTAAAGCTATGAATGGACTGCAACGTGGGCCACTCAAGATAGCTGTGGGTTTAGATGGCAGGAGTAAAAGGAACGAAACTGAGCGGGTAAACTAGAAACATACCAAGCGAAACCCCTGTGTAGTCATAGTATAGACATCAAGGTTTTGGTCATGTAGTTTGAGCATTCCTAGTAATGAAAACCTCAGGTACAGGGCATGAAAAAAACCCTCAACTCTTAATGAAAGCTCATCAATTCACTCTGCCAACAAAAGATCAAGTACAAGATACGATACTTGTGTATTAACTCCCATGTCTAGTAATGACTATAGATGATTTGCCAAGGGTTTAAAAAACATATAAATATGTTTATAATTAAAACGCAAAACAACATAAGTATCATATCAATATTTAAAATAATCAAAGGAAAGTCATTCAAGTGTTAAATATGGAGTAGATACAAGTACAATCCCTTTAACAAGATGTTTTGAATAGGGAAAAAATATGAAACCAAGTTTTCATGTTTGATTCATGCTTTCAGTCATGAATCAACATGAAATAAAATGAAAAACACAAAGATTAAAGAGTGATTCAACATCTTTTATAATCCAGTAATCATCCCTAAATTATAATATTTACAAGATGAGGTGAAGGCAGCTACATAAAGTTTCATTTGTCATTCCAATAGCGAAATCGTGTAGGGCTACCAACACTTTACAACAATCTTCCATGTATTTTCATCCATTACTTTGTAGCCTCTTGAATGAAAAATAACATTGTGTCCTTGGTCACACATTTGACTTACACTCAATAAGTTATGTTTTAAATCATCAACATACAACACATTCGATGCTTTGGTATTTCCCTAATACAACAGTTCCTTTTCCTCTAATTCTAGCTGGAGCATTGTTTCCAAAAGTAACATTACCATATTTTTCTTCATTTAGGAATTCAAACTTACTTTTTTGTCCTGTTGCGTACTTGGAGAAACTACTATCAATATACCATTG
>ML791668.1:223261-234104 GCA_009831015.1 Picea engelmannii
GTAAGCATATTTTCCTTCTTCTCTTGTCCATTCAATACTTTAGATCTAGGGAAAGTGGTATATTCTGTCACTGTTTGTTCCAGATCCAGGTGGATCTGGGGAGATCGGTTTGTGTCCGCACTTACGGATTTATCCTAAAACAATACCTATTCTACCAAACCCTGCTTCGATACCAAATTACCAACAATTCCACCGAAATTTCTCTGACACAACTCTGCCATTAATTAAAAAAGAACATACATTCTACAAAAAATAATTATATACATATTCATACAATAAATATGCACATTCATGACATAATATACATGCAACATAAACATCATAAACCTATGAAAACAATTGCATAAATGTTACTTATAAACATAATTTAACACACAGTTAGCATTTATCTTTTGAATAAAATACACCAGTTGCAAGTAGACCTTCCACGTTCTTCCTAGACTTAGACTGCACTTTTCATAAATCTCAACAGTAGGTCACCCCTGAGATGGGGATGAAATCCAATTGGGAAAGGGTTCCTAACTAGTCTAAAGTATCTCACTCAACAGGAACTTAGTCACAGGTAACTCATACACAAATGACTTAATTACTGGAAAGTCCATCACATATTCCAATTCACACTGACATCCTACAACCTATCATTCTCCACATGCCTATCCCACCCCAAGAAGTGTGCCCCTTCTCTGCTCAAAATTCCTTTAGCTTCCCCACTTCCCTTCCAAGGCTTCAACAACAGGTCAGACATGAAGTCTCAGAGCCCTGTTGCTAGATTTGTCACATTGGGAAATAATTCCCAACAATTCTCTCACCTAGAGAGAATGAAATCTTCCATGGGCCCAATGACATACCTCTTTATTTTCATGTTCCATGGGTCTGACAATCTGCCTATTCAGTTTAATAACCCACAGGCCTAAAAAAATGCTTCTTTTGTCTATCTCTCCAAGCTAAGTCATACACAAGTTTCTATGAAAATAATCAACATACTAGTCACAGTAAAAATCAGCTCATGACAACAACCATCAGGTTCACTCACTGAACAATTTTATGACATAACAATCAGCTCGATGGATGAACAATTGACTCACAACTAAACAATCTTCTCACTCCCAGTTTGTGATGGTCAAATCAACCTTCCCCCCTATCCTTCCAGAATGGAATAAGTCTAAACAACTTGACTACATGTTCCCAACTTGACATTTGTCAGGTTGAGAACTGCCTTCCATCCACAACATGTTCCTAACTTGACACTTGCCATGTTGAGAACTGACTTTAGCCACTTGTCCCCTCCTTAGGACCAAGGATATAATAATACATCCCAACTTTACACTTTTTAAGAAATATTAATAAAATATTCCTTTTTGGGTTTAAGCCCCTTTACCCAACCCCCTTAACCTCAGCTAGTGGAGTTTAAGCCCCTTGAATTTTTTTACGTGGTCGGTCTGCTGGATGGATTTATTTTCATTAAATTGCATGTGATTACATTTACATCTCAGTACATAAGTACTAATATTTTTCATCCAGGCTCACCAGCCTCAAAATATATAGTTCACACACTTAAAACCAATGTGCATGGAACTTCTAGGTTAGAGCACTCTTTCTTCAGTGTGCCACCCTCGCGTCCTTACATAGGTGCATGTTACTTTATGAATTCTATACAAAAGGATTCACAAGCCTTCAAAACATCTTCACTAAGCTAGTTCACGTTGAATCCATGTTTGCGTGCCTATTCCCTTAGTGTGCCAACATTTCGCACTAACACTTGCGCGCTGCATTCATTAAGTTGCACCACTTTCAGTGCACCATTCCTGTATTTATGAGAAAGCTTTATTGGGATAAAATGGGAAGCTTTCGTAAGATTTTCCACCACTACCATGATAGAATCATGTTGATTTCTAGTTCTTGGTAGATTAGGGATAAAATCCATTGTTACCACTGCCCAATTCCCCTCAAGAATGGGAAATGGATGTCATAGACCAGTTGGGTGTCTATGCTCATCCTTGACATTTTGACATGCCAAACACTTGGCAATGAAATGAAAAATTTCCTTCTTCATGCTTGGCCAATAATGTTGGCTATTGACAACTCTTATAGTTTTTTGGTAACCTGGGTGTCCAACATAAGGTACACTATGCATTTCTCCCAATATCAGATTCTTTAATTCTCGTTAATTTGGCACAAAAATTCTTCCTTTGTATCTGAGAGTTTCATCACTTTCCAGCTCGTGGTTTTCAAATTTCTGCTATAAATTACCTTGCTGAAGTTTTTCCCTTAACTCAATATAATTTTGATATGATTTAGAAACTTGTCGGTCCTAAGGTCTGCACCTAACTGCTAAAGAGAAGATCTAGGACACCTCATGTTATGAATGATTGGTTTTTTGATTTATGGGTCAGTTAGAGGGTTGGTTTACCAAGACATGAACATAGTTTGGTTGGCCAAATGACATGGATGAGGGTCCTCCTTGGCTGGTGGAACACTAAGGATAGATAAGTGAGACAATAAAGCTGAGAAACAAGGAAAAACACCAAACCATTCAATGAACATATGTTGCCAGAAGTTTAAGTCTTAAAATGTCATTTCAAGGATTAAACATGTACCAAAAACAAAGTTATTCCCATAGGTTGAAACAAATATTACAAATATTCACCAAAGCATAGCTGTTATCACATGTTGCATATTAATAAAGACAAGTTATACAGTAGCTGAAGGAAAAGAAATGTACTTTGCACAAATCAAAACTATATTCAAGATAATAAACACATACAAATTTTGACACAAACACTATCATCAATAATATCTTCACCAGCTAGAGAGATTTAATCCATGCATATAATGGGTCCAACCAGTTGTTGTATTGATATTTTTCTTCCAAAAACCTAACCCTTGTAACATAAAAAGAATGCCTATTTATCACATATGTGGAGGCCCTTGACCAATGCGGAACTGAGGTTTCACTCTACACATCGGTTGTAGAACAACTTATTAACTTAACTAAAACACATTGTTGGAGTATGTTAATGAATACTCCAAACTTCACTTAACATAAATGACTCGTTCTTATCACACAAAAAATACCACTTATTATGATTTAAACTTAAAAGAGTCTTGAACTAAACAATTAAAAACTACTACTAGCAATGAAACTAGACTGATGCATGCATTGGAATGAACTGTGATTTGATAGAAAATGACTAGGAGTGACAGAACTGAGTTTTTCATTGAGAACTTACATGCATGCATGCTGTTGGAGGCCACTGGAGATAACTGAATATGTTGGAAGTGAAAGAAGAAAATCATCTTGAATTTTTTAGAGTCTCTGATATTCTTTCTGTAGTCTGGACATGTAGTTTCCCCAATTTTGGTTTGGCATTGCAGGGTCCATATTCCATAACTTTTGTTTTGTACCTTTTGGCTATCGATGAACTACTTCCAGATGAGAAATATGATGACGTGGAATTTTTTGAGGGGTCTAAAATCCCTTTAACTCAACAATAGGAACCAAACCCTCCTTAGAGGCCCAATTAAACTATGTAGCGTTTGATGGGTGGAATGGTTCTCCAAATATTTAGATCTAGCTAATTTATCGATGGGATTTACTTAGTGATTGATAGGATATCTTTCTGTGAAAGTTCCTCCTTCATATTAAACATTCTCTTTTGTCTTTTATTTTATTAGATGAGTTTGATAAATTAGGGTGTGATGGTATAAACCAACTGATAGAAGGGATTCTTAACTATTGAAGAAGGCTGGGCCTGAGATAACCCTTGTGCTCTAGAATGAAGGCAATGATATTCACACCTATTACAAGCCTAGTGATAATACATTAACTTGCTGGTATTTCAACAATCACTGAGATACAATTATTGAAACAAAATACACATGCAATAAGATGAGTGAAAGAAAAATAGTTTCCTTAGCTCAACCATCAATCACACATTAACACAATGATTTGCTTTTCATCATTAAGAACAAAAGAACTGCTAAAATATTGAAACATATAGCTTATCAATAGATTCAAAAACTCTTACTCGTTACAACATCAAATACTGAAATAAAAGTTGGAAGTAGTTCCTCCTCTATCCAATCACATAACGCCTTTGATGAATAAAAACCAAAATTTTGTCTTTGGTTTAAAAACAAAATTCTCAATTAAGGTTTCTCCGAAATAATTCTTTACAATTCTAAAAAACAGGGTCTTTTCCCCAAAACCATCGACCCTTTCTAAAAGGTTTATCCCCCTATTTATAAAGAATCACTAACTAAAAATAGTTGCTACAATTTTGTGTTAAGTAAAAAAAAATATTATCACGTGGCACTTGATCTCTTTGTTCTTTGGAAATCATCTCGTGGTTATACTAGAGTGGATGACTCTTCTCGTATTCTGACCACTTGAAGAAGAGATTATCACATGTGTTAACATACAAGAATATGTGTGGTGACAAGTTCCTTTTAATCTCGCTTTTCTCGATCCAGGGTGGCATAAGTGATATCCATCCCTGCGCCGATGAGCTTAGATGTCTTCACATTTTCTGTGCTGAGCAACTTCTCCTTCGTGGTGATGAGAATCGAGATGTCCAACATGAGTTTGATTTTCTTGGTGGTCCTCCTCATGATGGATTTCCTCTTCCTGTCGTAAGAAATCACCTGTATATCAACGACCTCCTTAATGGGTTCAGGGATTTGTTGGTCTCCCCAGGTCAGAGTGTTGCCCAAGATTCCTTCTGTATGTATTTGATCCAGGACTGATCCTTGTACATATTTGATAGGGGAAAATTACATATGTTCCAATGGCTCAACCTTTGTCTGGTGTTCATTGGCTAGTGAGGTATTGGCCAAAATTGAAGAGACAATGACAATCTCAATAATTACTTGTTGATCGACTGTTGAGGTGTCGATCTCTAGCTGTTGCAATTCCTCTTTTTCTCCACCTGAACCTAGATCCTCCCTAGATCTATTTTTTTGGGTCCCTAATAGGTTGATAAGATCAGTGTATAAGATACATTCGACCTCATGGTCACCCTGGAGAGGGCTTATAATTGATGCATCGAGACTTGGAGCAGATGTTCCCCCTGGTTCTTTCTCCTCTCCAATTGGTATCAGATTTATAAGCGATACCTTCGAACTCTCTTCATCATCATAGATATTTATTAGATCAAAAAGGGTATTAGGCACACCCATTTCACTTGGTGTTCTTGGAATCTCATGTTGGGTTGGATTGGTCACTGACGATCTGGCCTGTGGTGATGGAACTATGGGATTTTCCAGACCGACAGTTTCCTCCAATCGGGTTGGATCTGATCCATTTATCTCCTCTTTGACGTTGCTTGGGTTGATCGGGGTGATCCTCATCATTTATACTAGTTGATGATTGTTCTCTATATATTGGATGACTCTTTGGAATTATTATAATAACAACATTCCCCTCCTTTGTGCCTCCGTGGATTTTGCTACTATTTTTTTTTCTCTAACCCTGAGAGCTTCTTGAGCCATATGTTCTATCATTTTGACTTTCTCATCCACACTCATAGCTTTGAAACTAGTCATGTTTGGGTTAGCATTTCTATGTAGTAGCTCTTCCCAGTCCTCAACACATTTTGTAAAAATCTCATCGTCAAACTTATCATGTGCATATGGCCAATAGGAAGAGACTTGTGACGCATGCTAGAGAACTAGGACTTTAGGGTCATGCTTGCAAAATTGGTCTGTCAGGAACTTGTATTCCAGCTGGATCAAACCCTCTTATTTAGCTTGCACAATGTCCATCACTATGAAAAACCCTACATGGAAACCATAAGGTATGAACACTCGTTTCGTGTCCTTAACCAAAGTGGCGTTATAGCCCTGCAGGATGGTCTGGTAACATATTTATCCTACGATGAGCTGGTCTGGGACATGAGCAGGGAGTAAATGTGGTGCGACGGTGGCCCCAAACACCTTGATATAGGTCGTGGTTTCATCTAGGTACCAATGGCCTACTTTTGAAATCATTTTCTTGGACGCTACAAACAATCTTGGGAATTCTTTTTTGAAAATAATTAAATAAACCCGAGCTATGAATTCATCGCAAATGAGAGCATATGATTTATTGTACCTATTTTTTCACATGATGTTGAAGTAGACAAGTATAGGTAGCTCTATGTAGTGCCATCTTAGATTCATGCTGGTGAAGACATTCCTTGCACAAATCACATCTAGCAAATATGAAGCCATGTGAAAAGAGAGCACTTCTCCCACCTTTGGTGTCTGAGCTTGCAATATACTGGTGATCAATTTCTTGGAGATGATTTCTCCCTAGTTGAAGCTACTCTCAGAAATAGACAAAATCCATGCAAAGGAAATCCATGCCTCTGAGAACTTAGAGCAATCCATTTCTCTGTATAATTAGCAAATTAGAGCCATTAAGTAGATATATGGCTCCTTTAGATTCGCTGTCCCATACTAGCCGTTGCTTCGGTTTGTGAATTTCTTGTCTTCCTTCCAACAAGAGGCAATTAATTGGCTAGTGTCATAGAATTCATATAACTACACTACGAATTTTTTGTTCAACCGCTCCTCTGGGTCCCTAATCTTGTGATATTTATGGAGCTCTGTTGGGAGAAAAACTTTGACACATCCTCCATTATCATCATTGATTAGGCACCTCTGTGCATTTTCATGATAGATTATCCAACCTAGAGTCTCAATGTAGGGAAATACTGGGGTTCAATAGGATACCATATGCAAGAACGACCACTGGATATTTGGAAAAACCCAGTCGTCGTGCACCCTTACATCTAGGTTGCTATGGGGGAATAACTACGGGTAATCTTCCCGGTTAATTCTATTGAACAAATCTCCCCATTGTGGGAGGATCATATTTAATCCAGTGGTTTCTTTTGTATCACAAAAAGTAGGGGGTTGAGAAAATGCCTTCTTAGTCCATGTTTTGATGATCGATTCCACTTTGGGAGCAAATTCCAACTTCCTCACAGCGTCGAGAGAAGATCCTTCACCAATATTTGCTTCCTTCAATTTTGGTTCTCTTGGAAAGTGCCTGGTCATTGGCTTCCTTGGAGGAATTTTTTAATATAGAGAGAAAAACGTTAGACATTGTGTTGTAGATAGAATGCCTGATCCAAAATTAAATCCAAGAGCCAAGATGGGTCCAGGAAGGCCTAAAAATAAAATTTCTCAGAATGTCTTCAAAATGGGCATGTGCATAGGCCTCGTCAATACGAACCCAAAACAACTTGAACAAGCTCAAAAATATGTCATATGACCAAGATATCACGATCTGTTCATTTTTCCAAGCAAGAAAAATTTGATGACTGTACAGTCCGTATAGTGCTGACATGGTAGCTGACTGTACATGCTGTACGATTTTACAAGTGACGTGGAAGTGATGCATCAGTGCTGACTGGGTAGTTGAAGGTGATAGGTAGATGATTCCTATGGTGACATGTGGCACAACTGCATGACTAACGTGGCAAGGTCGTACAACCATACGACACATAGGCATTTGCGTGGACTAGTCATTGCTTGAAACATAGAAGTTTGTGGGAAAGTGGTAAGGTTCCATGTGGCCCAGTCATGGGCTGCCACATGGAACCCATTCATTGGACAATTTGTTTGCAAAAATGTATGGAGTCTATGGTATTTGACCTTGTGACCTCTGGTTCGAGCATAAATGACTTGGCAGGGCTAGGCTACCAGTCCGCCCATGGTGGTCCTTGTAATGTAATGTTCAAAACTTATATATAAAGTGATATGGTATGTCATTCAATGGAGAATAGGGTTGGGATAGGCCCCAGTCCCCGACACGGTCCCATATGACTTCAACATATAACCCATTCCGTAGACTTGTTGCGTGAGAGTTCCAATGGGTATAGCCCTGGACATACACCACCATACGACCATGCAACATATGAATCCATCCTTTAACAGATGGCACAAAAATTTGGAGTTAGAGCCTGATAAGTCGAGCTAGACCGCCGACCAAGGGCACGGGACCAGGGGCCCAACCGAATGTTTTAGCGCATGGAGGATGTAGACCTAGGCCATATGCCTACAACATATGACTAAGACCGAGATTTGGGGGGCTAAGGACCAACTCACTAGCCCGAGGCCACATGGAGGGTTCCCAGGTGACCAGGAGCCCGAGAAAAAGGGGATGCTCCCTTGATTTTTGGCCAAAGTGGGTTTTTATGCTTTATATTAGAGATTTTAATGGATTATTAGCCAGATTTGGGAGATTTAATCCATTTTTGGAGGATCTTGGGCCCTTTTTGAGGCCAGATCTTGGGGGGAAGTTGGGAGTTTGTTTCCAAGTTAAAGTCTATATAAACCAGAGGCTCTTGAATCCATGGGAGGGAGGTTTAGATCAGGAAAATGCTGATGAATTGTTGAGGCAAAGCCATTTTTATGTAGGGAAGCCATTGAGGAGTGCACCTTTGCGGGCCATTTTTGGGATCTTCGTTCATCCATTTTCAGTGCCGTCAATTTTGTTGGGTTCTTGAATTCTGGTAGAATAAGACCAGATCAATTTGTAATCCTTTTGGCACTATTATAATGTACATTTAAAGCTTCAAACAAAAATAAGAAAGCCTCACCCACTGAGACAAAGGACCAGAGATGTAGGCTAGATTGCTGAACTCCGTTATCACTTTGGTGTTTATGGTTTGTTGTTCTTCATGCTTATGTTCAGATATGTATATTGATTTACGACTGCTATGTATCCTCTTTATTTCTTCATCTTTTATTCTTCTTTTTTCATTAAATTCCTAAATGGTAATTTAACTCATGCAAAATAACCTAACCATTGTCGTTTAAAATATCCATTTGGATCAAGTGGCATCATAGCTAGTTGAAGGTTGGTTTTTGAGTTTGCATGTTTACCAAGGAAACACTCATCTCAGTTGAGAAAATGGCATATAAAGAGGGACTTTCTCAACATGAGAAGGACACGTGAAAAAATCTCTTTGCCATGTCAGAGATGGTGAAAGTGTTGTGTGAAGATTACTTGGAACGAAAGAGATCAGTTCAAGAGAAATATTCAAAGAACGACCAAAGTGAAGAAGAATTGAAGGAATTTCCTTCTACAATGAATTCATAAATCATCTCTGAGGTATGCAGTGGAAGTCATTCATCAATTTCACATTTTTCCCATCAATATGGTTCTTTTGGTGCATTTGAAAAACATACAAGAGGTATAGGTTTGAAATTGATAACCAAGATGGGTTATGAAGGAAAGAGACTTGGAAGTAAGGGACAAGGTATCGTTAATCCCATAGAGGTCATGGGAAGACCTCGTTATTTAGGATTGGGATATGGTGAAATGGAGATTGAAGCATTCTCCAAAAGATTGGAAGCAAGTGATGCTTCAAATGACCATCCTAAGTCATTGTGGGAACACTTCACGAAAGGTGATGGTGTATCACTCCATCATGGTGATAGTGAATGAAAATCATCCCCAAAGAAAAGTGAAGATAAGCAAGACAGGTATAATGGTCATGGTTTTTCCAATTCTCTTTTTGATTATAAAAAACGTAATCATGTAATCTGAAACTTGTGGAATATGTATCCTTGTAATTTTTTTCATTCACCTAAGCATTGTGTGGCCAAATTTTGGAAGAGACAATCTTTGTACATGAATTTTATTTCAACCAGGAAGGAGACACGACATAAATATTCAACTGCACAACGAAAGAAAGAGAAGGGAAAACAAGTTTGGATTCCAAAAAACCACTGTACTTATTACAACAGGGGTGGAGATCAAAAGTGTTGGCATGTTTATAGGAAGAGTGTGATTTTTATTTATGGAAAGAAAAACAATGAACCAAACCTCAAGAGAGTATAAGAAGAGAAAGATCATAAGAGATAACGGTTTCCATAAGTGCAGACGAGTTCCAAGAGACGGACTTGTAGGAGGAACAAAGGTCGAGACCCGTGAACACTTAGAAAACCTTCTAAGTCAGAGAGATCATAAGCTTAGGAGGAAGAGCAACATTGGCCATTTGATAACCGATCCAGAGGACCAACAACTATCAGATTGAATTAATGGAAGGATAGGATAAGCAGGGAAAAATGATTGAGAATTCGATCATCTAAATTTTCGTCAGCCGTCAGATTGATTTAAGTGGAATGATAGGATAAGCAAGGGATAAGATCTGAGATGTCGATCACTTGAATTTCCATCATCTTTCAGATCAAAATAAATCAAAGGATAGGATAAGCTAATATGGAGAGCCGTTAGATTTAATCTAAGGAAAATCTGCATCACAGACATATCGACCTGTTGATCTAAGATCTTGATCAACGAACAACATTCGTTTCGGGTCTAAAGTTATGAGGAGGTTACGCTTCGAAACAATCTCACTTTAAGAATTTCAAGTTTGATATTTGAAATCCCCGAAGCCCAAAGAGCCGAAGTAAATCTCGATTGTCCGATCATTCGAAGTAAATATCACTCATCAGATCATCCGAAGAAGATCTCAAGTGTCAAATCATCTAAAGTGAATTTGGGCCATCTAATCCAGAGCGTCAGTTTGAGTTTTGATATTCCCAAAGCCCGAAGAGCCAAAGTAAATCTTGATCGTCTGATCATTCGAATTAAATATCATTTTTCAGATCATTCGAAGAATATCTCAAGCATCAGATCGTCCGAAGTAAATCTGGGCCATCTAATCCAGAGCGTCAGTTTGAGTTTTTAAATTCCTGAAGCCAAGAGACCCAGAGAGCCGAAATAAATCGTCGATCGTCGGATCATCCAAAGTAAATTTTAGCTGCCATATCATTCTAAAATGGATGGACAGGATAAGTCAGAAGAAGGGCATTCTAATATCAGTGATCGATAATTAGGCACTTA
>ML791669.1:0-11739 GCA_009831015.1 Picea engelmannii
TTCAAAGATGGTTGCAAGTCATTAAGAAACACACACACACACATCCTTGAGGGAAATTTAGTTGATTGGGTATTGGTTGAATATTGTTGGAACAAAGTCAACAATGGTTGTAGGTGATAACCACATTGTTGGGTTGAATGTGTGAGGTAGTGTTGTGTGCTGAAATGTGGATTCCCAAGATGCACAAGCAAGTATTATGGACCAATGATCATATAAACAAGAAATTAGTGTTGTAGTTATGGACCAATGGTCCAAGCGATTATTTTAGAGTGTTGTGGGGATCAATTAGATATGTAAATGCATGGTAACTGCTATAACTTATCAATTGATCAATTTGCAAGTGATGCTTTAGGGAATTAACCATGATATTTTTTTAGTGATGGAGGATGTGTATGGTTTCTCTCAAGCACCCAACAAATCTTTTGTTTGATGGAACGCTAATTTATAGCAGTATAGATTTAGAAACATAGTATGGGAATGACAACCATGGACAAAAAATCTATTTCTGCAACCGTTTATTTCCTCGAAACTTTAGATGGACGATTTGGTGTAGCCAACCATTGTGGCCAAGAGAGCAACTTGAAAAATCTATTTTAAGCAACATATGACATTTCTACTTACAAGAATTTGTACAAATAATAAACTAGAATTTAGAAAATAACCAAAATAACTCAATCACACAAGCAATTGACACAATAGACAATAGAGATGACAATGGAAAAACCCAAAGGAAAAACTCCAAAATCGAATCGTTATGCTCAATCTTTATTTTTCAGCAATTGTAAAAGTACAATGAAGTCTCACTCTCTAAATCACTTAGAATTACATTACATGAATTGTTATGCAACATTCCTTCTATTCTCTTCCATAGAACCCTTTCTTATTTTCCATGCCCAAATCAGTTGGAAGGTTAGTTTCCCCCAACCCTTTAATGCTTTTCTTCTCCTTTGTCATTTTCCGACAATATTTATATAATAAATTCCTTTTTTTATTTTTCTTTATTTTTCCTTTCTACATTTATAGTACAACACATTGGAAACATGGTAGTTGATTGATATACCATGGATCCATTCACATTTTCAACCACATTCTCTTACCTTGTCATCCACTTCCATAGAAAAAACTTTAAAATTCACTAAATACTTTGCATCAATCTAAGCTATTAACCATTCTATGTTTTAACATGATTTTGATAACTCCAAATCATTAATTAATAATATTAATAACTCACCTTTACATAAATTTAAATTTGTCAATTTATTAAATAAAAAACTAAGTACTAAATATTAAATTGATTTTAGAAACAAGTATCTAGACCGAATTATTCACTAAAATGACTATCCAAGGGTTTAATTACAATTTTTTTTTTGAAATTTGAACATATTTCTAAGAAATGGCAACTATCTTAGTCATTGACCTCATGCATAAAATCCCAATATAATAGACATCATAAACATAAACTACACATAGGATGAACCTCGAGACATGTTTTTACTAGAGCACATCACACTCATCATCATGAATCTCTCACGATGGTTTAAAATATTTTATTTTATTTTTAAATTTATCTTAGTGAATGCAACCCCTATATATGTATGTAATATGTAAATAATATGGATTTTTTTTCTACTATAGGGTGGGGAGACACACTCTCAATATTGAAGGGGATTGACTTGAAATCCTTTATAATGGTGCAGGCCACTTTCACTCTCGCCATGAGTGAGATAACATTGGCGTGGATACCAAATATTCAATATCCAAATTTTTTTTTTTCTCATCACAAGGATGCATATTGAGTGTTTGAAATATATTTTTTTGCACAAGAAGTGCTTCACAAAATGTATGCATGATAAGTGTTTGAAAAAATTCATGTCACTTTTGACATTGTTGGGATAGCTTTCATATAAGAGAGTTCTGATATCAAAGACAACTTTCAAATCATGGTCGAATCTCTTAAAGGGACAACCTTAATCTTGTGGGCGAACTCATTGGATTATGTAGTAGATATTAAGCACAAATTGGAGTTCATGCAGGCGGTCCTTATGGACTAGCAATGGATTTTATTTGGCAGTAAACAACTTGATGACTATTATCTACTATCCAACTACAACAATGTAAAGATACTCGTCTTACTTTAGTTTTGTGCTTGCATGGAGGAGCAATGGGCAATGGAGTGCTTTCATTCTCAAAGCACGTTTCTTTCAAGAATGCAGTAAGAAACCCTCTACTTTCATTGCTCCATATACTTTTATGCCCAATGCATATATCATGGAGAAATATGAAGCGATTTCAATGTTGAAGGTCACATATATACTCTCATTTTATGACTCATATGCGGTAATTTACATATTTAATGGTATATGGTGATCCAGGTGGATATTGGTGGCCACCCACCTATTCCAACAGGCTCCTCTTTTCAGTTTTTAGTGCAACACATTCTTCAGTACTTCTTTGTAATTGTGGGTTCTACACTTTCGAGGCTTTTTGAAGCCCTACACATCTTCCAGGTGGATATTGGTGGCCTCCCACCTAATCCAAATGGCTTATTTTGTATGTTTTCATGTCAACACATCTTGCTATACTTACAGGGCTATTTTGGGGCACTAAACATTGTTTGTTTTTTCTCGCCACAATCAAACTGTAGACGAAGTCAGAGTTTGACGACGTAATGTGTATTTCTCAAAAATACCTTTCCAACAGGCTATCACACACCTAAACGAAGATCGTACGCAAAATTTATGACCATGGGAATTTAATGTACTAACTTACCCAAACGGGGCCCACATGACTTTTGGCGTTTCATATCCTAGGGTTAGGTTTTTGGATGTCTAGGGTTTTGGCATTCATGTTTATCATAAAAAGGCCTTCAGAACCTCATTGTAATCATCTTCTTGCGAATAAGCATAGCCATCACATCTCTTCTAAGAGATAAAGATTCCACCATTCTAGCGAGTCTTGCACTCTGTATTTTTACAGTCTCTTTACAATTCTCTCATTAATAGAAATCAAGTATTGTTGTAGTTATCTGTTTCTGGAAAGTTTCATAAGTATTTCATTCTAATATCTCCACTTTCATTTCATTCCAAAAAATAATCTAGATCAGTGGCATTAGAGCAAGATGCTCTTGATTGTTTTTCAGCGCATGTCCCTGATGAGGTCTGAGTATAGCCAGCTGGGTCTTGAGTTTGTCTCTCTTGAGGAAAATCGCTCTCGCACACCCAAGAAACCCTTGATGGTAGCAGAAAAGAGAGACGACAAAGCAGAAGATTATATTAACCTATTCCTTGAGCAAGCTCTCGCACGACATAGGGAAAAAATGATGGAGAACTTTGCACACATGCTTCAATGCTTGTCGATAGCAACATGCATATATTCATCAAGCGACCATTTTGGAGGAACCTCTCCCTTCAAGGTACAAGTTACTTTTGATATTCCCATATTTGAAGGTCATATAGATGCAGATGCCCTAGAAAAATGGTTAAATCTATTAGAAGGTTATTTCTCTGTTCAAAGTTTTTCCTACAAGGAAAAGATCACCTTCTCACTCCTCAAGGCTCTCCCCCATGTCAAACATTGGTGGGAAATTTACTGGGAGCAAAGTTCCACAAAGGAATCTGGAATATATGGGGCCGAGCCCACTTGTGATGTTTTTGTGGATGCGTTCAAAGAACAGTACTATCATGTTGATAACTATGAAGACTAGTACATGAGATGGACCACACTGTGGCAAGAGAAAATCCAAACAGTGTCGGAGTTCACAAATACCTTCCATACCTTACGCACCAAGATGGGTATCAAAGGCTCTGAGCGACATCTGGTTCTAAAATATCGTGGGGCTCTGCATAGGTACATCCAAACCAAAATGGATTTCCTAAACATCTCATCATTGGGAGCTACCTATCGATATGATATCAAAATCAAGCAGAAATTTAGGCACCAAAACAAATGGGAATTCAGTTCTACAAATCTGCAACAACCAAAGCATGGTAGAGACAACCCTAACCAAAATCCTCTAGAAAACTAGTCCAAGACACAGGACAAGAAGGGTAAAGGAAAGACGAAGAATGACACTGGGAAGTGGTGTGACTTCCACAAAATCCCCCGACACAACACCGATGAATGTCATTCAAAACATTCATTGGTGGTCGAGATCAAAGACACGAAGTCGAACCTTGATTCAAAATCCAATCCATAAAATATTGAAAACGGATAGATCATCGATGTAGACCCCACGTCTATGGTTGCGACCACAACAATTCAACCAGAAGAACCAGTAGATCTTGAAGAGGGGGAGCGCCTCTTCCATTCATAGATGTGGGTGAAGGGGACTCTGTTTCATTTCATTGTTGATAACGGAAGCCAGAAGAGCCTCATCTCAGCTAAGGTCATCAAATAGTTGGGGTTGTCGATAACACCACACCCACAACCATACAACATCGGGTGGCTTCATCAGGGATGAGATCTTCACATCAGCCAGTAGTGTCTCCTGTCATATGGAATCCATCCCTTCAAGGATGAGGTAGTGTGTGATATTGCCCCTCTTGATGTATGTGATGTTGTTTTGGGCCAACCATATATGTGGAAACATCATGTTGTCTATGAGTCTAGACCCCGTAGTGTCATTATTACTATGGGAGGTCATCTCTACAAGATACCAGAGGTAGTTCTGACTACTGCTCCACCAAAAAATTATTGCAAGGTAATCTCTCTATTGCAAAATTCATCCTCTTCACAATCTGTTCAAAGGATGCACAAAATACCACTACAACCACTGCAGCCTCAACACCTTCTATCTAGCAGAAACAAATTGTCGAAGAGACAGAAGATATTGTTTCTTCACCTACAATGGTGTCTACACAATGCCCCATCCAACCCAGAGACAATAGGTTGGTGGAACAAATTCCACCCCTCCAACAACAAGTTTGTGACATTCTTCCACAAGCCAAGAAGCACAACTTCTCCAACAAGGCACACAACTCACCAAGCATCAGATTCATAAAATGCTTTCCCCTCTTCCCTTGGCACTCAATGCAATGGAGACCATTGCTTCCTAAGGGGGGAGCATTGGTCTAGGTGGATATTGGTGGCCACCTGCCTGTTCCAAATGGATCCTCTTTTCATTTTTTAGTGCAGCACATTCTTCTGTACTTCTTTGTAATTTTGGGTTCTACACTTTCGGGGTTATTTGAATCCCTACACATCTTCTAGGTGGATATTGGTGGCCTCCCACCTAATCCAACTGGCTTATTTTGTATGTTTTCATGTCAGCACATCTTGTTATACTTCCAGGGACGTTTTGGGGCACTAAACATTTTTTTTTTCTCTCCATAGTCAAACTATAAATGGATTCAATTTTGATGGCGTAATGCATAGTTATCGAAAAGACCTTTCCAACGGGCTATCACGTGCCTAAAACGAATATTGTATGCAAACGTTACGACCTCGTGAAGTTAATGTAGTAACTTACACATGAATTTTGGTGTTTCATCTCCTAGGGTTAGCTTTTTGGATGTCTAGGGTTTTGGGATTCATGTTTATCACAAAAAGGCCTTCAAAGCCTCATTGTAATCATCTTCTTGCAAATAAGCATAGCCGACACATCTCTTCTCAGAGATAAATCTACCACCATTCTAGTGAGTCTTGCACTTTGTATTTTTACAGTGTCTTTACAATTCTTTCATTAGTAGAAATCAAGTATTGTTGTAGTTCTCTGTTTCTAGCAATTTTCATGAGTATTTCATTGTAATATCTCTACTTTCATTTCGTTCCAAAAAATAATTTGGATCATATGGCCTCCTACGTCGGAGTTGTACACTGGATCTTTTCGACTTGGATGAGCATTGTGAGGTATAATTATTCTCCAGAGGTTTCTTTATTGCTCATTTTTCAAACATTATTTCTTATTAGAAAGTTTTTGAGGAGGGTAATTGGTTTTAGGGGTGAACACGTCATTTTGATACCTAACAGTTCCCAGATTTTGATCCTACCACTATGTTTGTTACCAAAATGCCCATTTAGAGTTTCCTCCAAAATTTTCCTCTACATTTTTGTCATTTACCAAATTTTGAAGATATTGGGAATATCCTGGGAAGATTCTTGAAAATTGATCTTGAAAGGATTAAGTTTGTTTTTTCACATAAACATGAATCTATGTTTAGAACGATATCAATCAAGGGGATATCGAAGAGTATGATACTACTGAAGGAAAATTTTAGACGAATTTAGGTTTATGATTATGAGAACACAACTTTTTGGTGTTAACTTTGTCGTCAAGATTCATTTCCCAAAGGACGATCTCACTCAAAAAGGAACAAAGGACAAAAAACTAAACACAAAAAAATTGGCTATCATGTCAACAACTGTACTCAGATGTTGACGATGATTAGATTGTAGAAAATCAACGAACAACAAGATAGGAGAATAATAACAATGCCTATCCATAAGTGTAACTTGATAACCTATTTCTCGTGGAGGATAGAGAAGAATACAAGACCACTAAGCCTCCCTCCTTGAGGGCGGACATGGTAAATGAAGCCCCATAAGGAGGAATTAAGAGACTTCATGAATCTAACAACTCCAATTCCGATAAGGAATTGGTCCTCCATATGCACCTTAGAAAACTGAATTCATAATTACAATTAGTCAATGTCGAACCTTCTCAAAAAAAAGTAGCATGTGTTGAGAAAAAGAAAGAGAAAAATGATAGAATCAAGAATTATTTTTCATTAAAACATAAATAAAATATCTCTTAAATTTATAACAATAAATATGTAAATACAATATGCACATAAAAAAATATAATATTCATTCAATTTTTTAATAAAAAAAATATTTTTCTTTAAAAATAAATATTTAATAAAGTTTTTAACAATTTAACGAACAATTTTTTTTTTTAATACTATTAGAGTTTTGGAACCTTGAAATGATACACATTAAACCAAAATAACTATCACAAACAAGTGAAATTAGTAGCAACACTACTTATACATGCCTCTTAGAATTGTTTTAATGTAATAGTTGTATGCAGTCCCCTGTTTCCTTACAGACACAAATAGAAATGCCCTTCTTTGGCAAGTTACTCTTAACTATAGCTAAATTTATCCCAACATGACAATAAGATTTGTACAATTAACTTCTTTGAGTTAGATACTAAAAAATATCACAAATTTCCATTCGTAGAAAATGTAATAGAGTATTTCAATTTTTCGATCCTTGGAGCTCAACACATGGGGAAAAATCTATGTAAAACACAATGTAAAACTAAGCTGGCTCTCAGAGGAACCAACCCTAATTTTTGAACAAGCACAAAAAATATTTCGCAAGGACTCCAAATCAATAAAACTAAGCTGGACTCCAAATCAAGGACTCAAACAATGTAAATCAAGGACTCCAATGTAAAGCACAATGTAAAATTAAGTTGGCTCTCAGAGGAACCAACCCTAATTTTTGAACAAGAACAAAAAATATTTCGCAAGGACTCCAAATCAATAAAACTCATGCAATGAAATTGTTCGGTCTAAATTCTAAATCGAATGACCTATACCTAAAAAATAGGGGCCTATACCCAAATTTGGAAAGGCTAAATCAACTAAATTTGGATAATTCCAAATGAAAAAAATGGGAGTGAAGTTTGGAATGTCATTTTCAATATACAATTTATAAACCCTAAAAAACTATACGTGATCAACAAAACCAACGAAAGAAAAAATCAAACAAACTACAAAAAAAGCATTTCCATAACTTCTCTCTATTGATAGGGAGTGATCTAGCTCTAGCCTTTCCATGGGTTCACAGTCAAAAGCACAACTGGAGAGTTTTAAAATTGTTAAAGTTGATAGATAAATAGTAAAAAAACATAAATGGATGAGAAGGATGCCTTCAACCAAAGGATGAAGTTATTATCCTTTTTGTCTATCTACACTTTTGATAATTTTTAACTCCAAAACATTTTTGATAGATAGTGAAAGAAATAAACACCAACACAATTTTGAAGTCTTTATTTATTTTGTGATCATGTGTGTTACAGATCTTAATTTGACTTGTTTCATATTTAACTATTTATCACAATGTTTACATTATAGACTAATCATGCATATCTTAAATTTTTTGTTTATTTATATTTGTAACAACCCTAGTTGAAAATATGCTTAGGGATTATTAAGCAAAATTAATTAGGTGATTAATTATCTTAACATGGTTTTAACTAAACAAAGATAGGCATAATAATATTAATTAAATATTTATTAGTTAATTAATTGTTATAATTTTGATTAATTAATTAATTAAATTAATTACCTATCACATTGAATGAACAGGATAATAAATTTAATAGGGTTAATAAATTATATTGTTTAAATTAAAGATTACATATACAGAGGGGATAAGGGGCATTAATAAACAAATAAGGAACATGAATAATTGGATAAGGGGCATTAACTATGTCGGTAAGGTAATGAATGCAGAGATAAGGAAATAAATGAGGAGAAAGGGTGGTGAAGGAGGGATATGAGCGGAAGAGGGTTGACAGAAGGGGGGATGATTATCATTCGACTTGTATTTTGGGGAAGGGCTCTCTTGGATTTGGGAATTTGTTGGAGAGAGTCTGAGTTGGGGAGTCGGGCAAAGGATTAGTATAGGGGGCACCGGTTTGCTGGGGGTTTTGGGCACGTGGGCCAGGATATCCATATGGTATCCTGGAGCTAGGAAGTTATCCTAGTTGGCAGGGTGGAAACAAGGTTTGGGCAGTGTTTGACACAGTTCAACAATGAACAACCAGATCGATGGGGGAATTAGCATCAAGGAGAGGTAATTTAATTATTCTGTTTAAGTAATTATTATGCTGTGGATAAAATTTTAATTTTTTTGTCGAATATCATATGCTCATATGTTGGTGATTGAATTATTTTAGTATAAGAAAGAATTATATGCTAAATTAGAATTAAATTTTGTATTTTTTTTTACGGCTACTACACATGGTATCAGAGCTTTTTGTTTGAAATATGGGCATGGGGGCCAAAGCTCCAAGCTCTAGCTCCAGTCCCACCTAACCTGCAAACCAAACACACTATTATTTTGATTATATATAAACAAATCTAAATATATATAAACAATACGAATTGAAAATGAAAAGGTATAATGATATACAAGTGGAAAATGTTAAATATTTTTTTTGCTAGTGTATGCTTATTGTTATGCATCCACACCTTGAGTACGTGCCTTTTTTTTTACACCCAAGTCCATGCAAAATTGTTGAATTGCTGCCTCGTCATGTTTTTGGATCCTCCAACTGAGCTTCTCTGCAAAACTGCACATTTTTCCCTTCTGCTCCTGCTAATCATTTTCGTGAGTGGGTCTGGAGCCGAAGGCCATTATCATCTAAGGAGAAGGCCTAACATAGTATAATCTATAACTTCTTTATGTTTGACAAAAAAACAATGTAGCAAATCAATAATTAATCATGAAGCAAATCCATTGTGGATATCTTCTTGCTCGTATTCAAAGAGTGAAGGGTAAAAAAAAAAAATACTTCTTAAATCACAGCCTAAACGAGAACATGGATGGGTTATGTCAATGCGTATAGTCACGATATGTGCACAGGTAAGCTTTAATAATGAGCTAAAAAAAATGAATTAATTAATTAATTAAACAGCCGAATAAACAAGCCTAATCAAACTTGGTTGAACATCACAGTTGCTTATGTATCTGTGGATTCCCTACGGCTACTACACATGGTTTGACTCACGATCATGGTAATGACCAACCAGTCATTTAACTAACATGCTTTGGTGGAGCAACAATTATCTCAGCTAAACTGTTCTAATGTTGTATATAACGGTACCCTGCTTCCCTGCCTTGCATATGCAGCTTATGAAAGGTAATTATGAGTGGTCGGGATTCCGATATAGTTACAGCATTGTTTCTCAACAAATGTCTCTCCAGTTCAGTTTATCTTGATTTGTAAACATTGAGCTAAAATTCTAATTTCCTCAGTAAGAGTCAACTTGCACAGACTGTTACAAAAGTCGGTGAAAGTAAAACATCATATCAAAATATTTTAAGACATATGTTGAGATGCAGTTTATCAGGCTGCAAGATCTAGTCAGGTTAGTCGAATTTACTTTTAAGAGACAAATTGCCCAAGTATGGTGGAAAACGGCCCTAATGCACTTTTTGTTTTTCCCTAATGGGTGGAAATATCACCCCGAAAGGTCAAAATCAAAAACTATGGACGCAGTAAATTCTCAAAACCAATTCAAGGACTCAAGGAAGTGCGAAAACATTAGTAACTTGAATATTTTTATCCCTTATTATACATTTAACAAAGGAAATCTTCGCCCATTTTATGTGAAAGTCTGATATGTTAAATCACATTTCCATAATACCACCGACGTGTAATGCAGTAGGGAAGTTAACTGACATTAGCTGCAAAAACCCTAAATTAAAATCCACTATAATTAGAACATAAGACAAAATTTGTTCCCAAAGTAAAGAACAAGTTTCCAGCTTGGGGTAAAAATTCCAAGCAATAAAACATATGCTCTAAGCAGCACGAATTCATAAAGGAGAGTCGTAAAACCCTAGAGCATACATGAGTAGTTTGAAAGGTTTCAGATATTTATTCTGGAACCCTAAATTCCTTAGTTTGGAAGGCCCAAAATAAACCAAAAAAAAATAGTGAACTCACCTTGTGAACAGCTTCTTCTTCAAGTCTGTATGAGTTTTGAGGTTGATATCGCAGATCAAGGTCTTGTTCGGAGTGGAGACTGTATTGTAGTATTACTGGCAAGTGTCTATCACGCAGACTCTCCCATTGGAACTTGCAACGGGCTTTCTGCCCTTGGAATGAAGGATATCACCCCGCCTACTATCACAATCTATTTAATCAAATCATTACACTCACGTTCTATTTAATTCCATGTCATCTGCAGATAAACCAGATTTATTCCCACTTGTTTCTATGGATAGGCATCGGAAAGAATTGGGCATTTATTGACAACACGGAAGAGCCAAAAGAGAGCGATACACGTCCAAAAGAAAAAAGAAAAAAAGGGAAAACTAAACCATAAAAAAAAAAAAAAAAATAGAAAAATTAATGGAATCCAGAAATAAAACTAGACCCATTAGCGATTGAACTGGGAAATAGGAAGAAACACTACATAATCCATGAATGACCGCGCTGGAAAGATACTATCAAGAGTCAGCTGCTCTAAACTAGACAAGGCGTTAGGAAAATAGAATACATGTATTCAACAGTAATAGAAAATATAAGGACGAAGTTAGGGACAGAGAATAGCAAAGCATGACACTACCGAATTTCAGACTTCCAGCGCTACTTCCACACCTTCAAACCCCCCATTGTCACAATAACAAGAATGCAGGCACATAACAACAGTCGGGCTTTCAAGCCACTCTGTCGACATAAGAAACAATAATTCCAACCCACAACAAAGCCCAATTTACAATGAATTGAACTAAATCATAGCATGAAAATGCCTGAGTTGCAGGTAGTATGGAGGAGAGGGTTAACCATGGCAGCCATGCTCCCTCACACCTCCCCGAACAACCACAGCAAATGAGGGAGAAATGGAATAGTCTAGGGTTTAAAAGAGATGGTAAATTTGTTATTCCAAATAAAGGAGAGCGAAGGGAATGTGGGCTGCATGCAAGCCCCACGTTGCCGACTTGGGAGTCTTGGGGTAAGTGGGCCACATGCAATCCCCATGTTGCCAATTCAAAGTC
>ML791669.1:28870-67502 GCA_009831015.1 Picea engelmannii
TATATATATATATATGTATATACGAGCAATTCTAATAATATTATAACCTGTATACAACATACACTAAATAGAGAATTGGTACTTATCTTTTGATTGAGAAGACCTTCCACATCAACATGGTCTAGGCCAAAGTACCAAACCTCAGCAGCACTCCAACCAACGGTCTCTCATTCCCCACATGCGTGTTCCACCCCAGGAGTGTACACCTTCACTATCACACAGTCCATCAGCTCCCTTTCCTCGGGCTTCAACAATAGACCAGCTCAGTAAGTCTCAGATCACAATGGCTTGAGGAGTTCCAATTGCCCTAAGAGGTCTCAAATCAGCATCTTCTTGAGCTACTCTATGTAGTCAACATTCTAACTTTAATCAACATCATCTCATCTGCATCACCCACATGCAGTTATCATGAGAAAACATAAAAGAATTTATTTAGAAACTCAAACTTAGTTCAAAGGGAATTCATCTTTTTCCCAAAACATGAAATTCTATTTCATAATTCATCTTGGTTGTTTCCATATTATGAATGTAGCCATCCTTGTGGTTTTCCACATGCACCAAACTACATACCATTTTTCCTATAATGCTTCATCTTGCATACAACCAACAAATTGTCAGTATTTTATGTACATCATAATTCGACATGTACAACACCTTATACAATGATCTTAGAATTGCCTGCACCTAGCAAGTCAATCACAATTACCAAACAATTTAAACAAATAGAATGACTCATCATTCTATGCAAATGCATGTTCATAATTAAGAACAGTAAGTTTATTATTTCAATTTTCTGAACATAAAATTTTATGTAGTCTCTATTCCTGTGACTACCTGGCTTGCAACTTTCTTGTTGCAATGTTTAACAGTTCCTAAAATGTTCTCAACTTCATGAGTTAGAAACATTTCAGCCATTAGTAAAATTATTTCCATGCCAAAAACATATATACATGCACTCACAAAATGCATTCAACAAAGTGCATTTAAGTATACAATTCCATCATGCATGAGTACAACTCTTCCCCTTACTAGACATGAGTACAACTCTCAATGCCTATTTATTTAGTGCACCTTGCATTGAATTGCATAATGCTCTTTATCTCAGTCATGTATCTCACCATCCATAAGTTGGAATTCTGGCCAATGTGTTGACACATTCTCCACACACTTCCTATTGTCTTCCCAATTAATTGGATGCCTTCCTTTTCGACCCAAACACTACACCAAGAATATAATTATGTGGTGTTCATTAGTGTTAAAAAAAAGGTTGCAACCCAAGTTTTATTTAAAGGTAGGAAGATTTTAGTACATGTGTGGTTCATAACCTTTCCATATCCATACCTTGCCATATCCAACCAGGTCCTAGTCTCATACATGACTATCTTACTGACATTCATTCCTATAACAAGTTCTTATCTTTTAATTCTTTGGTTATTACCCCATGACCAAATTAACATGACATTCTACTATGTCAGTGTGTGCATTCAGAAGCTAAAAAGATTTGAATTAATACAGGCCTCCAGCCTTTACCACATCTAGTGGTATGCACTCAATAATATAATCATGTGATTTTATATAATAATTATGGCTGAGGAAATTCTTGCCTAAATTTCCTTTAAGCAATTATGCAGAAAGAGTAATAAAACTCATACCTACATGACTTCCATTAATAAATTTTATACTACCTGAATGTCTCATGGTAGTAGAAGCTTTCACGCTTCTTTTATCAAACCTATAACCAACACTTCATCTTTTTCTTGCTACTCTCCTTATGTAGCAACATCATCAACAACACTTGCAAACATGCAAGCATTCTTTCCTATGGTTGACCCAATCAAGCCATAACATACTTGCTGCCACAGAAATTACAACTTCTTTCCCATGTGCAACTTTTCCTTGCTAATCCCAAAATTCTTCAATTCTTCCCGGATTCCTGAATCTTCTTGTGATCTCATTGTAGTCACTGTACATGACTATTTTTAACCTGAGCAATTTCTAGACAAATCACTCTTGGTTGTCTTTGAATTTATAGTCCCAAACTAAGCTGATATTAACCTTCAGCTTTCGTTAATTTTATGGGTCCAACTATCCCAATATCTTACTTGGATGAATCAAATTCCACACCAAGATGTTTTATAGACTCTGGATTCTTCAACATCCAGTTACTCTTCAGGACTGAACTTCTTCAGCCCTTTCCCGATGGAATACTTTAGTACTTGAGGTTTTCTTGTACTCTCCACTTCTCTTTTTCTAGCTGGACATCTATCTCATGATTTCTTCTTCCATTATCTTAGGATGTTCATGGACTTGACTCCATCCAGAAGTTTTTCCTTTGTCTACTTTTCATACTTGTCATCACATATTATGCTAATTATTAATTTTCAACATTCCATTATTATTTGAATTCCTCTGATTAAGCTTCTGCATGAATGAATTATAATTCCCTAAAACCTTCCTTCCTTATTCCCATTCTTTGCGTCTCCATATGAACTTATGGTTCATGCATTATCATGTATTGCAGATGGCTTTCTCCACCTAGCATTCACATTTTATGTGCAAGGATTGTCACCTAGACTGTCTTCCCCAAACAAGAATCCCATTTGGGGTTTCCATGCTGCTTATCAAACCCAACATCTGATCCCACGACTTCTGAAAAATCTCAGATGTAGAATAAAGAATTTTCCCTGTCCTTCTTTGATGCACTTCTTGTGTAGCGATCTCTTTCCTATGAGCTAATGGATATTAGATCTTTGTTGGACCTTATCATAAGGTTTCCAGATCTTCAGTACCTCCCTGATATAGGTATGAACTAAAAAAAACCCACGGACTTCCTTCCTAACCCCTTTTTCCTTCTTTAACACAGTTTTTGGGCACTATCCCCCATTTTCCTTGGGCCCTTAATTCACATGGGACCATGACTGTGACCAAGTGCTAAATCAATAGGTGCTTACTCGAGCCTTTGGCTTCAGAAATTTTCAAACACAACACAACAATCTCTCGGAGTTCCGGATTACCGAACTCACGAAGTAGAGTGGATCAACAGTCCACATCTACCCAACATCCAATGGATAACACTCACTATGGAATCTCAGGCATTTGAGTTCCGAGACTTCAGAGTTTTGGGACTTCGAGAGATACCGCTGCAAAGATCAACGATCCTTGTTGATTTGATATCGACGGTCCTCGATTACTTCGAGACTTCGGGTCTTTTTTACCAAGACCAGATCAAGGGTCCTTCGACCTCCTCCTCGATCAACGATCGAGATCTCCTTCAGGACTTTGACGCTTTCACCCTCTTCTTTCCTCTAGAGTGCTCCGTACCTAGAGTTCTAGATTTGGTGCCACGCATCCACTTTCAAATCAACGATTGTCCAATGGAGTGAGTCTCCATCTTCCATGTGTCTCCTCGCAGATCAATGATCCACGTTCCTTCCTTCGAATCAATGGCCCTTAGACGTTTCGGGCTTTGGCGCTTTGGGACATCCCGAAACACAACTTCACAAAAACCCTGGAGTACAATTCTCTGAAGTTCATGATCTGGTGACACCTATCCAACCCAGATCAACGGCTCCTAGCTTCTTCGGCTATTCGGGCTTCGACAATTTCAAATTTTCGTCCTTCGCGTTCTCCCGGAGTGCTTTCACCCGAAATATACTGATTTCTTCCACACGTTCTTCTGGATCCAACGGTCCATATCTTCTTTGTTCCTGTCGACTTCCTTTCAGAGGTTTCTACCCCCGAACTTCCTGATCTCTCTCGACGTGTCCTCCACAACGAATGATTATGATTTACTTCGACGTTCAAGACTTCAGGACTTCGGGAATTTGTGACGCTCCACACTTGCAATTCCTGAAGTGACTTTCTTCGAAGTCTCGAATCTTCTAACACACATCTCTCGAAAACCGACGACCTGGATCTTCTTCAGACTTCGAGTATTCGGTGATTTCATATCTTCCCCAGACACAAACTAACAAAGTGGTTTGCTCCAAAGTTATGGATCTGTCGCCACCTATCAACCTTGACGATGGGTGGTCCCTAATTACTTCGGGACTTCAGTGAATTAGTTCTCCCATGCACAAAAGGGTTAAGTCTCATGCACTTACCTTCAGATCCAACATTTGTTGGTCCTTCGCGATCAGATCCAACAGATGGGATCTGTTCCTCCTCAACGCTCTCCTTTGATTTCTTGGACACGAATCTAATGGTCCAGGATCCTCCCCACAATAGATCTGATGACTGTTGTCACTCCTCCTCCTAATATTTTGACTCCTTCTAACTTGGAAGAGTTTGTGGATATTCAAAGGTTTTGGCCTTTGAAATTTCTCCTGTGAACCCAACTATCTTGGGTCTCGACTGCATCTATGCTAACGTTATCCCTCCTGAGATTTGGGACTTGGAATAAGTCTGACTTCTATGCACTCCTTACATTATCTCTTCTGAGATTTCTGATTTACTCAGTCTCCTAAGGGTCTTGGCCCTTCTGTTTCCTTTCAAAGGAAAACTTCGTACCTTCCTAGCCACCTTCTGCTCAAAGCGCACCTTGTTTAGCATTTTCTATAGAGTGTTCAAGAACTTTGTGAGTATCTTCCTTTGATACTCTTCTCCTTCAACTCGACAAAGAGTTCTCTCTGGGCACACTTTCACTTGATTGATGCTCGCCCGACAGAGCCCTACAGAGTTCTCAGTGACTCTATCTTTCTCTAAACTCAACACAGAGTTCTTTATGTGCACTCCTTGCACTTCTATTGATGAAGGTTCAATGGTATCTCTCCTGAGATTCTTTGAGGTTAACTTACCTCTGCCAATGAACTCCTTGTGGACAATGTGCACTGCTTGTACTCGAAAAATCAAAGAAGAGAAAAAATTGAAACTTATTCAATACTTCACTAGTTCACACATTACTATGTGGTCCAACACCACTTCTGTCGTGGTTTTATGATACTGCTACTCCTCCTGAGATTCTTAACACAACCAAGGTAACATCTTGGCACTCAAGAACGTTTCTGAGGTCCAAAATTGGTTCCTCCAGACACAATTTCCACCTGAAACTTCGGGTCCAAAGACCACTTATCCAGCCCATCCAGGTTTGTCGTTAAAACCTTGGCTCTGAACTCAAATTATTTCTACTTTGACAACAATTCTTTCGAAACTTTTTCTTCACTTTCCACTAACATGGCCCATCCAGGCTCAGTGTTGAAATCCTTGGCTCTGATACCAATTTGTAACATCCCTGGACACCAACAGGTCAGGCAATGCCACTACTCAGCTCTGATACCAATTTGTAACATCCCTAGCCACCAACAGGTCGGGCAATGCCACTACTTAGCTCTGATACCAATTTGTAACATCCCTGGCCATCAACCTCACTGTCAGGCAATGCTACTACGCGGAACATTCACATACACACACACACACACACAAATATATATATATATATATATATATATATATATATATATAACATGCATATTTAATGAAATTTAAATAAACAATACAAAGTAACCGCAAAATTACTGCTAACATACAGAATTAATGGAAAACAACCGTAATTCATACTTGCAACAGAATACATGATAACATTCAACACATGATAACTTTCAAGCATCAGTAGCACATACATGCATAACATATAAATTACGCACATACTAATACTTATCTTTTCAACTAGAGTAACACCACCAACTGTGTACAGACCTTCCACGAACCTCCCAGCCATAGAACACACTGCTCATCACTCTCAGTAGTAGGTCACCCCCGAGTTGGGACTAAGCTCCACCTAGGGTAAGGGAATCCTAGACTAGGCTGAGGTTACAGGAAACTGCACAATGCAACCGGAAGGATTCTCTCCAGAAGCCATTTTACGCCCACTACTCACAGACTCTCATTCCCCACATGCTTGTTCCAGCCGGGAGTATACACCTTCACAAGCACAGTCCATCGATTGCTTCACTTCCCTCTCTGGGTCTCAGCAACAGGCCAGATCAAGAATTCTCAGAGCTCCGTAGCTGGTGTTGGACTCTCTCTAGGAGAAAACCACTTCCTAGCAGACTCTCTCACCTGGAGAGAGATGCTCACAGTCCTGAAAACCTGCCTCTTCTACCATGGGCTTGACAACCTACTTCTTCAACACACTCCTCAACTCAGCTCCATCCAGGTGAGGAAAATAACAACGGTTCAACACCCATTCACATAGGGATGATAGTAGAAACAACAGATGGGCATGGCACCACAGGCGGCAATAGCCCACGCTAAAACACATCACGACTAAGGTGATTATCCAGGTGTCGGGTTCCTCATAAAAAACAGAACGACTCATGAATTATGGGTTTCAGGATGCGTGGTTGTACCAAGGTTCCACGCAGAGGAAAAACGGTTCAGACGAAGGATCATTCCACAGGTTTTTCCCACTGATTTCAAGGTGCGGGCAAGAAAAATGAAAAGTTCGATCACGAAGATCCCACAGTTTTAGACGGAGGATCAGGAACTGGCATAACGAACAACCTTCCCGTGAGGGTTTCCTTCACTGTGCGTGGGTATGCAGACATGGACGCAGATGCAACACGGTTCAGACGCCCCCGATCCCAACGAACTCAGGCGGAGAATGACAGAATGGAAGAGCAAACCCCCCAACACAGCTGACGCTTCAACTTTTAACTGCATGCGCCCAGGTCGACACTTGTCTTCCTGGAGCTGCATGCGTTCCCTTTTGCACATGTTGCCTCTCCCAAGACTTAGGATAAAAACATGTCTTTCAAACAACTTTGGAATAATAATAAATTATGATTCTCAAGGACTTAAGCCCCTAAGCTTAGCCCCTCTTTCCAACCTTTCAGCCCCCTTTCCCTTACCCACCTTGTGGAAGCTTAGTCCCCCATCACTCTTTCTTCGTGGTCGATCTGCACGCAATGATGTTTATTTTTTATTAATGATATGCATAATTACATATACAAAATCAGGCTCTTGGCCTTTAACACTTAGGCTCTCCGGCCTAATAAACACATAAGCCCACCAACTTATCAACACTCGGCTCACCAGCCTACAAAACATGTTTACAATACATAATACAATTGGGCTCATCCTTGGGGATATTACACTTTGGGTACTCGACAAGGATTATAAAAAGTTAGTTTAGCAGCTCTGGAAGGACCCTAAACTTAACACAGAATTGGGCTTCCAACGCAGATTGGTCTGGAAGTTAAAGGAACTAAAAAGAAAGACTAAAGAATGGGCGAAACAGAGAGAAGGAATTTTGCAGCAGCGCATGGAATTTTTAGAGTCACAGATTAAAGATACATTTCTAAGTTTTTTGGATGATTACTCTCAATCAGATAAATAATTACTTCTTGGCAATTTAGAGATGGAAAGGAACAAGCTCCTTTAAGATAATGAAGAGAAATGGCACCAACGGAGCAGAGCGATCTGGTTCAATAATGGTGATCGTAACACAATTTTTTTTCACAATTTTGCAAACCATAGACGCATCCACAAACATATCTGGGAGATTACTGATGAAGATGGCCATGGGCACTCAGGACAGACTACAATTAAGGATGTGGTTGTTCAGTACTTCAAAAAAAAATTCAAATCTCGGTCTACTTCCTTCACTAATGAACAAGTTCAAGTTACTAACCTTTTCTCCAGGATGGTTTTTGATGAGGAGGAAAATACTCTATATGAACCAGTTACTGTAGAATAAATTAAAGATGTCTTAGCCATGTTCAAAAGAGACAAGAGTCCTGGCCCTGATGGCTAGATAGTGGAATTCTTTACAAATTTTTTTGATTTGGTTGGCGAATACCTTGTTCAAATGATTGAGAAATCTAGGAAAAATGGGTCTATAACAGGAAGCTTAAACTCTACCTTCCTCACCTTAATTCCAAAATAAAACAAACCTACAAGTTCCAGGGATTTTAGGCCAATTTCTTTATGCAATCTGTGTTACAAATTGATTTCCAAATTCATCGCCAATCGGATCAAGCCTATTTTGTCTAGCAATATCTCAAAGGAACAGTTAATCTTTTTGAAAGGAAGGAGGATACAGGATGCTATTGGTACATCTCACGGATGTCTCCATAGTATAACAAAATGGAAAACAAAATCTTTGGTTCTCAAACTGGATTTGTGCAAATATTATGACTACATAGATTGGGATCTTCTCAGGATGATTTTAATTCAAGTAGGTTTTGGCATTCAACTGACAAAGTGGATTATGAGTTGCGTTACTTCTCCTACTTATGTTGTTTTAATCAATTATGAGACTATAGAATTCTTCCAGAGTGGTTGTGTATTGCGTCAGGGTTGTCCACTCTCCCCGTTATTATTCATCATGGTAATGTAAGGACTCAGTATCTTAGTAAAAAATATCAAAGAGGAGAATAATCTCATTGGTATTAAAGTTTCTAGATTGATTAACATACTCCATTTATTCTTCGTGGACGATGTTTTAATATTGACTAAGGTTGATCTACAAGAGTGGCTAGAAATTGATAAACTTATTGTTTTATTCTGTAAAGCCTTGGGAATTCAAGTTAATGTTACAAAAACTACATTGCATTTTGAAGATTTAATAGACTCGGATCTTACTCCTTTCAGATCCTTCCTACCTTACACCTTTTCAGCTATGGACAGAGGATTCAAATACTTGGGATATCATTTAAAGACTGGTGCGCAGTGGGCATCAGATTGGAACTGGTTACTAATCAAAATGGAAAAAAAGATTGGCCTTTGGTGCAATAAGTGGTTATCTTTGGGCGGCCACTATATCCTACTCAAATCTGTCCTAGAGAGTCAACCAATATACTGGATGTCATTGGAGCTTATTCAACGCACAATTCTTAAATAGATCCAGAAAATGTTCAATTTCCTGTGGAAGGGGAACAATGAAACCAATCACTACCACCTTTGCAGGTGGGATGTTTTATCTCGTCCTAAATCCTGTGGTAGTTGGGGCTTTCGTAACTTAAGACACTTTAATACAACTCTGAATGCTAACACCCTATGGCGTTTTCTTAATCGAGATGGCATTTAGCACAGAATTATTAAGGATAAATATCTTCAAAATACAATCATTGTCAATTGGTTCAGATCCACCTCCTTCAAACAGAACTCTGCATCTAGGATTTGGAATAACCTGTTAAAGTTTGTTCATCTCATTACTCACTGGTTTAGTTGGTTGTCGGGATCTGGTCACCTTATCTCTTTAGGTAGAGATCATATCTTGGGATTGGGTGTCAAATCTATACTATCACAGGATCTTATTGATCATCTTCAGAAGAAAAAGATTATAGTTATAGCTCAAGCAAAGGATCAACATGCTTCTCCCGATTTTATTGGGAACTGGATCGGAAGAGTAGACCTAGAATTGAATGGTATCCTGGTAGAAGAATGAGATCTATTTAGTAAAGCACTTATAGGAGTTGGAGAAACTATCAGGGACATCCCAGTTCAATTATTGTGGACAAGAGGTAACTCTTTCGGCATTTTATCTATTAAAAATGCTTATATGGATCTCTTTTCTACTTTTAATCTTCCATATATGGATTGTTGGAGGCATAAAATTTGGAAGTAGGATATATAGCTAAAGATCAAACTTTTCGTCTAGTTGGCATCAGAAAAAAAAATTGTTAACTTGGGACATCTTACAGAAAAAGGGTTGGGAAGGCCCAAGCCGGTGTGTATTATGTAAACGTCATTCAGAGGATATCAATCATCTTTTTATTGATTGTATGTTCACAAAGAAGGTTTGGGAAAGAATCAAGTCTACACAAAAACTAAAAAGGAATTGGAAAGGAAAGTATCTTTCTGATTGTTCTAATATTTGGATTAAGATAAAACTGTCTCTCCTACTCTTGCAACTATTATTTGTTGGTATATTTGGAACGAAAGGAACAAAGATACTTTTGAAAATGCTACCCCTTCCTTTCATTTTGTGATCATTAATATCCTGGAATTATACAAGAAACATCCTTTGACACAATTATTTGTTCCTATAAGAGAATGTCAGGTCTCTCATTCAGATGGATTTTCTATTGATTTTTTTGATGGGGAAACTCAGAGTGATAAAACAGTGTGTAGAGCAGGGGGGGTTATAAAAAATTTTGACTCCTTAGTTTATAGATGACATCTAAATATTGGTGCAAGAACAACCACAAAGAATGAGCTCATGGGTATTTCAGCCACTCTTAATTTAGCTTGTCATCTATTCCTCCCAAAAATCCAAGCTATGGGAGATTCTAGGGTGATTATAGATTGGCTCAATGATAGAGGATAGCTCTAGGCATGTGCTATTGAAGGCTGGAAGATTAGAACTAAAGATCTTATAAAAAAAATTCAGCCTATTAGCTTCCACCATATCTACAGAGAATTCAACAAAGAGGCAGACCAACTTTCAAAACAAACTCTTCTTGAGCCTAAAGGAAAAATATATTTTTATCTATGGGAACCTGGAGGAGCAGGACCCAATTATTTGGTTATGTTCTGATTTATATCTTCCAGTCTATCAAGATAGTTTTTGCTCTAGCTTTCTAGTTGGGTTATGATCATAACCTTCTCAAAGGTTGTGCACTTTTGATGGTTATTGTATTTTGAATATTATGCCTCTTTGAGAGACTGCATGAAATCAAAGACTACGACTGTCCTTTTTACTAAGCTTATTATCAGTCATGTTAAGACTGGGCTTGGCCATGGATGATATTATGTAAAAAAAATTATATCTTAATATAATTTTGAGCTAATTTTCTATTGGAAAAAAAAGGAAACGTTTATTCGCAAAAATATATATATATATCGAAAAGGTAACTAAGTTAGAAAGTAAGAAAAAGTTTATTCTCAAAAAAAAAATATAGAAAAGGTAACTAAGTTAAGAAGTAAGAAAAGTTTTTTTTTTTTTTTAATTTGATCATAAATAATTTTTCCCTTTGAAAAGGATATTAAGAAGTTCCTTCCTTTTCAATATAATATAATATTTGGCGTAGTTAAAAATATTTTGTTATGAATATAGTTATAATATAAGAAAAACAATTAATCACTTTATTTTACGTTTGATTTTAATTTTTCCCTTTGAAAAGGATATTAAGAAGTTCCTTCCTTTCCAATATAATATAATATAATATTTGGCGTAGTTAAAAATATTTTGTTATGAATATAGTTATAATATAAGAAAAACAATTAATCACTTTATTTTAGGTTTGATTTTAATGTTGATTTTTTTATATAATATTTTGCGTAGTTAAAAATATTTTGTTATGAATATAGTTATAATATAAGAAAAACAATTAATCACTTTATTTTAGGTTTGAGTTTAATGTTGTTTTTTGTTTTTTTAAATTAATGATAGATTTTTAGTTTTTAAACCTACTTTTAATATATTTGGTTCAATCAATATTATTTTTCTGTTTCCAATTTAGATTTATTAACAAAATATATCTTTGAATTGGAAAAGAGATATTGACAATAGTTCACTTACATTGAGGTAAAATATAAAATAAAATCATGATTTACACACATTCAATATAGTAATAATAGTGCATAAATGAGATTGTTGCAACATCTCGTTTTCTCCGAGACTGTAATTATGTTAAGATTACATGATTTGTGTTATGAACCATGTGAATATGTTTAATTTAATAAAAATACCAAACCATTTACTGAGGAGGAACAATCTTGACAATACTGGCCATGACACACCAAAGGAAGTTGACAAAGTAGGGGTAGATTGAATGGTTGAGTGCAAATGAAGCTGAAGTGCATTTGTGAAGAAAATAGGAAGCTTGTCTAACAAGGTTATGTATTCTTGTTAAGAACAACCTCACACCTTCAGCGTACCATACATGTGCAAATCCATGTGACTAATAAAAGCAGTCGCATGGGTAATTGGAACAATTAGTGAATATTGGCAGTTGAGCCTTGAAGAAGGCAAGGGCCAATTAAAATGACCAAACAACGAGACATTGTGGATATGTTTATTCATAAATGAGAACCAAGGATTGCAAGTGGCATCTGTAGGAAGCTATGATTTTCCCAAGGGGACATGAAAGAAGAACAAAACACACACAAGGGTGCACACAACACGACACAAGAGACACATAGATTTAGAAAGTAGAGCGATCGAGAGAACAAGCAGAACAAGCGAGTGAAGAGAAAAAATTGGCCAAGAAAATCAGATCATGGAGATATTTAGGGATACTGATTGAAGAGATAAAGGAGAAATAGAGCTTTCCTTGAAGAAAATAGGAAGCTTTCCTAAGTTGTTGATGATCACCCTGAACAGAGGAGACCCAGATCTCGAACTAGAGCAATAGTGGGATACAACTTGGTGCTTACTGATTTAAACCAACAATGGTAAGGGGAGGTCATTAAGGTACTATTTAGTAGAGAAGGGACTCCCTTGTGCGGAGGAAATCCAGTTGATAAAACACCTAATAAACATGTAGAGACCCCAAGCTCAGTGGGAGGTGGAAAACTTCTACTGTGGCAGAGGGGGAAGGAGAGTAACCTTCCTAGATCATCACGAGATTGGAACCTGGATAAGTCATTTTTTCCCGTTGGTATCATGGCTTGGCATGGGGGTGGCGTACTGTAGGAAGGAACTCTACAGTAAATCCTAAGGTTGGGAGGAAAGGCGTCCTCCCTCGGTCAGTCGGTGTTGGAAAATTTCCTTATCAGATAAGTGTTTAACTTAGCTTGTCAAAAATTGAATATGAATGATATGTTCATGTAAATGTATGATACTATGGGAAATCTAAATGCTTACAATAATTATGTAGAAGTCCTAGAAATTTGATTATGTTACCATGGAACTATAATTTTGTATCTAATTGTAAAACTAAAAGAGTGTAGACTATTGTATCTCGAAATACCGTGAGATGTTAGAGGAATTTTTGCAGGACACAAACAAAAATATCACTTAGCTAGTGATGGGATGACCTATAACTTGGGAAATCCTTTGTGAGGAAGGGCGGACCCTAAACCCTAAGAGAAGTTCCAATATGTTGAAGAGAGCTTGTAAGATCTATAAGGTCTTACATGTTCATGAGGATAAGAGACCAGATATGGAAAAATAATACTAGTAGGCCTTAGAATGCCCGGATAGAGGCCGTTACAACTTAGAAAAATGACAAAGTCCCAACCCATGGGCTAACTAATTGGGAAACAATGATATGAGTTAGAATAAATTATGACCGTTGATGGGGTGGGATGAATGAATCTCATCCCTTAGTCGAAAAAGGTATATCATTGGGAATGACCGAGTGCTAGAACATGCAAAGTTCAAAAATGACGATAAATAACAGAGATAGAACGACAATCATCAATCTGGTCAAGATGACAAGGAGATATCTATGCCATCGATGCTACGTGCGTCATCGTCGACAATTTAAAGTGGGAAGGGAAATTTTCTCTAGGGAAGTGTCAACGATGTAGTAGCATAAGGATTGATGAGAACTGTCCATATGTGCTTAAAATAAGCATATCCTTCATCGTTGATCTCTGGAAGATCACACTTAGGCTATAAAAGAGGGTGAGGATGTCAAGATGATGTGGTCTTCCTACTTAGCAATCCACATGTAAAAGTGGTAACATGTGTTTCTAGAAGATTTTTAATAGGACTAATGTGGGTCCCATTGCGAGAGGAGGTACCTTGAACCTTCATTTTTAGTGGTGTCCATAAAATCTATGGGCCATGGATTCTGTACCATTAATGCCCGAGGAATCGTCGTCAGAAGAAAAGGGATGGTGAGTTAAATTTCTTTTATAGAGTGTCGATGAAGAAATAGGTTGAGATCATTGAAAACCATCTATCTCATAGGGGATGCAACAAATAGATACAGACTATTGATCTCTATGAATTGTCACCAAGGTTTAGGATTTAGACCTGTAGAGTGTTGGTTAGGAGTACCGACATTGACGAAAAGGATAGGAAATATGGATCGTTGGTCAGCATGGTGTGAAGGTTTAATCTCGACCGTTAAACCACCACAATGATCTGGATTTAGGAGCGGAATGAACTGATTAACAGACTAAATACAATAAATACAGAGATATCAAGAAAAACACAGATATCTAGTGAACAATATCTTCTATTGAATAAATGAAATAGGCTAAAACTGTAAAAATCCAGAACTGAAACACTTGCTAGAATGGTGGTAGCTATCTATGAGAAGAGATGCGGCTGCTACACGCATCCATATGAGCATAATTATTACAATGAGGCTCCAGAGGCCTTTTTAACATTACTCATGGATGCAAAAACCTTAGACATCCAAAAACCTAACCATAGGAGATGAAACGTCAAACTTTATGTGGGCCCCTATGGGTGAGTTGGTACCTCAACTTCCTGTAGTCATAACTTTTGCATACAACCTCCGTTTTAGGCGTGTGATATCCCATTGTAAAGGTATTTTCAAGAACTACACATTACGATGTCAAAATATGACTATGTCTATAGTTTAATTGTGGTGAGCCAAAAAAACACTGTTTAGGGTCCCAAAACAGACCTGGAAGTACAACAAGATGTGTTGACAAGAAAACATATAAAATAAGCCAGTTGGATTAAGTGGGAGGCCACCAGTATCCACCTGGAAGATGTGTAGCGCTTCCGACAGCCTCAGAAGTGTAGAAACCACAATTACAAAGAAGTACAGAAGAACGGGTTGAATTAAAAACTGTCAAGAGGAGCCAGTTGGAATAGGTGGGTGGCCACCAATATCCTCCTTGATCATTCCTCCCCCCTTAGGAAGAAATGGTCTCCATTGCATTGAGTTACCCCATCAGGTGAGGAAAATTTTGCTGAATTTGGCCCCGAGTGAGCCACTCTCCTTGGTAGAGGAGCTTCCCTTCCTTGACAACCCGATAAAGTTGGATCCTCTGTTGATGCATTCCCTTGACCTGTGTGTCCACTATTTGATCAGTGGATGCTTATTCCATGCAGTCAGGGTTGAGATCTATTGGTGTTAGTTTTTCTGCAATCTTTGAGGTGTCCAATAAGGGTGGAAAATATGGCCAAAGGAGGTCCACATTGAACAATAGGTGCAAGCCAAGGAAGGGTGGAGTGTTGAGCTCAAAAGAATTTCTACCCACATCCTTGGTAATGGTGTAAGGCCCATAGAAAATCAAGCAAAGCTTCTGATGGGGCCCTATAAGACGCTTCTTCTGCAAATGTAACCAAACCTTGTCTCCAACCTGAAATGGGTGTGGTACCCTATGTTGATCATGGCATTGCTTGTACTTTGCATTGGATTTTTGCAAAATTTCATGGACCCGTTAGTGAATGTGACACAAACGAACCACCCAGGGTACGTTCGCTTCACTCGGACCTTCTTTTCCTTCGGCCTGAAGAGATGAAATGCTCTTCAACTCCCTTATCGAAAGTTCTCAATACCCACAGAATGTCTCTTATGATCTCCCGACTCCAAATTGGGAAATCAGACCTCGTGTGATCGCGAGTCTTGAACTCTTGGGATCGGGTCTCAAAAATCCCCAAACCCCGATGGGTATTCACCCACGTGTTCCCTACTCTTGTCGGGAATTTCCCCGTCGGGAAATTGACACTTGTGCTATCGTGATCCCCTGCCTCACGGATCCCCAACTCCGATGGCTCAGTCAACGCTGACCCTCTCCCACTTTTTCGTTACTTTGCCTCCCTTGCGACTTCGCTGCTTGCGACTCCTAGCACTTGGTTTTCCAATTCCTGAGTCCCGATGTATCGAGACGTCGGTACCCTCCTGTCGCACTTTCGCAACCTCGTGTCCTCGCAACTTTTGATGCAATTCCTTGCAGCTCCAACTCACGAACCTCCGAGTTCGCGATATGTCGATGCCACTTGGCATTGGCTCCCTACGAGGGTTGACCTTCCGACACTTTTCCTCCGCTACGTCCTTAACCCCGTCGGGAAATCGCGTATCGGGATATCGCGATTCCCGTTGTCATGTGCACGAGACTTTTCAATTCCCCGATCCCTGACTCTACAAGATCTCCTGCCACGTGTACCTGCTGTTGGATGACTCTGATCCTATCGGGAAATCGTGGATCACGATTCCCTGATGCAACGATTCGACACTCCTGAAATCCCCGATGAGTAAAATCCCGATGACTCCTCCCGGGACTACTCCTCTGCACACTAGGCTTAACCCCTGCGTAATTTTCCGAGATCTAACAGCTGACTGGATTCCGCAAGATATTCTCAAAGGATTTCGGTCGTCTATCCTTCCTTGGACGATTTCTGCACAATGAATCAAGTGCTTCTTTCACAAAGACTTGGCTCCTGTTGGCCAACCTACGATGCTTCCTTCATACTTCTGACATAAGCTTCTCTTCACTTATCATCTGGTAGATTCAAAGGTCTACTCCTCCTGAGCTTGTTCTCGACCTCTCAAAGTCCTTTTGAGAACCTTTTGCTCGCACTCCTTGCGGCAACCCTTCAATCTTATCTAAGTGTTGAAGTATTTTGACCCTGCGCACTCCTACAGCAGCAGTCTCTCAATACTTTGCTCAGAATCGCAACTGAGACTTATTTTTCAGCCTGCGCACCCCTTTGCACGGCTTCAACAGCTCATATCCACTTCCGGGTGAATGAGAACAATAGTTAAACTACTGAGCCTTCATCAACACACTCCTTGCGGATGAATTCGACTGCACACCTTGCAGGAATCTCCTGGCTCAGATAGAGAAACAATTGAAACTCGTTCTCTCTCCCTTTCAGACTTCAGTTTGAAACATGAAATCACATGCACAGCATATACAAAGCAAATGCATAATAAGAAACAAACATTCGTGAGTACATCAACAACACACAGAGAAAACAACACAAACCATGTGCTTGAATCAAAGCTTCCTTCTATTAATTCAAATGCATGTACATGGGTGTTCTTCATACAGTATTATTTTCTTGCTCTTCTCTTCTCTTGAATGCTTGATAATGTTACAATGATACAATGAGGGTGTCTATAACCGTTTTCCCTCTCAGACTCTAAACTATCAAATCTAGACTTAAAATCCTATCTACCAGCATTAAATCTATTAAATGCCTCCTATCTACCAAAGGACGAGAGCTTAAGGCTCAAGGTCCAATACAATATACAAATGCACCTCCATAAATGGTTCATTAAAGACTTGCGCTACAATCCCAAAGCACTTCAAAAATTTGGGTTTGTTTATCCAGCTGATCTCCGCTTGATGTGTTGGCTCGCTTGATGAGTTGGTGATGCTCCTGCATCATACTCCTCGGCTTGAAAACTTTCATGGGCTCCTTTCCATGAGCTCCTGCACGGTTTGTCCATGATTTTGTATCACTTCTTCAGTCTCCCAGCTGGCATATTCCACTGGGTGGTTCTTCCATTTAACCAGATACTCGAAGTATTGCTTCCGCCTGGTCTTTTTGTTGACTCTCTTGTCAAGTATACGCTCCATCTGTGGCTTTTCTGCGATCGACATCTGCTTCTGTCACTGGACTTCTGACTGTTCATTACTTCCAACTCCTGCTTCCTCAGCCTTATATGGATATAAGTCTGAGACATTGAATGTCGAATATATTCCGATCTCATCTGGCAACTCAATCTCATAAGTGTTTTCTCCCAACTTCTTTAGGACTCTGCATGGCCCGATTTTCTTCATTTTTAGCTTATTGTATGTTCCCCTTGGGAACCTTTCCTTCCTTAGATGTTCCAGAACTAGATCACCAACTTCGAACTGAAGTTGTCTCCGATGTTGATCCGCTCTGCGCTTATATTCCTGGTTTGATTTGAGCAATCGCTCCTTCACCCTACTGTGAAGTTATTTCATCGTCTATGCGAATTCTTCAGTGCTTGTGCTCTTAGTTATTATCTGTTCTGAATCCCTCAGTTCAGATACTCCTCTTGGCTTCCTGCCATATATAATTTCAAATGGACTTTTGCCTGTTCTCCTGTTCACTGAATCGTTGTATGCAAATTATGCCTGTGGCAACACATTGTCCCAACTGCTATGGTGCTCTGTCACCAAGATTCTCAGTAAGTCTCCCAGACTTTTGTTCACTACTTCTGTTTGCCCTTCCGTCTGTGGATGATAGGCAGAACTAAATGCTAATTTAGTTCCTAGCTTCTTCCATAAGGTCCTCCAAAAATGCCCTATGAATTTCGTATCCCTGTCCGAAACAATACTTTTCGGCAATCCATGAAGTCGAATGACCTCCTTAAAAAACAAATGTGCGATGTGAGTCGCATCGCTGGTCTTCTGGCATGGAATGAAATGTGCCATCTTAGAAAACCTGTCAACTACCACAAATATTGAATCAGCACCTCTTTGGGTCCTTGGCAATCCCAATACAAAATCCATGCTAATTTCATCCCACGGCTTGTCTGGTATGGGCAATGGCTGATAAAATCCTCCATTCTTCTTTCTTCCCTTTGAATGCTGGCAAATTCTGCACCTATCTACAAACCTCTTGACCTCTGACTGCATCCCCGGCCAAAAATATGACTCATTCAGCTTTGCGAATGTTTTGTCATGGCCAAAGTGTCCTGCTAAGCCACCGCTGTGCTTCTCTTTCAACAGGTTCTCTCTCATGGAGAAATTTGGAATACACAGTTGATTGCCTCTGAATAGCAATCCATCCTGGATCATATAATCTATCCACGGACTCCGATCTCTGAGAACTAGATTCTCAGCTGCTTCATATGCCTCTGAAAAATCTGCATCACCTGCATACATGTCCCTAAGATTTTCAAAACCCAACGTCTTGACTCGGAATTCCTGTAGCAACAAACATTTCCTACTCAAACCATTAGCCACTTTGTTAGCAGTACCCGAAATATGTTTAATTACAAATGTAAAATTCTGCATATATTCTACCCATTTTGCATGTTTCTGATTCAACTTCTCTTGTTGACTCACAAACTGTAATGCATGATTATCACTGTACAATACAAATTCTTTCGGGATCAAGTAATGCCTCCACTTCTTCAACGCCTGTATGATAGCATAAAATTCTTTATCATATGTGGAGTACTTCACTTTTTCTTCATCCAGCTTCTCACTGAAATATGCAACTGGTCTGTCTTCCTGATTCAAGACTGCTCCTATGGCAAACCCACTTGCATCACATTTCACCTGAAATGTCTTCTGGAAATCCGGCAACACCAACACTGGTCGTTCTGTGATCTTCCGCTTCAACAGATTGAAACTCTTCTCTGCCTCTTCAGTCCAATGAAAAGATTTATGTCTTTTCTTGACAGTATCCATCATTGCTGTGCTAATCCCACCGAAATTCCTGATGACTTTCCGATAGAAACTAGCTAAACCATGAAAACTTCTCACCTCGAAAATATTTCTCGGTGATGGCCAATTCTTAATTACTTCCACTTTACTTGGATCCATATTTAATTCATTCGCCGATATGAGAAATCCCAAATAAATGAGTTATGTCTTCATAAATGAAGATTTCCTCATGTTGATCAATAGCTTCTCTTGTTGTAGCTTCCTCATTACTGCAGCTAAATGCTTCAGATGTTCTTCTTTCGTTTTGCTGAAAATTAATATATCATCCAGATAAACAATGACAAACTTACCAATGAATTCCTTCAGCACTTCATTCATCAACCTCATGAAGGTACTCAACGTATTCATCAAGCCAAACGGCATGACTAGCCATTCATATAGCCCTTCGTTGGTTTTGAAGGTTGTCTTCCACTCATCGCCTTCCCTCATGTGAATCTGGTGGTATCCGCTTTTCAAATCAATCTTTGAAAAAAAAATTACCCCACTGAGGCAATCCATCAGATCATCCATTCTCGGCAATGGAAATATGTATCTGATGGTTATCTTGTTAATGGCTCTGGAATCAGTGCACATTCTTCAGACTCCATCCTTCTTTGGACTAAGTACTGTCGGAACAACACATGGGCTCAAACTCTCCCTGACTAATCCCTTGTCCAATAACTCCTGGACCTGCCTCTTAACCTCCTCATTTTCTTGCGGTGTTAACCTGTACACATCTTTGTTTGGAAAATTATCCCTTGGTATGAGGTCTATATGGTGACTCACACTTCTCATCGGTGGCAACGAATGAGGTAGTTCATCCACCACTATATCTGCGAACTCTTCCAACAGTTCCTGAATTTCTTCCGGCAAATCATCCACTCTTGTGCTGGTCAAAACAATTCTTGGTTTCATGACCACAAAGAATTGTGGATCTTCCTTCTTCTTTACTTCCGCCAGAAGTTCCTTCCCACTCATGAGAAGTACAGTATTCCTTGGCTCTGGTTTTACTTCTTTGTATTTAATTGGAAGTAGCATATGTGTTCTTCCATTCTTCTCCAGAGTATACGTATTCATTTTCCCATCATGAACTACGTTCCTGTCATATTACCATGGTCTACCTAGCAATAAATGACATACATCCATAGGAATAACATCACAGAGTATTTTATCATTGTATCCTCCTATCTTGATGTCAACTAAGCACTGTTTAGTGACACTTACCTGATGTCCCTTCTGTAGCCATGAAACTTTGTATGGACTCGGGTGATCAGTTGTTTCCAGTTCTAGTTTCTCCACCATCTCGGTTGAAACGAGATTGTCTGTGCTTCCGCTATCCACGATAACCTTGCACTTACTGTCTTTGGTCTTGCATGCAGTTCTGAAAAGTCTATTTATTTGTGTTGTTTCCTCCACCTCCTTCTCGGGTGTTAAGATAACCTTACGCATCATCAGCGACCTTCCGTCTTCTGCGTCTTCTGCTTCAGCATCTCGCCTCTGTGCCTTGACGATGTGATCTTCTCCTCCATCCTTCTTCCTATCTGGACAGTCAACTGCCTTGTGTCCATTTTTTCCACACGTGAAGCATGTGATGACTCCACCTCAGCCTCTTCCTCTACCTTTGGTACTAGGAAATATGTTATTATCAGCGTATCCTCCGCCCTGTTCTGTCTGTTGCCTTCGCTATTCAGCGTGTTGGCCTCGCTGTGAACTTCCACCTCTTTCTGTTCTCGTCTGAGGTTTCTTCCAGTCATCCTTGGATTTCTGGAACCTATCTTGGGAAACTGACTTACCTTTTGATTGGCTCCTACCTCGGCCTCGCTGCGCTGGCTTACAGCTTAGCTTCTCTTATGCCTTCAACGCCATCTGATACGCATCCTCCACCGTTTTCATGGTTGTCATACTCATCTCATCCTGGATATCGTATCTCAAGCCATTCATATATCTAGCAACTTTTTCATCATCGCTCTCCCGATGACCTGCTCTGATATTGAGCTTGTAGAATTCCTCAGTATACTCCTTTACTGTCATCAACTTCTGTCTCAGGTTCTGCATCGTCTTGAAGAGTGTGATTTGATAATCCCTTGGGATGAACTTTGCCTTCATCTTCGCAATCATTCGATCCCAACTTTTAATATTTTGCTTACCTTTGGAACGTCTATCTGCTTGAAGCTCGTCCCACCATAATGTTGCATGTCCCTTCAATTTTGTGACAGCATGCCTAACCTTTTTATCTTCTTCGATATCCTCATAATCGAAGTAGGTGTCAAGAGCTCTAATCCAATCTAGAATCTCTTCTGCATCCAGACTCCCTTCATAAGCTGGAATGTCCATCTTTGTTTTTGAACTCATCCGGGCGATAGCTTTAATTAATCACTCGTTGGCTGCATCTTCAGCTGCAACTTATCCTTGTTGTTCAGCTTCTATTTCTCCCTTGGAATCACTAAGATCCCCTACACTAACTGTGCGTCTCTGGGTTGTTTCCATATCTTCTAGTCTCGCTCGGAGATCACGCATCTGCCTTTCCATTTCTGTATTCTGTACTTGTCTTCCTCTGCCTCTCTGGTTTCCCCTATCCTCTAGATCGGGTGATTGTCTTTCTCTCCTCGGCGGCATGGTGAAATTTTCCTTTCTCCTCTACTACAGAAAACAAAGAAACTTTCTCACTCTGATACCACTCTGACGTGTATCAGAGTGCTTCTTTCCTTCCTCACTCCTCTTGCCTGAAATATACAGACAATAAATCCGCTCTGATACCACTCTGATGCAGCCGCGCCCTCACAGGGCAAGTTCGCTCCCTCAGGACCTTCTTTTCCTTCGGCCCGAAGAGATGAAATGCTCTTCAACTCCCTTATCGGAAGTTCTCAATACCCACAGAATGTCTCTTATGATCTCCCAACTCCAAATCGGGAAATTGGACCTCGCGTGATCGCGAGTCTTGAACTCACGGGATCGGGTCTCACAAATCCCTGAACCCCGATGGGTATTCACCCACGTGTTCCCTGCTCTTGTCAGGAATTTCCCCGTCGGGAAATCGGCACTTGTGCTATCGTGATCCCCTGCCTCACGGATCCCCGACTCCGATGGCTCAGTCAACGCTGACCCTCTCCCACTTTTTTAGGACTTTGCCTCCATCGCGACTTCGCTTCTTGTGAATCCTAGCACTTGGTTTTCCAATTCCCGAGTCCCGATGTGTCGAGACGTCGGTACCCTCCTGTCGCACTTTCGCAACCTCGTGTCCTCACAACTTTTGATGCAATTCCTTGCAGCTCTAACTCACGAACCTCTGATTTCGCGTTATGCCGATGCCACTTGGCGTTGGCTCCCTGCAAGGGTTGACCTTCTGACACTTGTCCTCTACTACGTCCTTAACCCTGTCGGGAAATCGCGTATCGCGATATCGCGATTCCCGTTGTCATGTGCACGAGACTTTTCAATTCCCCGATCCCCGACTCTATGGGATATCCTGCCACGTGTACCTGTTGTTGGACGACTCTGATCCTATCGGGAAATCATGGATCGCGATTCCCTAATGCAACGATTCGACACTCCTGAAATCCCCGATGAGTAAAATCCCGATGACCCCTCCCGGGACTACTCCTCTACACACTAGGTTTATCCCCTGCGCAGTTTTCCGAGATCTAACGACTGACTGGATTCCGCGAGATCTTCTCAAAGGATTCTGGTCGTCTATCCTTCCTTGGACGATTTATGCCCAATGAATCAAGTGCTTCTTTCACAAAGACTTGGCTCCTACTGGCCAACCTATGATGCTTCCTTCAGACTTCTGACAGAATCTTCTCTGCACTTATCCTCCAGTAGATTCGAAGGTCTACTCCTCCTGAGCTTGTTCTCGACCTCTCAAAGTCCTTTTGAGAACCTTTTTCTCGCACTCCTTGCGGCAACCCTTCAACCTTATCTAAGTGTTGAAGTCTTTTGACGAGAGCTTAAGGCTCAAGGTCCAATACAATATACAAATGCGCCTCCATAAATGGTTCATTAAAGACTTGTGCTACAATCCCAAAGCACTTCAAAAATTTGGGTTTGTTTATCCAGCTGATCTCCGCTTGATGTGTTGGATCGCTTGATGAGTTGGCAATGCTCCTGCATCAGAATGTGTCGAATCCACTCAATGAATATGGTGGCTTTCTTGGTCTCAGACTAAACATGAGAAGAGTTTGTCTATGTGGTTGCAATAGGGAGTGCAACATCAATGGAACCCAAGGGATGGAATCCCAGTCCCACATAAAATGGGCTATGGTCGATGGAGCTATGGAGAGCCCTTTTGTAACTGTGTTGAACATAGGGGAGACTCTCATCCCATGTATGTGGATGCTTAGAGTTGTACATGTGCAGGATGTGCATAATCATCTAATTGATGACCTTTGTTTGGTCGTATGTTTGGGGGTCGAAAGTAGTGTATTTAGTGAGCTTGGTGTCCAACAGTGACCAAAGACTCGACCAAAATGTGTTGAGGAAACTGTTGTCCTAGTCGAAGATGATGGTCTGTGATATCCCAAAGTGGACCCACACTTGTTCGAAGAAGATCTTGGCATTATATGTCGTTGTGAGGCTCTTCTGGCAGGATGCGAGGATGGCCATCTTCGAAAACCGAACAACGACCACAAATACACAATCATTTTCTTTCTTAGTGGATGGAAGGCCAAAAATGTAATCCATAGAGATGGATTCCCAAGGATTCTCGGGGGTAGGAAGAGGGGTGTATAATCCTTGATTATGGATGGATAGCTTGGAAATGACACAGGAAGTACAAGATCTGATATACTTGTTGACGTCCTGTCAAATTTTTGGCCAATTAAAATGTTTCTAGAGAATGACCACAGTTTTCTCAACACCAAAATGTTCTACCATCTTACTATAGTGGGCTTCCCAATTCATATTTCTACTCTCACTTGCAAGAACACATAGATGGCTCAGATGGTATAATAGCCCGTCCTAAATGTGAAAATTGGGGACAGTCACACCTGCACCCAAGACCTGATAGGTGGTGGTGAAGTATGGATCTTGCTGATAAAGTTGGGGCCACTCAGATGGCTCGTGTCCACAGGAATGGAGCACAATGGTGAGTGCAACCATGGGAGATCAATTGAGGCAGTCATCAACATGATTTGTTCTCCCTATATTATACTTGATGTTGAGATGGAATTGATGTAGGTAGGTGGACCACTTTTGATGGTCATCATTTTGTAGCTTCCCGTATGTCTATATGAACTACAAAGGCTTGTGATCAGTATGGATGATCATCTCCTTTCCCAGAATTTAATGTTTCCATTGACGATAATCTTGTACAATGGAATACATTTCCTTGTCACAGGTGGGGTATTTCCAAACAGTATCTGAGAGTGTCTCACTATGGTATGCCACCAGATGACCACGTTGAGTGAGAAATGTGCCTACAACATAGTCAGATGCATCAGTCTCAATCTCGAATTGTTGTTGTAGATCAGGAAAGAAGAGTATCAGAGCTAAGCACAAGAAATTCCTCAGATCATCAAATTCTCATTGATGTTCCTTCCCCTTCATGAACGTTTCCTTGCCACCCCCCTTGGTCACATGGCTGAGGGCCCATGCAATATGGGAGAATCCCAGCACGAACCTTCGGTAGAAGTTGGCCAGTCCCACGAAGCTTCAAATCTTGATTAGTGTGGTCGCGGCTATCCAGTCACTGATGACTTGGATCTTGGCGGTTTCAACATGTACCCCATGCTCATCAATAATGTATCCCAACTATTGAACCCTATTCATGCCAAATGAACATTTTTCCAAGTTGGCATATATCTTGTGTTGCCGCAGAGTGCTCAAAACCTATTGAATATGCCGCATGTGCTCCTCCCAAGTTATGTTGAAGATGAGTATGTCATCCAAATATACAACCACAAAAGAGTTGGTGAAGGGTCTCAATACATCATCCATCAACCTCATGAAAGTGGTTGGTGCATTTGTTAAGCCAAAGGGCATGACAAACCATTCGAAGAGACTTATTTAGATTTGAAAGTTGTCTTCCATACATCAGTTGGTTTGATGGGAACCTGGTGGTAGACAGACTTTAGGTCAATATTGCTGAATAAATTTCCCCCTTGAGTTGGTCAAGAAGGTCATCAATCCTAGGAATTGGGCACTGGTTTCTGACTCTATTTTTTTTTAATACTCTGTAATCAATGGAGAGTCGCCAGGTCCTGTCCTTCTTCTACACTAGTACAATCGGGCTTCTACAAGGGGAGTAGTTGGGTCCGATGTACCCCTTTTGAAGAAGCTCTTGAATATGACACTTGATTTTGTCATTTTCCATCAACGAGTGGTGATATGCTGGTCAATTAGGCAAAGGTGCACTGGGGGTTAGATCAATTGGATGCTTGACTTGGCAGTGCGTCGGTACCCCAGTGGGTGAGGAGAAGATGTCTTTGTATTCTTCCACAATCCCATCCACTTACTTATATTGCAAAGAGAGGCTCTGTGTAGAGGCCAAAGATGTGGCGACAACCTTCTTCTTGCTATGAGCACAGATCACAAAGAAGATGAAATTCCCAGTCTGTGAAATGACCTTACTTCATTTCTTAGTAGAGATTAAAGAAATAGCAGTAGGAAGCACTACTTCTGGTATCCTATACAATAGTCTACCCAAAGTAATAATAACATTATGGGGTCTAGACTCATACATAGAATGATGCTTCCACAAATATGGTTGTCCTAAAATAACATCACAAACTTCAAGGGGAGAAATATCACACAATACCTCATATTTGAAAGGATTGATGTTGTAGGACAAAGCCAGTCGATGGTGTAGGGATGTGGCTACGGTGTCGTTGGTAGGTCCATATGCTTGATGACCTCTGCTGAGAATAGGTTCTTTCGATTTCCACTGTCAAAAATGAAATGAAGCGGAGCCCCCTTTACCCACATCTGTGAGTGAAAGAGGCATTCCCCTTCCTCTGGTTCTTCTGGTTCGCTTGGTTTGAATTTGGTGGTAGCAACAGTGGCACTGGGTTCAAGATCGATAATTCACTTCCCTCCTTATATATTTGATTCAGAATCATAATTGGCCTCTGACTCGAAAGCCTTCATCCCGACCACAAGTGACTACTTGGAGCGACATTATTCAGTGTTGTGCCAAGAGATTTTATGGTATTCACACCATTTTCACGTGTCCTTATTCATATTCTCATTGCCCTTATTGTGTTGTGGTTTGGAATGGTTGTATTGAGAGTGGCCATATTTTCTCTATCTCTTGATGTGTGGGTTGGGGCCTCCTTTTCCCTGCTTCGACTGTGATGAGTTTGCATATCCAAACTCTTGCATCTTCTACTTAAATTTATGCTCGATCTTGACAACATATCTATAAGTCATACCCAATGAGGCGATGTCCAAAAACTCCATTTCTATTTGAATATATCTGTGAAAACAACCATGGTATTTGAGCACCAGATGTCGCTGAGAGTCTTTGATACCCAATTTGGTGGGCAAGGTATGGAAAATATTGGTGAAATCTAGTACTCTCTAGTCCCTTTCTTAACGCAGGGTGGTCCATCTAGTGTATTGGTCCTCGTAGCTTCCAATAGGGTAGTATTGTTCTTTAATGTCATCCCGAAAAGAATCCCATGTAGGGGCAACCAAAAATATTTCATATTCCTCTATGGTACTTTGCTCAGAGGGTCCCACCGGTCCTTAACATGGGGGGTGGCCTCGAGGAGTGCAAAATTAATCTTTTCTCTATCGGAGAAATCGTGGACCAAAAAACACCCTTCAAGTAGATTCAACCATTTATCTATAGAATCCGCATATATCATTCCTTCAAATAACAAAATATCAAAATTTACCTCTACCTTGAAGGGGTTTGCATGGCCACTTGATGAATATGCTTCTCTTGTGGGCAGCTGCCAAAGGATCTGTGCAAATTTGTCCATCATTTCATTCCTTTGTCTTGCAAGGGCTTCCTTGAGAAACATTTTAAAAGGATCTCCTAAACCATCATATTTATTTTCGTCTCCCATGGGTTGTTGTCGGGCTTGGCGCGACCAATCTTGCAACGACTCGATTGGTTCGAGTCCCAAATTTCTTCACCTAGATCTTGTCGAGGACATGCAGGAAGAAAAATAAATGAAGAGAATACCACTCTGATACCAGTGGTACAAATTTAGGAGCGAAACGAACCAATTAATAGACCGAATACAATAAATACAGAGATATGAATAACAACACAAATATCCAATGAATAATATATTCTATTGAATAAATGAAATAGGCTAAAATTGTAAAACTGCAAAACTTAAAAACTTGCTCGAATGTTGGTATCTATCTCTGAGAAGAGATGTGGCTGCTACATGCATCTGTATGAGAATAATGATTACAATGAGGCTCCAGAGGAATTTTTAACATTACTCATGAATGTCAAAACCCTAGACATCCAAAAACCTAACCCTAAGAGATGAAACGCCAAAATTTATGTGGGCCGCTATGTGTAATTTGGTACCTCAAATTCCTGGGGTCATAATTTTTGCATACAACCTCTTTTTTAGGTGCTTGATCGCCCATTGGATAGGTCTTTTCGAGAAATACACATTGCTTCGTCAAACTATGACTCCAACCACATTTTGACTGTGGAGAGCCAAAAAAACATTGTTTATGGCCCCAAAACGGCCCTAGAAGTACAATCAGATGTGTTGACATGAAAACATACAAAATAAGCCAGTTGGATTAAGTGGGAGGCCACTAGTATCCACCTAGAAGATGTGTAGGGATTCCAACAACCCCGAAAGTGTAGAACCCACAATTCCAAATAAGTACAGAAGAACATGTTGAACTAAAAACTGTAAAGAGGAGCCAGTTGGAATAGGTGGGTGGCCACCAATATCCACCTGGATCATTCCTCCCCCATTAGGAAGAAATGTTATCCATTGCATTGAGTTCCCCCATCAGGTGAGGAAACTTATGTTGAATTTGGCCCTAGGGGAGCCACTTTCCTTGGTGGAGGAGATGCCCTACCTTGAAAACTCAATAAAGCTCGATCCTCTGCTGGCGAGTACCCTTGACCTGTGTGGCCACTATAGGATCAATGGATGCATGTTCCGTGTAGTCAAGGTTGATATTTGTTGGTTTCAATTGTTCTGCGATCTCTGAGGTGTCCAATAATGGTGGAAAATATGGTCGAAGGAGGTCCACAATTAACATTGGGTGCAAGCCAAGGAAGGGTGGAGTGTTGAGCTCAAAATAATTTCTACCCACAACCTTGGTGATGGTGTAAGGCCCATAGCGAAGTGGGAGAAGATTTTGATGGGGCCCTTCTGCAAATGTAACTGGACCTTGTCTCCAACCTGAAACTGGTGTGGTACCTTGTGTTGATCATGGCACTGCTTGTACTTAGCATTGGTTTTCTGTAAACTCTCATGGACCTCTTGGTGGATGTGTTGAATCTGCTCAATGAATCTGGTGGCTTTTTCAGTCTTATACTGAACATGGGAAGAGTCTCTTTGTATGGTTGCAAGAGGGAGTGCAACATTAATGGGACCCAAGGGTTGGAATCCCAATCCCACCTTAAATGGTATAATGTCGGTGGAGCTATGGAGAGTCTTGTTGTAACTGTGTTGAACATAGGGGAGACTCTCATCCCATGTACGCAGATGCTTAGAGTTGTAAATGTGAAGGATGTGCACAATCATACGATTGAAGACCTCTGTTTGGTCATCTATTTGGGGGTGGAAAGTAGTGGATTTAGTGAGCTTGGTGTCCAACAATGACGAGAGACTTGACCAAAATGAACTGAGGAACCTGTTGTCCCAGTCAGAGATGACAGTCTGTGGTATCCCAAATTGGACCCACAATCATTCGAAGAAGATCTTGGTAGTATCTACCACTATGACATTGTTCTGGCAGGCTGTGAGGATGGTCATCTTTGAAAACTGATCAACGACCACAAATACACAATCATTTCCTTTCTTGGTGGATGGAAGGCCAGACATGTAATCCATCGAGATAGATTCCCAAGGATTTTCAATGGTAGGAAGAGCGGTGTATAAGCCTTGCTTCTTGATGGATGGCTTGGAAATGGCATGGGAAGTGCAATATCTGATATACTTGTTGACGTTCTGTCGAAGTTTTGGCCAATACAAATGTTTCTAGAGAATGGCCACAGTTTTATCCATGTCAAAATGCCCTACCATTCGACTGTAGTCGGATTCCCAAATCAGTTTTGCACGTTTGCTTGAAGGAAAAAAGAGATGGCCCATATGGCATAACAACCCATCCTGAATGTGAAAATAGATGAAAATCGCACATGTACCCAAGACCTGATAGGTGGTGGAGAATTATGGACGTTGTTGATAAAGTTGGGGCCACTCAGATGCCTCATGTCCACAGGAATGGAGCACAATGGTGAGTGTAGCCAGGGGAGGTCGACTAAGGAAGTTAGCGACATGACTTGTGCTCCCCATATTATATTTGATGTTGATATGGAACTGTTGCAGGTAGGTGGACCACTTTTGATGGCAATCGTTCTGCAACTTCCCCTATGTCTATATCAACTGAAGAGGCATGTTATTAGTGTGGATGATCGTCTCCTTTCCCAGAATGTAATGTTTCCATTAACGATAGGATTGTACAATGGAATACATTTCCTTTTCATAGGTGGGGTATTTCCAGACAGTATCTAAGAGTGTCTCACTATGGTATGCCACCGGATGACCGTGTTGAGTGAGAACTACACTTACAACCTAGTTAGATGCATCAGTCTCAATATCGAACAGTTGTTGCATATTGGGAAAGTAGAGTACTGGAGTTGAGCACAAGTGATGCTTTAGATCATCAAATAATCGTTGTTGTTCCTTCCCCCACATGAAATTTTTCATGCCACTGCCCTTGGTCACGTGGCTGGGGGCCCATGCAATATGGGAGAATCCCAACACAAATTGTCGGTAGAAGTTGGCTAGTCCTAAGAAGCTCTAAAGATTGGTTAGTGTGTTTGGGGTTGGCCAGTCACAAATGACTTGGATCTTAGTGGGATCAACATGTACCCCATGCTCATAAACAATGTAGCCCAAGTATTGGACTATGCTCATGCCAAAGGAACAATTTTCAAAGTTGGCATATAGCTTGTGTTCCTGCAGAGTGATCAAAACGTGTTGAATATGTTGCATGTGCTCCTCCCAAGTTCTATTGAAGATGAGGAGGTCATCCAAATATACCACCACAAAAGAGTTGGAGAAGGGTCTCAATACATCATCCATCAACCTCATGATAGTGGTTGGTGCATTTTTTAAGCCAAAGGGCATGACCAACCATTCGAAGAGACCTTCTTTAGATTTTAAAGTTGTATTCCATACATCAGTTGGTTCAATGGGAACCTGGTGGTAGCCATACTTTAGGTCAATCTTGCTGAATAAATTTTCCCCTTGAGTTGGTCAAGAAAATCATCAATCCTAGGAATTGGGTACCATTTTCTGACTGTGATTTTTTTTAATGCTCTATAATCAATGCAAATTCGTCAGGTCACATCCTTCTTCTGCACCAGTACAATCAGGCTTTCACAAGGGGAGGATCTGGCTCTGATGTGCCCCTTTTGAAGAAGCTCTTGGATATGATTCTTGATTTCATCATTTTCCATCAGTGAGGGACGATAGACTGGTCCATTAGGTAGAGGTGCACCAAGGGTTAGATCAATTGTATGCTTGACTTGTTAGTGCGTCGGTACCCCGGTGAGTGAGGAGAATATGTCTCTGTATTCTTCCACGATCTCATCCACTTACTTACACTGCAATGAGAGGCTCTTTGTAGAGGCCACGTATGTGGTGATGACCTTATGGTTACTATGATCATAGATAAAAAAGAATATGAAATTCCCGGTCTGTGAAATGAACTTATTTCATTTCTTAGCATAAATTAAAGAAATAGTGGTAGGCGGCGCTACCTTTGGTATCTTGTACAATTGTCTACCTAAATTAATAATAACATTGTCGGGTCTAGACTCATACAAAACATGATGCTTCCACAAATATGGTTGTCCTAAAATAACATCACAAATTTCAAGGGGATAAGTATCACACAATCCCTCATCTTTGAAAGGCTTGATGTCGTAGGGAAGATGACACTATTAGCTGGCACAAAGATCTCTTCCTTGGCGAAGCCAGCCAATGGTGTAGGGCAGCAGGTGCGGTGTTTTTAGTAGATCCAGCCACTTGATGACCTATTCTAAGATCAGGTTCTTCTAACTACCTTTATCGATAATGAAATGAAGCGAAGCCCCCTTTACCCACATCTGTGAGTGAAAGAGGCACTCTCGTTCTTTTGGTTCTTCTGGTTTGCTTGGCTGGACTTTGGTGGCAGTGACAGTGGCACTGGGTTCAACATCGAGAATCCACTTCCCTCCTTATGGATTTGATTCGGAATCAGAATCGACCTCTAACTCAGAAGCCTTCAGCTCGTCCACGAGTGAGTGCTTGGAGCAACATTCTTTAGTGTTGTGCCTAGGGATTTTATGGTATTCACACCACTTTCCCATGTCCTTCTTTGTCTTCTCATTTCCCTTCTTCTGTTGTGGCTTGGACTGGTTTTCCTAAGAGTGGCCATATTTTATATGTCTCTTGCTATGTGGGTTTGGGTCACCTTTTCCCTACGTCGGCTGCAAGGATTTTTCATATCCAAACTCTCGCCTCTTCTACTTAAATTTATGCTCGATCTTGACAACATATCTATAAGTCGTACCTAATGAGGCGATGTATAGAAAATCGATTTTTGTTTGAATGTATCTATGCAAACAGCCGCATTATTTGAGCAACAGATGTCGCTCAGAGTCTTTGATACCCAATTTGGTGCGTAGGGTATGGAAAATATTCGTGAAATTTGGTATTGTCTAGTCCCTTTCTTGATGCAGGGTGGTTCATCTGGTGTACTGGTCCTCATAGCTTTCAACATGGTAGTACTATTCTTTAATGACATCCCGGAAGGAATCCCATGTAGGGGAAACCACAAATATTTCAGATTCCTCTATGGCCCTTTTCTCAGAGTAAGTGTCCCATCAGTCCTTAACATGGGGAACGACCTTGAGGAGTGAAAAAATAATATTTTCCCTATTGGAAAAATTGTGGACCAAAAAATACCCTTCGAGCAGATTTAACCATTTATCAACAACATCCACATCTACTAGCCCTTCAAATAATGAAATATCAAAATTTACCTCTACCTTGAAGGGGTTTGCATGGCCGCTTGATGAAGATGCTTCTCCTATGGGCAGTCGCTGAAGGATCTACACAATTTTGTCCATCATTTCATTCCTTTTTTGTGCAAGGGATTCCTAGAGAAACATTTTAAAAGGATCTCTTAATCCATAATCTTTCTTTTCATCTCCCATTGGTTGTTTTTGGGCTCGGCGCGACTGATATTGCAACGACTTGATTGGTTCAAGTCCCAACTTTTTGTACCCAGATCTTGTCGGGGACATGCATGAAGAAAAATAAATTAAGAGTAGATCGCTCTGAAATCAGTGATCTGGATTTAGGAGTGGAACGACCTGATTAACAAACTGGATACAATAAAAACAGAGATATGAAGAAAAACACAGATATCCAGTGAACAATGTCTTATATTGAATAAATGAAATAGGCTGAAACTATAAAACTGCAGAACTGAAACACTTGCTTGAATGGTGGTAGCTATCTATGAGAAGAGATGTGACCGCTACTTGCATATGTCTGAGAAGAATGATTACAATGAGGCTCCAGAGGCCTTTTTAACATTACTCATGAATTCCAAAACCCTATACATCCAAAAACCTAACCCTAGGAGATGAAACACCAAAAGTTATGTGGGCCCTTATGGGTAAGTTGGTACCTCAACTTCCCTGGGTTGTAAATTTTGCATAGGACCTCTGTTTTAGGCGCGTGATAGCTCGTTGGAAAGGTATTTTTGAGAAATACACATTACAGCATCAAACTCTGACTCCATCTATAGTTAGACTGTGGAAAGACAAAAAAATCATTGTTTAGGGCCCCAAAATGGCCCTGGAAGCACATCAAGATGTGTTGACATGAAAACATACAAAATAAGCTAGTTGGATTAAGTGGGAGACTACCAGTATCCACCTGGAATATGTGTAGGGCTTCTGAAAACCCTGGAAGTGTAGAACTCACAATTACAAAGAAGTACACAAGAACGTGTTGAACTAAAAATTGTCAAGAGGAGCTAGTTGGAATAGGTGGGTGGCCACCGATATCCACCTATATCACATAGTGCTCCCCCCCCAATTCATTTAATGAATGTAAAGGAATGGATGAGTGTTAACTTACGAGTAATTCAAAATATCCAACTCACCCAGGATCGTAGGATTAGGGGTCTAAGGACCGTTGGATCTGGTAAAAGGGTCGATCAACGTCTCATCATCGGGACAGTCTGAATGTCTAGTGGCACTTCACCAAATTGAAGTTCGATGACGACGATAGGATTATGTGCATAGAAGCTCCACAATGACGAGTTGGGGCAGGCACTACATCGACATCATGATGTTTCTATGCTAGAGGGAACGAGTGATGAAGTTGCATGCGGATGATACGTGACATTGTATTGGATGTCAACCTTGTGATTTAAAAAATCCATAGAATGCCATAAACTTTGATCCCAAACTTGGAAGTAAGAATGGTTGTAATCGTTGGAAATATCTTGACGATCTGAAAATTATGGTGCCCTCGAGGAGAGGTATAGAGATAATGGAAGGAAGAAGAAATGTTAATGTTCCACTCTTTAAAATGCTACTATTGGGGTTGGGTTCTTTACAGAGTGGTATCAGAGCTGAAGGTTCAAACTCTAGGATTGAATGGCTCACCAAGACCGATTAGAATTGTCTAAGAAGGATTTTATTTGTTTCCTGAAATGATTATTTTCAGCACCGACGTAAAAATGCTAATGATAGTTGTTGTTTCAACATGTAGGATGTGTTGGAAGGTCACAGTGGTGAATGGTGCATCACAGTATGGATGACAGCTCGCACCTTAGGGATGAAGAATCTGATGATCAGAGGGATAGGAAAACCCCTTCATATTTGATGGACACCATCAAAAGTATGAGGAAGACAATGAGAGGATTAAAAGAGCTCAGGCTGAATAGGTTGAATTGTTTGAAATTTTATTGCAGAGCCTATCTCAAATTCAAAAACATTTGCAGCAAGGCCCTAGTAATGCATAACTACAACAGTCTCATAGTGATGCGAAAAGGATTCCTTATAGAAAGAAGCATCGATATGCCAAGAAAGGGAAACTGTGTGGAAGTTTTTCCACGAAGTCATCTAGCCGACAGACTACTTCAACAAAGCAGTCCAGTAGTGGCACAAAATTAAACATTATTAAGAAGAGAAAGAGGAAGAATTCTTAGAACTCCCTAACTGAAGAATTTAAGAAGGCTAAGCCACCTACTTTTGATGGAGAGATAAATAAAGGAGAAGAGGACGAGGCATGGCTATTTGGTTTGCATAAGTAATTTCAAGTGCATAATTATTCTGAGAATACCAAGGCAAGTGTAATGTCCCTAATCTAAACCCTTTGCAATTGTACATATAGGTTGTGATCTGTTGGTACCAATTGGAAGTGTAAATGTACATATAGGTTGGTGAGCCATTGGCACTCAATTTTGGTGTTGTGCGCACCTGTGTAAGTGCACGGATAATTGTTATCAAGACAAGATGCACATATTTCATTAGTGTTTCACACATGTGGGTAAGTGCACACATTTCACAGTGTTGCATGAACTTGGGTAAGTGTGTGGGAATGACCTCGAAGTGTGAACAGAGCCAAGTTATATGTGTGTGTGTGTGTGTGTGTGTGTATTGAGGCTGAAGAGCTTATATGATTATGAGGATGGTGAGTTGGGATGTAGATAGGCCAGTGCACCTATCCATGTAAAAGTAATCTTAATTACAATTATTAATATAATTTTACATTGTTGCACATAGACTAACTTAGACGAAAAGAGATGGGGGGATAACTCCACCGTAAAAGGGAAAAGTGGGGAGAGAGACTTAAGTCTCAAGGAATATTTTAATAATATTTATGAAAAAGTGTAATTTATGTATAATTGTTTTATCCTACGTTCTTGAGGGTAGGGAACAAGTCACCAAGTGGCTTAAAGCTACTTCTGAAGGTGACAAATGTCGAGTTGAAGGCATGCAATATATACCACTAGCCTTAGTGTGTTTTTGGGGATTATGATTCATTATTCATTCACTCTCGTTTGCAGAAGGGGGTCAGACCATTTGAGAGAGGAATAATATTACTTTATCTGCACAAAGGAGCTTGTAAGGGGTTTTTATGTTCTATATTTTGAGTTGTTTTGTCGAAGAGGCGATTTGTCAGGCCCGTGATCAGTCTCTATGGGTGAGATATTTTCTATTGAAGAAGCGGGTTGTCAGGCCTATGAGAATACTCTCCAGCTGAGAGTTGTGTTGATAATTGTTCCCTATTGCATCGGGCATTAGTCGCAGGGATCATAAACTTCTTGTCCCACCTATTGCCAGTAAACCTGGAAGGGAAGTGGGGTAGTTGAGGGATTGTTGAGTAAAGAAGGGGAACACTTCCTTGGGTGTGATAGGTGCATGGGGAATGAGATATTGTAGGCTAGTTGCAACATTCAAAACCTTGGAAAAAGTAATTCTATTGAGTATCATACCTTAGCTTGTCACTAGGAACCATTTTTCCCTAGTGGAGTTAAGCCCCAACTCAGGGGTGACTTCTTGATGAAAGCTTATGAGAAACAAAATCTATGGCTGGGAGGAATGTCTTAGTTCTGCACATAGTTGATGACTTTCATAAAAGATAAGTGCCTTATGTGCTTCTCTCATTTATTGTTTTATTATTTATCTATGTATAATATGGGTATGATTCTTTTATGTTGTTTCATATAAGTAATTGTTGTTATTTTGTATATTGTTACTTGCACATGTATGTGTGGTGTTGATAGTCAGTATTTGTAGTTGTGCATGAGTATGGAAGATGTTGATAGTTTTCTTGTAATTTAACCTTATGATTTTGGGTTTTGAGTCTTCAAGAAGAGGTTTGATTAGGCCGTGTGCATAGAGAATACTCTGTGTGAATCAGAGGCTAGGTTTACTTGTACGCACAGGGAACCAGCCTGTGTGTACAAGTAGGACAGATTTGTTAATGATTCCAGAATGGTTGCATGCATAGTAGTGTTGAGTGTTTAGTATGTTGGTGTTCATTTTTTTTTGTATTTACTTCTGCTATTATACGTTGTGTGGTGGGACTCAAGCTTGGGGTTGAGCACGTTACTTCAAATGAAACTGTGCAGACTTGTGTTTAAAGTAGAATATGCACAGTGTGTTTCAGAATAGCATTGTTCAATAGTTAGTTGGATGGTGTTACATATTGGTTTCATAGAAACAATGAGTTGGGATTGGGTGACGTGGTCTAGCCTAGGGTGGCTGGGGACATTACATTGTGGTATCATAGTTATTGGTTCAACACATGACTTGTATGGGCCAAAGGTCAACAAGAAGCATCAGTGCTATGGTTTCAACACTGAGCCTACATGGGTCGAGTTATATTTAAGGAAAAATTGGACTGATAAATGGTCAATTTTGGAATTTTAGCACAACCATTGTGCGCCTAAAATAAGAATGCGTAAGTGTGTGCACTAAATTTTGGGCATTGCAAGATGCAACACTGGAACTATGCAATAAATAATAATGCACAGGTATGCGCACTAAAGGTTGGGGCTGCGCGAAAAAAATTTGTGGTGCATGCACACTACTAATATGTGGTGTATATGTCAATTATTGACATCACACATTGATACATGTTGAATTCCAGTGCACGCACGAGCTTCAAAAGAAAGGATTTAGACAAAATGATTCATAGTTTTCATGAAGTTGTCTCATGAATTCACCTAACGAATCTTGTTTCTTGTACATTTTGCATAATTATTAGTGATTAGAAAGGACATAATCGATGTATAAGGTCAAAAGCATGGAATATGCGGAGAGGAATTACAGTCTTGATGATGAATTTAGGGATTTGTATATCGGTTTGGGTTCTAATGGTACAGAATTTGAGGAGGAGCACCCAAACTTGGTAGAAACATAAAGGGATTGCAAAAATATGTCCAAAACTATAAATCTAATAATGAAAGGATTATGAGAGAAAAGGAGAAGTAAGATGACTTCAATGTCAAATTGATGCAAATCTTGGACATAATAGAAAATAAAATGGATAAGCAAATCGATACAAGTAGGTTACGAAGTCACAAGTCTCATGATGAGAAAAGAAGAGAAGCGAGAAGTGTTTATAGAAATCATCACCACTCACCAAGGAATTCTATTAGGAAAGTACGCAGTAGCTCAAGTCCATCTCCTATTAGTAAGCATAAGAGAAGGACTACGGTGTATGAGCTACAGGGAGAAATGAATAAAATCAAGCCTCCTACCTTTGATGGTGAGCACAAGAAGGATGAAGATCTGGAGACGTGGTTGGTGGGAATGAGAAATTACTTCCAGCTTCACAATTATTCTAAGAAGGAAGAAGGGAGAATTTTCATCTATCAGCTAAAAGGAAAAGCATCGATGTGGTGGGATCAGTTCATGCAGGTGCAACACATTGATGAGAATAATATTACTTGGAGGGAGTTCAAGAGGTATTACAAAAGAAATACTTAACCAAGCGGTACTATAATAGGAAAATGGAGTTCTTTGAACTCAAGTTTGGGAGTATGATGATAAATGAGTATGAAAGAAGATTCTTAAAGATACTAAAATATGTCGCATTCATCAAGGATGAGAAAGTTAAAATTCAGAGATACATGAGTGGGTTTCCTTCATTTATCAGTGAAACTATACAGTATGATGAACCTAATACATTGGAGGAAACTATAAGGTGCACTAAGTGCCTTTATGATCACCAAAAGGGAAGACCGATTTTCAAAAAGGATTGGGAAGACAAGATGAAAAGTAAGGTGGAAGAGAGGAAGAAGGGGGATAAGCCACCATTTTTTAGAAATATTGCACAAGGAAATACAACTCTCAAGGAGCCCAGAATGACAGAGACAGTGGGGAAAAATCCATGGAAACAATCTATTCAATGTTGGAGTTGTGGCAGAGATCATATGCACATAGATTTCCCTAAAATAGGTGATAAAGCGAGGATTGCACACAATGTACAACAAGATACGACAGATGAGGACATGGGTAGAAGTGTGCATAGGATTTACGCAACCCTGGATAATAAGAAAGCTAAGTTTCAGTCGCACATGATTGAGGTTGAAGGTAAGATTAATTATCAACCCATTGCTATTTTAATTGATTCAGGAGCTACTCATAGTTATCTAGACCCTAATATTGTGGAAAGATTCAAATTGCCAAGAAGCAAGATTGTAAAACCTTGGTTGGTGCAGTTAGCTACAA
>ML791669.1:67570-78893 GCA_009831015.1 Picea engelmannii
ATATGAATGGACTACGCACAAAGGTTGATTTGAATATTATACCTTTGGTCTCGTATGATTTCCTCATAGGTATGGATTGGTTGGACGAGCACCATGTTGTCCTGGAATGTTACAATAAGGAATTTACTTGCTTGGATGAGGAAGAGAACTTAAGATCGGTTCAAGGAATTACAAGAGATGTAACTATTAGAGAAGTTTCAGCCTTGCAATTGAAGAAAATCTATAGGAAAGGATGTCAAGTATTTGCAGTGCACATGGAAGAGGAACCTAAGGATAGAGTGTCGAGTGTTGAAGACTACATAGTACTGAAAGAATTTGAGGATGTCTTTAAAGAGATACTAGGATTGCCTCCGAAAAGAGATATTTACTTCTCTATAAATATGATTCATGGAGAAACTCTTGTATCCAAGAATCCTTATAGGATGAGTATGCAAGAACTGAAGAAGTTACAAATGCAACTTTAAGAGATTCTGAAGAAGGGGTATATATTCCCAAGTGTGTTACGTTGGGGTGCACTAGCTTTTTTGTGAAGAAGAAGGATGGTATGTTGAGACTTTGTATTGACTTCAAGAAGTTGAACAAGGTAACAGTAAAGAATAAGTATCATTTCCAAGGATAAATGACCTCTTTGATCAACTAAGGGGTGTGTATATATTTTCAAATATTGATATCATATATGGATATTATCAAGTGAGAATAAAAGAGGAAGAAATCAACAAGACTGCCTTCAGAACGAGGTATGGACATTATGAGTTTACAGTGGTGCCATTTTGGTTGTCAAATGCACCAACTGTCTTCATGAGTTTGATGAATGGAGTTTTCAGGAGTACTTAGATAATTTTTTCATTGTATTTCTGGATGACATACTTATTTACTCAAGGTTTGAAGAAGATCACGAGCAACAGTCGAGGATGGTACTATAGGTATTAAGGGAGCATCAACTTTATGCAAAGTTTGGAAAGTTCTCAGTTTATCAGTGGCAGATTCATTATTTGGGTCATATTATTTCCAAGGAAGGAATAGTTGTGGATCCAGAAAAGATAAAATCCATTAAGGAATGGTCGACACCAAGAAATGTCGTAGAGGTAAGGTCCTTTATGGGACTTGCAAGTTATTACAAAAGGTTTATTGAAGGATTCTCAAGGATTGCACATCCAATTACATCCTTGCAAAATAAAGGTGCACAATTTCAATGGACTCAAGATTTTGCAACGATTTTTCAACACTTGAAGAGTTTGTTGACAAGTGCAGCAATTTTGAGAATTGTTGATTCAAATGAAAACTTTGTTGTGTGCACAGATGCATGCAAGGAAGGGATCGGTGTATTCCTTAGTCAGAATGGGCATGTGATGTGTTATGAATAAATAAAATTAAAATAACATGAGAGACTCTATTCCACCCATGAATTAGAATTTCCATCCATAGTGCATGCATTGAAGATGTGCCATCACTATCTTATGGGAAATATTTGAGTTGAGGACAAACCATAGTCGTATGAACTATTTCTTTAGAAAATCAAGTTTAAATGCCAAACAAAGAAGGTGGTTAGAATTCCTCAATGAGTATGACTTTAACATAAAGAATATCATAGGAAAAGAGAAAAATGTGGCTGACACACTCAGCAGAAGGTTGCAAGAGATGTATGATACAACTATTAGCATGTAGAAATTTGATTTGTGTGATAGAATTTTAGAAGTTGCCAAATTAGATCAGCACTATGTGGACATAAAGGTGACTTTACAACAAGGTATATCACAACAAAGTTTGAAGGTTATGAGATAAGAGATGATGGAATCCTCATGTATAGGCACATAGTCTATGTGAAAAATAATCAAGGGTTGAAAAGTTTGTTATTGTCATAGATGCATAAGGTTCCTTATGCTGGACATCTAGGATACCAAAAAAAAATTATCGCAGACAAAAGGAAATACTATTGGCTAGGTATGAAAAAGGAATTTGTTGATTTTATTTCCATATGCCTTGAATGTCGAAAGGTCAAGGCTGAGCATAGACATCCAACTGGTTTTCCACAACCTTTGTCCATTCCTGAGTGGAAGTGAGAAGTTGCAACCATGGATTTTATAACTAAGTTTCCTAGGACTGCTAGGCAACATGATTCTATTATGGTGGTGGTGGACAAGCTTACTAAAGCTTCCCATTTTATTCCAGTGAAGTCAACGCACAAGGAAACCAAAATTACTGAGATATACATGCAAGAAATTGCTAAGCTACATGATGTACCTAAGACAATTGTGTCTGAAAGAGATTCCAATTTCACCTCAAAATTTTGGAAAGGGATATTCAAAAGATTTGTAAAAAATTTGAACTTTAGCACAACATATCATCCTAAGACGGATGGAAAAACAGAGAGATAAAATCGGTTGATTGAAGACATGTTGAGGATGTATGTGATGGATAACCATAGAAATGTGAAGATTACCTTCATTTGGTAGAGTTTGATTACAACAATGGGTATCAAGCATCTTTAAATATGATCCCATTTGAGGCACTTTATGGTAGAGAGTGCAACATGCCAATGATTTGGGACAATCCAACAGACTGTACAGTGGTTGGGTCAGATCTGCTCAGGGAAATGGAGGAGAAGATGGTAAAGATAAGGAAAAATTTAAAGGTTTCCCGAGACAGGAAGAAACATTTTGCAGATAAAGGAAAAACCCATAAATAAATTAAAATGGGTGACCATGTGTTCTTCAAAGTGAAATCTAGACGTAGTTCCCTGATGTCGGGGAATTGTTCTAAGTTGGCAACGTGCTACTGTGGGCCATTTGAAATCCTAGAGAGAATTAGTCATATTTCATATATGCTTGCATTGACTACATCCTTGTGTATTCATAATGTTTTCCATATGTCATTGCTTAAAAAGTGTGTAACTGAAGCTAATCATATTATTGATGGGAATGTCATTTAGGTGGAGCTAGAAGGTGATTTCCAAGTGCAAACGATTTACATATTGGATCGTAAAATCAAACAACTTTGGAATCAAGTCATGGAGCTCGAAAAGGTCCAATGGACCTAGTACGGTCCCGAGGATGCAACATGGGAGCACAAAAATCCTATGCAAACAAAGTATCCACATATTTTTTGATTTTTTGATTTTTATTTTGTATGTACATGTGTATATTATGCACTTAGGACAATGCATAAATAAGGGGGAGGGGAATGTAATTTACCTAATCCAAATCCTTTGTAATTGTATATATATGATGGTGAGCCATTGGTACCATTTGTAAGTGTAAATGTACATATAGGTTGGTGAGTCGTTGGAACTAAGTTTTGGTGGTGTGCACACCTAGGTAAGTGAGCAGAGAATTGTTATCAATACAGGGTGCACACATTTCATAAGTGTTGTGCACACCTGGGTAAGTGTGCACATTTCACAATGTTGCGCACACTTGGGTAAGTGTGCATGAATGACCTGGAAGTGCTCACAAATCTGAGTTATGTGTGTGTGTGTGTGTGTGTGTGTAGATGGTTGTATATTTATTGAGGTCGGAGAGCCTGTGTGATTATGAGGCCGGTGAGACGGGACACAGATATGCTAGTACACATATCCATGTAAAAGTAATCTTAATCACAATTATTAATATAATATTACATCAACATGCATAGAAAAACTGAGATGAAAAGAGATGGGGGGATAACTCCACCAGAAAAGGCAAAGGCAGGGGAGAGACTTAAGTCTTAGGGAATATTTTAATAATATTTATGGAAAAGTGTAAGTTATGGATATTTTTTTTATCCTAAGTTCCCGAGGGTAGGGAATGAGTCACCAAGTGGCTTAAATATACTTCTGAAGGTGAAATGTGTCGAGTTCAAGGAATGCAATATATATTGTTGGAATTAGTATGTTTTTGGGGATTATGATTCATTATTCATTCACTCTCATGTGTAGAAGGGGGTCGGACCATATGAGAGAGGAAGATAATTACCTTATATACACATAGGATCTTGTAAGGGGTTTTTTTGTATTGTATTCAGAATTTTGTTGTCAAAGAGACGAGTTGTCAGGCCTGTGAGGAGTCTCTCTAGGTGAGATATTTGTTTTTGAAGAAGCGGGTTGTCAATCCCATGAGCATACTCTCCAGGTGAGATTTATGCGGAGAATTGTTCCCTGGTGCACTGGGAATTAGTCACAGGGATCAAAGACTTCTTATCCAGCCTGTTGTTGCTAACCCTGGAAGCGAAGTGGGGCAGTATAGGGACTGTTGAGAAGAGAAGGGGCAGACTTCCTTGGGTGTGATAGGTGTGTGGGGAATGATAGACTATAGGCTAGTTACAACAACGAGAACCTTGGACTGAGAAATTATGTTGAGTTTCAGACCTTAGTATGTCACTAGCAACCCTTTTTCCTTGGTGGAGTTAAGCCCCAACTCGGGGGTGACTTGTTGCTGAAATCTTATGACCAACAAAGTCCATGGATGGGAGGAATGTTTGAGTTCTGTGTGCAGTTGGTAACTTTCATAAAATATAAGTGTATTATGTGCTTGTCTCATTTACTATGTGCTTATTTATTTGTGTATAATATGGGTATGATTCTTGTATGTTGTTGCATATAAGTAATTGTTTTTATTCTGTATATTGTTGATTGCACATGTATGTGTGGTGTTGATAGTCAGTATTGTAGTTATGCATGAGTATGACATATGTTGATAGTTTTCCTGTAAGTTAACCTTATGATTTTGGGTTATGAGTCTTCAAGAATAGGTTTGATTAGGTCGTGTGCGCAGATAATAATCTGTGTGCATGAGAGGATGTGTTTACTTATGTGCACAGGGAATCATTATGCACGTACAAGTAGGATAGATTTGGTAATGACGCCAAAATGGTTGTGTGCACAGTAGTATTGTGTGTTCAGTATGTTGGTGCGCAATTGTTTTTGTATTTACTTTCGTTGTTATAAGTTGTGTGGCATGAATCAAGCTTAGGGCTAAGTGCATTACTTCAAATGAAACTGTGCAGAATTGTGTTTAGAGTAGAATGTGCACAGTGTATTTCAGAATGGCATTGTTCAATAGTTAGTTGGATGATCTTACAGATTGGTTTAAGAGCAACAATGAGTTGGGATTAGGTGGCGTGGCCCAACCTAGGGTGGTTGGGGACATTACACCAAGGATTACAGTATTCAACCTGCATGGAGGAGTTTCCATCTGGTGGGGATATCTCAAGGAAATTAAAGGCTTGAAGGAAAGCAAGTTGACTTGGCAATAATTTGAGAAATACATTCGTAAAGCTTACTTATCTAAAAAGTATTATGACGAAAAAATAAAGGAATTCCGTCAGCTTAAGTTGGGAAAACTTACCATGGATGCATATGCCAAAATATTTATGGAGTTGTTGAGGTATGTTCCCTACCTCAAGGATGAGAAGGCAAGAATCCAATGTTTTCTCAGTTGGTTACCACAGTCCTACCAAGATGGAATTGAGTTTGACAAACCCAATATGTTGGAGGACACTATTCAAAATGCCAAATTTTTTTATGACCAGTTTAAACACAAGAATGAGTCTTCAAAGGATTGGAGGAGGAAGGACAAGAGTGAATTTCAGATGAGGAGATTCAAGTCATTCCCCTATAAGAATTCAGGAAAAGGTACAGAGTTGGGTCAGCCAATTCGGATCGTGCATCAACAAAATTTCCCATCTCGAAGTCGATTTTAAGCAGCAGAGCAGGCAAGAGAAGGAATAAAGGAGAACAAGAAAGGACCTTTGCAATGTTGGGGATGTGGAGAGCCACATATGTTGAGGGATTTTCCCCACAGGAAACACGACAATAGAAAGGTATATAATGTGTGGGAGGTAACTACTGCCAATGAAGTGGACAAAAGTGTGTTGAAGATTTATGCAGTTATAGAGAATTGACAAGAAGATCACCAAGCCTATGTGGTTGAATTAGAAGGTATTATTATTGAACGACCAATCTTTTTTTTAATTGGCCCAGGATATAATCTTAGTTATGTTTCACCTCCAGTGGTTGAGGCATGTTGATTGCATAGGAAGAAACATGCTAAAGCATGGATGGTTCAGTTAGCCACTGGAACAAAGAGGAAAGTGGTTGAGGTAGTTGAAGCTTACACAATTGAGATGGATGGACTATAGACCTAGGAAGTTTTGAACATCCTACCCCTAGGCTCATATGTTGTACTATTGGGTATGGATTGGTTATCTTCCCATAAGGTAAAGTTAAATTTTTATGTTAAAACTTTGGAATGTAAGGATGAGAAAGGTAATGTAAGGATTTTTCAAGGTATCTGAAAGCCAATTTCCATAAGGAAAATATCGACGATGCAACTTAAGAAGTTTATTATAAAGGGGTGTCCCTTGTATTCTATACAAGTGTTGAAATCAATAGACAAAAAGGAGTTGAAATTTGAAGACATCTTGATCTTGTGGGAGTTCAGAGATGTATTTCCAAAAGAAGTGCCCGGATTACCTTTGAAAAGAGATTTTGATTTTTCAATATATTTGTCACATGGGGTAACACCAACATCGAGAGTTACCTACAGGATGAGCACACCATAAATGATAGAGCTAAAGGTACATCTAAAGGAAATGTTGGATAAAGGTTACATAAGTCCAAGTGTATCTTCGTGGGGAGCACCAACCCTATTCGTAAGGAAGAAGGATGGTACCTTGAGACTGTGTATTGATTATAGGTAGTTGAACAAGATGCCATTAAGAACAAATACCCTTTTCCTAGGATAGACAACCTTTTTTATCAGCTCAGGGGAGATGCAATATTCTCAAAGATAGATTTGAGGTCAAGATATCACCAAGTCATAATCAAAGACGGGGACATCCACAAGAAAACCTTTAGAACAATGTATGGGTGCTATGAGTTTGTTGTGGTACCCTTTGGAACTACAAATGCACCAGTTACATTAATGTCTTGATGAATAGTGTGCTCAATAAGTATTTAGACAAGTTCATCTTAGTATTTGTGGTTGACATTTTGGTGTATTCCTAGAATCAAGAGGAACATGAAGAACACCTCATAATGGTGTTACAAGTGTTAAGAGAACACCAGTTGTACGCAAGTTCAACAAGTGTGATTTCTATAAGAAGGAAATCCAGTATCTAGGCCATTTAATCTCAACTGAAGGAGTGGAATTAGACCCTGAAAAGATAAAGAAGATCATGGATTGGCCTACTCCCAGAAATGCGATAGAAGTGATATCCTTCATGGGATTCGATGGATATTACAGGAGGTTCATAAAGGGATTTTCCAAGATTGGTAATCCTATTACTTCGTTGCAAAGAAATATAAATAAATTCATCTAGTCACTAGAATGTGAAGCTAGCTTCCAACAATTGAAGCATATATTAACTGATGCACATGTTCTAAGGATTGCAGATCCATAAAATGATTTATTGGTATGTACATATGCTTGCAAGGAAGGACTTGGAGGATTTTTGATGCAAGAAGAGCAAGTGATTTGTTACGAGTCACAAAAATTAATTGAACATGAGCAAAAGTGTGTTACCCATGATCTAGAGCTTGTAATGATTGTACATGCATTGAAAATGTGGAGGCACTACCTACTCGGGAGGAGATTTATCCTCGTGACCGATCATTATAGTATGAAGTATTTATTTGATCAACCAAGATTGATTGCTAGACAGGACCGGTGGATGATGTTGATCAGTGAATTTGATTTCGAAATAAAACACATAAAAATGAAAAGAGAAAAAAGTAGCAGACGCGCTCAACCGAAGTGTTTTGACAATTCGCTTAGCAGGGACAAGTGTAGGAGAGTCTAACATCCAACAGAGGATAAAAAACCTCTTTCAAGAAGATGATTTCTTCAACCAAGTGAAAGAAAGGTTACAATAAGAACCTAGAGAAAGGAGGTATGGAGGATATCATCTTGGGGATGATAGCCCATTGTTGTATAAAAATCGGTTGTCTGTACCTAATTCAAAGAATTTTAAGTGCTTGATTTTGGATGAATTCCATAGTAGACCATATGTAGTTCACCTTAGTTACTAGAAAATGGTGACAATAGTTAGAAAACTATACTATTCTCCAAGAACAAAGGAAGACATTGCCCAATATATTGTGAAGTTCTTAGAGTTCCAATAGGTGAAAGTTGAGCATCAACATCCTACTGGACTATTTCATCCCTTACACATTCCAGAGTGGAAATGGGAGGTGATTTCCATGGATTTTATCACAGGTTTACCTAAGATAGCCAAACAACATGATGCCATCATGGTTGTAGTGGATAAGTTGAGCAAGGAAACTCATTTTATTCCTATAAAATCCAATTTTAAGGCCATAGACATTGCCAATGTTCTTATGAAAGAAAATTTTAGATTGCATGGTTTTCCCAAAACCATAATCTTAGACAAAGATGCTAAGTTCACCTCAAATTTTTGGAAAGGCTTGTTTATAGGCTTGGAAACACAACTGAAATTTAGCACGACCTACCATCCTCAAACATATGGTCATATTGAAAGGGTCGACAAAGTGTTAGAAGATAATTTAAGAATGCATGTTATGCACCAACCCAAGCAGTGGGAAGAATATCTACCATTGGTAGAATTCACGTATAACAATGGTTACCAAGAATCATTGAAGATGATCCCATTTGAGGTTCTGTATGGAGGAAAGTGTAGAGTTAGGATTAGTCAAGACAATATGGTGGACAAAATTTCCCTTGGACTAGAATTACTAAAGGAGATGGAGCATGCTCTGGTCAAGATAAGACAAAACTTGAAGGTTTCCCATCATAAAAAAAAGATCTATGATGATAGAAAAAGAACCCAAATAGAATTTGAAGTGGGAGATCATGTATGCCTCTGAGTGAAACCCAAAATAAGTTCCCGGAGAATGGGGATGTGTGCTAATTTGGCTCACTGATACTGTGGACCATTTGAAATCCTAGAAAGGATAGGACCAATAGAATACATACTTGCCTTACCACCTACAGTTAGAAATCATAATGTATTCCATGTGTCATTGTTAAATAAACATGTGCATGATTCTAATCATGTTATTTATTTGACTGTAATACAGGTGGAACTAGAAGGAGAATTCCAGCCTCAACCTCAATGCATCCTGGACAGGAAAGAAACAATGCTTTAGAATTGATCCATCGTGCAGGTCAAGGTGTAATGGAATCACTTTGGAGCCAATGAAGCTACATGGGAGATGGAAGATGCCATGAGATCATCATAACCATTTTGTTTTTCTATATAATTGTATATACATGGTGTTTTAAACACTGAGGATGGTGTTTCTTTAAGGGGGAGGGGAGTGTAAAACTTGATTTTCCCCGAGACTGTAATTATGTTAATATTACATGATTTTTTTTATGAAACATGTGCTATGTTTAATTTAATAAAAATACCAAACCATTGATTGAGGAGGAACAACCTTGACAATACTAGTCATGATACACCAGAGGAAGTTGAAAAAGCAAGGGTTTTTTGAATGGTTGAGTGTAAAGGAAGTTGAAGTGCATTTATGAAGAAAATGGGAAGCATGTCTAACAAGATTACTTATGCTTGTTAAGCACAACCTCACACCTTCAATGTACCAGACCTGTGCATAGCCACGTGACCAATAAAAGGATACACAAGGGTAGTTGGAACAATTAGTGAATGTTGGTATTTGACCCTTGAAGAAGGAAAGGGATGATTAAAATGACCAGACTACAAGACACTATGGATCTGATTTTTCAGAAATGAGAATTACGGATTGAAAGTGGCTTCTGAAAAAAGCTATGATATTCTTGAGGGGACGACAAAGAATAACAAAACACATGCAAGAGTGCACACAACACAACACAACACAAGAGACACAAAGATTCAAATAGTAGAGAAATCAGGAGAATAAGAAGAACCAACGAGTGCAGAGAACGAGTGGGTTGAGAAACTCAACTCATGAAGATATGAGGAACCTGTGGGATAACTAATTTAGGAACAATGAGATGATTATGAAGAAATTATGATTATCGATGGGGTGGAATGAGTGAATCTCAACCCTTCGTCGACAAAGGTATATCGTCGGGAATGACCAAGAGATAGAACTTGTAAAAGTTTGAAGACGATGTTAAAGAATAGAGACAAAATGAAATTCGTTGATTTGGTCAAGATGACAAGGGGAGATCTATGTCATCAATGCTACACACCTCATCATTGGTGATTTAGAGTGGGAATGGAAAGTTTTTCCAAGGAAGTGTCGACGATGTAGTGGCATAAGGATTGACAAGAACCATCGATTTGTGCTTAAAACAAGCATATCCTTCACTGTTGATCTCTAGAATATAAAACGTAGGCTATGAAAGAGGGTGGTGATGTCATGATGACATGGTTTTCCTATTAGACAATCCACATGTAAAAGTGGTAACATGTGTTGCTAGAATATTGGTTAATAGGAATAATTTGGGTCCCATTTGGCGAGGAGGTTCTTTGAACCTTCATTTTCAGTGGTGGTCATCATATCTAAGGGACAATGGTTCTGGATCGTTGATGCCCAAGGAATCGTCATCGAAAGAAAGGGGATGGTGAGTTAAATGTAGTCTATAGAGTGCTGACAACAAAATAGGTTGAAACTGTTGACAACCGTTGATCTCTTCAGGGATGTGACGAAGAGATATGGACCATTGATCCCTATGATTTGTCACCAACATTTAGGAGTTAGACCTATAGAGTGTTGGTTAGGAGTACCGATATTAAAGAAAAGGATAGGAAATATGGACCATAGGTCAGTGCGGGGTGAAGGTTTAATATTGACCATTAAATTGACATAGTCCCCCCCCCTCCCCATTTCATTTAATGAATGTAAAGGAATGGATGAGAATTAACTTGCAGGTAAGTCAAAATCACTGACTCACCTAAGACTGTAGGATGAGGGGTTTGAGGACCATTGGATCCGGTAAAAGGGATGATCATTGTCTTGTCATCGGGACAATCTGAATGTGTAGTGGCACTTCTTTGAAGTGAAGTTTGGCGATGACGATAGGCTTATATGGAGAAAATCTCCACAACGGCGAGTTGCAAGTGATACATTGGCGTCACGATGTTACTACACTGGAGGGAACAAGTGATGAAGTGCCATGTTGATGTTACATGATAATGGGTTGGATGTCAACCTTATGAGTTCGAAAAACCATTGAAGGCCATGATATTTGATCATGAACTTGGAAGTAAGCATGGTTATAGTCGTTGGAAAACTCTTGACGAGCTGAAAATGATGGAGGTGAGGTATAGAGATAGCGGAAGGAATAAGAAATGTTAATTCCCCACTCCTTAAAATGCTACTTAGGGGGTTGGGTGTGTTACAATTGTGTAGCAATGCATA
>ML791669.1:98206-109039 GCA_009831015.1 Picea engelmannii
TCAAAAAGTGTGTGCGCGGGTGTAGGAAGGAAACAAACACACTTGACTCTACGTCGCCACCCGACGACTAACAAGAAGCAACCACGATTATCACAACAAGAAGACATAAGGCGCACAACAAGTAACTGCAAGCATTAAACGACCATAGACATAAGGAAGAATCCATAATAGTAGGTTTTACTATTTCTGCACAGGAAAGCAGGGCGTTTAATCTTAGTCCTCTGCTCCGGAGAGAGAGAAGGTCAGATAGGTTCATGGCCGACTGCACAGGCAGAAACTAGTAACCCAACGACGAACAAGACGCAAGCTAGACGAACATATCAAGATGACATACGACGTACAACAAGTAACATCATGCATTTAACGACGATCAAACAACCATAAGTAAGACCGACTACCTGCCCGTCCTACCCTGCAGTGGTTAGGACCTCCAAGACACATAAGCAACTCTCAAGCCCAGGTTCCCATCAATTTTAACCATTTAAGGTCTCAGGGCTGGCGATTATTCTGAGGAAGATGGAGGTGTCTACATCCCGCCCGACACAATCAATACCGGAACTGAAAGCGCTAAATCTACCAACATCAATGATTAACTGAGATTCGTGTTATCAATCAAATTCATTTAAACCAAGGGTGAAAGTAAACTTTACTATAATTCATTGTACATTAACTTTATTTAACCACGCATTACGATAACTAAAATGGGCATTAAATTTAGACCAGCTACTCCATTTAAATTTCCATTAATTGATGTTCCCCAATTACTAACTTACAGCCACCGATTGTACTTAGTTTAATGACATTACATTATAGGTTAACAATTCAACACAATCTCATCAACATTTCCCTAAAAATAATAACAACATTGTGCTACCATTAAAGTAACTCTGCAATTAAATTACTCATCTTACTTACCATAAATTTACAACCAACATCAATTTCGAGGCACGCACCTGACCCAACAAATTAATCATACTTATTTAATGATCAAGCATGCCATGCTTTAGTCATACTACATCCATACATGATAATTAGTATCATAACACAATTCTAGGCTAATGAGAACATCAATACCTAAAATTTAGTACCATAGCATGCATAACAGGCTTGTGGCTTAATGAAAACAAATAATCTATATAGCTTGACTTTAATTGAGAATCCCCAATGTAACATAAGAATGGATCGTCTTTCTCAAGTGATAAATTAAAATTAATACCAATTCCAGATCCACACTAACACTTACACTCGTTTAAATTTCCACCACGCTACAAATACATTTTACTATGTGATACATTACATTAGCATTTCATTTTCCTAAAATATCAACCATATAGATTTATCAATAATCATTTCGTTCTCATTTCTATTTTAATTACCATAACCCTACCCTTAACCTTGCGTTCAAGCATTACATATCATATGTTATGGAAATACTAAAAATTACATTTTTTTTTTTTATATATAATTGCTTTAATCAACCCTTACGTAGTTCAAGACAACATAGTAATGACAACATTTACCCAACACTATACTATACGAACATAGTGATTACCACATTTACCCAATACTATACAAGTTTAGGTATGAAATAACGAAGAAACTAACGGTCTAACCATGACGCCAAGTAAGCATGAAAGTTAATAGTGAGAAAATTCAGCGCTGGGAGTGCATGCCGAAATTCAAGGCAACTTACGAACGCAGGCCAGAATTCACGAAATTAGTTGGCAACGAGCAAAAGTGAAATTAACTTATTCAGCATCAAACAGGAAATGAGAATCAATCTAATGAGCATCTAAACATTTAAAACAAAACATAAACAAACAACCAAATATATTACACAGACGCGTGCGCTAGAGCAGGTCGTGTACATTAAGGTTTTAAATGGCTGGTTTCAAAAACGGAAAAGGTGACTACGGTTGACTGGAACTACAGACTCCCCGGCCCCTCTTCCCACTTATCCGGAAAACCACAAGCACAGGCAAGACATTTGGAATTCTATCTAAGAGCATCTGGCTGCAGCGAATTCGACGCCAGTGAAGCCTAGCATAAAGATAAACAACAGTCACAGGAAAGGCCATAATAAACCGGCTATTGAGGACATTAATCATTGAATGCTGAGAACGGCCCTCCTACACGTCCGGGAAAACTACAGCGCGACAGTCCCCAAAGATAAAAGCAAAAATTGTGGTGTCTACGTCAACGGTTATACCGTTCGGCAAACAATTCGGGGGCAAACAAATGATGGACGCCGAGAGAAGTCCTTTCCCCAACCTCGTGGTAGAGAACAACGACATCGTCCTGGTTAACAGTTAAAAGAAAATTTTCGTGGTAGATTACCACCGCAATCGACTATTGGGTAGACACCTCGTGGGTGATTCTACAGCTACCTGACCTTGTTTTCAAGCAAAGAAACGAGCTTAACACTGAAACACAACACCAGTCAAGCCAGCGCACAAGCGCCCGACAACCCAATCACAAGGAGGAGGAGCTACTGTCATCCGGTCATTCCAATACCAATCTAGCACGTAGAGGACAAAAGTACACAGAAATTTCATGCTTTTCACGCAGGAAGGGGCAAAACAAAATCACTTTTGTTTTTTTTCTTCTACCTATTTAAAAATAGAGGAAAAATTTAATTACAATGGGTATTTTTTTTTTAAATCAAGGGGGCGGACCAGAGTTTAATTTAATTACATATTGTTTAATAAAATAACTGCTTGGTCGTTGTACCAACGGTCCAACGATGGGACATTCTAGCTGTCAGCTAACGTAGGGAAGGAACTTCCTAGAAACAGACGGTAGTTTCAAGGCAACACTGTCTCCCAGGGAAATATTTCGCCAGAGGAATAAATCTATCCAGGAGCGCAGCAGAATCAACGCATAGCGGTAATTCGTGGGTTATCACAGTCCTCAGGATGACAATCAGAGTAGTATAACCTGTTCTGAAAAGCAATCTGAGCCATAGCCAGATAGGAAAATATATTATTACACTAGCGGTCCTAACACTAGCAAATTCCAGAGTGTTATCCAGCCATGGGGATGCGCTCAGGGTAACAGAAAAACACAGAACGATAACTCATAGAAGAATATATAACAACCGCAAGGTTAAGAAGAATTATTTTTATATCTGTCGCAACATTTAAAACCCTCGAAGAACAAAAAGAGAAACCAATCATTCCGACGAGAACCGACACAACTTTAAGTCAAGTATTTTATCTCATCAAGCCAATATACAAATGCTGATAACAATAAGAAAGGGCCAGTGTCCTAATACCTTCTATTATGAAAAAATGGAAAACATATCGTTGCCTTATCGCTTTCTCCGTGTGTCGTCCGCGCGCTTTATGCCGCTCCCGCTCGCCAACTGTCGAGACTTCACCGGTACCTCCCAGCCAATCACTAGGGGTACTCTGCTTCCCCCTTAGCCCCTCAAGCCGCAAAGGGGCCACACACTTTCCAGATGGAACGTCTAGCTTCCCAGCTCACCTCTCAAGGCTGAGCTACCACTCCAATCCAAGCTGAGAAAATCCCAACTCCCCACAAGTAATCAGCCAAGTCACAATTCTGGCAGCGTAACGTTACGCTAACATTCAATCCCCTTCTTCCTCATCTCCCTTTTCTTTTATAGATTTTTGAGACCCACCAACTTTCCTAGTTCACATTTTAAATTAAGTTTCAATAAAATATTCTAAATATTCTCCATCGCACAAGTGTCGTTCATCCCCCTCTTTTCTCCAATAAATATTTTCTTTAAATTTATTAATTGTCTCAAATACCTCAACCACCTATAGTCACTCCTAAATTTACTCCTAGGTGTTCCTAGATCCCCTTACATGTTTTAAATACTTTCCTAAAAAAAATATGTTACTAAATTAGCTCAGATTAACAGGTTCTTAATTGCAGATTCCTTACTATGTTGACCTTGCTTTTTACAATAAGTTCCCATCTTTCCTTTATTAAGTTTCCTCCATTACTTAGTTTCCTAATTCTTATTATTCCCTTCTTTCCCCTTTTTATTAAAGCCCAAAATGGCAGTTGCGTTATTAAATCTTTCCCTTTTATTATTAATTTAATATCTTTGTACTTCCAYAAGTTAATGAATAATTTCTTCTTTGAAATTCTTAAATCCACTATTTTACTTAAATTCTTACTCTCTTCATTTACCCCAAGAATTTTATGAAGACTAAACTATTACTTAAGTGGGTTTTTGTTTAAATTTTTATTTTTATTTTAGGGTCTTTTTCTTAAAGTTAGACTAAATTTGTTTTACCCTATAAATTTTTAGACTTAGGACTTAGGTTCTGAATTGGGCGACACTTGGTTAGGGTAAGGATTTCTTAATGTGTTAAATGTCTTAGGGCCATCTCGGTTTGTTCCTTCATCAACATCAACGCGACGTGCCCTTCAAGATGCACCACGTGCTCCAAGGGTGCCACTCGCCAAATTATGTTTCTTTTGCGCGACGTGCCCTTTAGGATGCACCACGTGCTCCAAGGGTGCCACTCGCCAACTTGTGTTTCTTTCACACGACGTGCCCTTCAGGATGCACCACGTGCTCCAAGGGTGCCACTCACCAACTTGACTGATTGGTAGACATCTATAACCCCTGGAGTCAATACTCTGCCAGGTGAACTTGTGGGAGACTAAGGGCTCTAAGGAATAAGGCCCCCGCCTTATTGCGCGCCCCTTAGAATCATCGTGAGCGACTGTCACAGTCTACCCTCACGGCATCGTGGATCCTCTCGAACTAGGTAATCATTAACCTATAGTTCGAACCACGGCGGGAGTGTTAGTAGGTTGTGGCAGGGCTGATGTCCACACCTCTCCCTCAACCTCTCTGGAAATCGTGTGTGTGCCCCTTTACTCCATATGTGAGTCTGGTCGGCAAGCTATCGTCAGCCTGCATCATCAACAATCGTGTCAGAACATGTCCACATCATATAATCAAATCAATGAAATATCACAGTAAATAAATCAACCCAAATAGCACACTCCCTGACTCAATCCGGAGTCCAAGGGGTCCCATCGATGCCCCTGCATCCTCAAGGTCCAAAACCCTGCACACTCAATAAAACTGAGTCAATAGTACCTATCTATATCAAAGCAGTAAAACATCATGTCATCTATCGCATTGCATCATAATCAAGGATAAATGTTTTCTTATCATAAAATTCCATATCACTTGCAAGCAAGTGTCCTCAAAGAATAAGTTTTCTCATCATCATCAACCAAGCTCAACCGTTTCGTCTTATAGTTGAGTATCGCCTCCTTCGATTCCAACCAATCCATACCGATCACGACGTCAATATATCCTAAGATTGTGACGTACAAGTTGACCCTCGTGACAAACTCTCCCAGGTTAAGCGCACAACCTGTAACCTTTCCTCCAACCTTTTGCTTGGCTCCAGAAGCCATCTCCACGAAGCTAAACTCATCTTGTTCGACTGCCTTTACCTTAATCCTTTTTAGCGCTACACCAGAAATGAAACTCTCAGTAGCACCTGGGTCTATCAAAATACTAAGGGTCTGGTCAGCGACAGTACCCGTCGTCTCGAGCATAGTCGACTGGTGCTCTGCCTGGCAGTTATTCACCACTGCATGAATCCGATGGGCCTTGCCCATATCTCCCACTGTCGTGGGTCTGGCTGATCTGGACGCTCTGGTCCTCTCCATAAGACAATCGCGCTGCTAGTGTGTCTCCCCACACGTCCAACACCCCTTCTTCGGCCTAGTAGTCCTGGTACCCGAAGTAGAATACGATGGCCCACTGGCCTGGAACCCTAGTCTGTTCTGTTGAACAGGCCTAAACTGTTGTTGCTGCGGGGGACGCTACGGTTGGTGTTGTGGTCCCCGATAAGGTGTCCGCTGCTGAGGTGATGGTCGTTGGGGAGTAGTGAAAGTGGATCCCCTCTGGAAGCCACGATATCCCGGCGTATGTCTCGCTGGTGTCTGGTGCTACAGCATTCCAGATGAACCCTTCCCTGCTGGTCTTGCTGGAGTCCTGGTCTGACCCCCACTGATAAGCTCCTCCTCTGCTATGAGGGCCTTCTGGACGTCGTCGTGCAAGGTTTGAGGCATCTAAATCCTAACCTTTGCACGCAGGCTTCCATTAAGGTCAAACACGAACCGGTTGACCTTAAGTTTCTCTGTGTTAAGGTGCGGAGCATACCAGAGCAACTCCATAAAACGTGCCTCGTACTCAGGCACCGTACGACCTCCCTGTCATAATGCGTTGAACTCATTGAGATGACGCTCAATGAATTCCTATGAAAGGTACCTCTCTCGGAACCGTTCCTTGAACAGTTCCCATGACACGTCTTCAACGACCATGTTCAGCTGCGGCAGGAGCGTCTTCCACCATAGAAGAGCGCTCCCCTTCAATTGAAAGATCGCCATGCGAACCTTCATGTTGGAAGTATAATCGTGAAGTGCGAAGCACATCGCCATATTCTCCAACCATGCCTCGGCGGGGCACCAAAGAACTCGGGAAATTTGACCTTCTCGAGTTCACGGTGGATGCTACCAGTAACGGCCGGTGCGCGTGGTGGAACCTCAGTGGGTGTCGGTGCCCTGGCCTCGTCTCTGTCCAATCGATTGATCAGTGCCTCGAACATGCACTAAAAATATCTCATCATCCCAGCAGCATCGCCAACTTCTATATGCTCCTGTCCGAGAACCTTCTCGCCTCCCTGGGGGTTAGACCCCTCAGGCATGGATGCGACTGGAGGCATCATGCCTCCTCCCCTACCACCCTGTCGTCTTCCTCCGCGGCGTCCTCTAACCATGATTTCCTACACGCACACAATCAACTCGATCAGCAACAGTATAATCAAATCTAATCATGTCAACGGAAGATGTAGAGAATCCCAAGTCGCGGGTCGAACCGGCTCTGATACCATATGTAACATCCTCCACCTTACGACAACAACTCTGATAATGGGTCCAAAATTTTCTTCTTTTTTTTTGTTTTTTTTTTAAAAGTGGGTGCGCACGTGTAGGAAGGAAACAGACACACTTGAGTCTACGTCGCCACTCGACGACTAACAAGACGCAACCACGATGATCACAACAAGAAGACATAAGGCGCACAACAAGTAACTGCAAGCATTAAACGACCATAGACATAAGGAAGAATCCATAATAGTAGGTTTTACTATTTCTGCACAGGAAAGCAAGGCGGTTAATCTTAGTCCTTTGCTCTGGAGAGAGAGAAGGTCAGATAGGCTCCTGGCCGACTGCTCAGGTAGAAAATAGTAACCCAACGACGAACAAGACGCAAGCTAGATGAACATATCAAGATGGCATACGACGTACAACAAGTAACATCATGCGTTTAACGACGATCAAAACACCATAAGTAAGACCGACTACCCGCCCGTCCTACCCTGCAGTGGTTAGGACCTCCAAGACACATAATCAACGCTCAAGCCCAGGTTCCCATCGATTTTAACCATTTAAGGTCTCAGGGCTGGCGATTGTTCTGAGGAACATGGAGGTGTCTACATCCCGCCCGACACAATCAATACCGGAACTAAAAGCGCTAAATCTACCAACATCAATGATTAACTGAGATTCGTGCTATCAATCAAATTCAATTAAACCAAGGGTGAGAGTAAACTTTACTATAATTCATCGTACATTAACTTTATTTAACCACGCATTACGATAACTAAAATGGGCATTAAATTCAGACCAGCTACTCCATTTAAAATTCCATTAATTGATGTTCCCCAATTACTAACTTACAGCCACCGATTGTACTTAGTTTAATGACATTACATTATAGGTTAACAATTCAACACAATCTCATCAACATTTCCCTAAAAATAATAACAACATTATGCTACCATTAAAGTAACTCTGCAATTAAATTACTCATCTTACTTACCATAAATTTACAACCAACATCAATTTCGAGGCACGCACCTGACCCAACCAATTAATCATACTTATTTAATGATCAAGCATGCCATTCTTTAGTCATACTACATCCATACATGATAATTAGTATCATAACATAATTCTAGGCTAATGAGAACATCAATACCTAAAACTTAGTACCATAGCATGCATAACAGGCTTGTGGCTTAATGAAAACAAATAATCTATATAGCTTGACATTAATTGAGAATCCCCAATGTAACATAAGAATGGATCGTCTTCCTCAAGTGATAAATTAAAATTAATACCAATTCCTGATCCACACTAACACTTACACTCGTTTAAATTTCCACCACGCTACAAATACATTTTACTATGTGCTACATTACATTAGCATTTCATTTTCCTAAAATATCAACCATATAGATTTATCAATAATCATTGCGTTCTCATTTCTAGTTTAATTACCATAACCCTACCCTTAACCTTGCGTTCAAGCATTACATTTCATATGTTATGGAAATACTAAAAATTACACATTTTTTTTCTAATATATAATTGCTTTAATCAACCCTTACGTAGTTCAAGACAACATAGTAATGACAACATTTACCCAACACTATACTATACCAACATAGTGATGACCACATTTACCCAATACTATACCAGTTTAGGTATGAAATAACGAAGAAACTAACGGTCTAACCATGACGCCAAGTAAGCATGAAAGTTAACAGTGAGAAAATGCAGTGTTGGGAGTGCATGCCGAAATTCAAGGCAACTTACGAACGCATGCCAGAATTCACGAAATCAGTTGGCAACGAGAAAAAGGGCAATTAACTTATTCAGCATCAAACAGGAAATGAGAATCAATCTAACGAGCATCTAAACATTTAAAACAAAACATAAGCAAACAACCAAAGATCTTACACAGACGCGTGCGCTAGAGCAGGTCGTGTACATTAAGGTTTTAAATGGCTAGTTTCAAAAAAGGAAAAGGTGACTACGGTTGACTGGAACTGCAGACTCCCCGGCCCCTCTTCCCACTTATCCGGAAAACCACAAGCACAGGAAAGACATTCAGAATTCGCTCTAAGAGCATCTGGTTGCAGCGAATTCGACGCCAGTGAAGCCTAGCATAAAGATAAACAGTAGTCACGGGAAAGGCCATAATAAACAGGATATTGAGGACATTAATCATTGAATGTTGAGAATGGCCCTCCTGCACGTCCGGGAAAACTACAGCGCGACAGTCCCCAAAGATAAAAGAAAAAAATGTGGTGTCTACGGCAACGGTTATACCGTTCGGAAAACAGTTCGAGGGAAAACAAATGATGGACGCCAAGAGCAGTCCTTTCCCCAACCTCATGGTAGAGAACAACGACGTCATCCTGGTTAACAGTTAAAAGAAAATTTTCATGGTAGATTACCACCGCAATCGACTATTGGGTAGACACCTCGTGGGTGATTCTACAGCTACCTGACCCTGTTTTCAAGCAAAGAAACGAGCTTAACACTGAAACACAACACCAGTCAAGCCAGCGCACAAGCGCCCGACAACCCAATCACAAGGAGGAGGAGCTACTTCCATCCGGTCATTCCAATACCAAGCTAGCATGCAGAGGACAAAAGTACACAGAAATTTCATGCTTTTCATGCAGGAAGGGGCAGAACGAAATCACTTTTGTTTTTTTACTTCTACCTATTTAAAAATAGAGGAAAAATTTAATTACAGCGGGTATTTTTTTTTAAAAGCAAGGGGGCGGACCAGAGTTTAAGATGGTGCCAACGCACCTGAAGGGAAATACATATTGTTTAATAAAATAACTGCTTGGTCGTTGTACCAATGTTCCAATGATGGGGTATTCTAGCTGACAGCTAACGTAGGGAAGGAACTTCCTAGAAACAGGCGGTAGTTTCAAGGAAACACAGTCTCCCAGGGAAAAAAATTTCCAGAGGAATAAATCTATCCAGGAGCGCAGCAGAATCAACTCAGAGCGGTAATTCGTGGGTTATCACAGTCCTCAGGATGACAATCAGAGTAGTATAACCTGTTCTGAAAAGCAGTCTGAGCCATAGCCAGACAAGAAAATATATTATTACACTAGCGGTCCTACCACTAGAAAATGCCAGAGTGTTATCCAGCCATGGGGATGCGCTCAGGGTAACAGAAAAACACAGAACGATAACTCATAGAAGAATATATAACAACCGCAGGGTTAAGAAGAATTATTTTTATATATGTCGCAACATTTAAAACCCTCGAAGAACAAAAAGAGAAACCAATCATTCCGACGAGAACCGACACAACTTTAAGTTAAGTATTTTATCTCATCAAGCCAATATACAAATGTTGATAACAATAAGAAAGGGCCAGTGTCCTAATACCTTCTATTATGCAAAAATGGAAAACATACCATTGCCTTATCGCTTTCTCCGTGTGTCATCCGCGCGCTCCGTGCTGCTCCCGCTCGTCGATCGTCGATACCTCACCGGTACCTCCCAGCCAATCGCTAGGGCTACTCTCCTTCCCCCTTAGCCCCCCGAGCCGCAAAGGGGCCACACACTTTCCAGATGGAACGTCTAGCTTCCCAGCTCGCCTTGCAAGGCTGAGCTACCACTCCAATCCAAGCTGAGAAAATCCCAACTCCCCAGAAGTAATCAGTCAAGTCACAATTTCGGCAGCGTAACGTTACGCTAACAGTCGATCCCCTTCTTCCTCATCTCCCTTTTCTTTTATAGAGTTTTGAGACCCACCAACTTTCCTAGTTCACATTTTAAATTAAGTTTCAATAAAATATTCTAAATGTTCTCCATCGCACAAGTGTCGTCCATCCCCCTCTTTTCTCCAATAAATATTTTCTTTAAATTTATTAATTGTCTCAAATCCCTCACCCACCTATAGTCGCTCCTAAATTTACTCCTAGGTGTTCCTAGATCCCCTTACATGTT
>ML791669.1:126384-152002 GCA_009831015.1 Picea engelmannii
GAGAATCCACAATTCTTTGTTGTCAGGAAGCCGAGAATTGTCCTGACAAGCACAAGAGTGGATGACTTGCCGGATGAGATTCAGGAACTGCTTGGAGAGTTCGCTGATATCATCGTGGACGAACTACCTCGTTCGTTGCCACCAATGAGGAGTGTGAGTCACCACATTGACCTCATACCCGGAGCAAGATTACCGAATAAGGCAGCATACAGGTTGACGCCTCAGGAGAACGAGGAAGTCAAGAGGCAGGTACAAGATCTGCAGGATAAAGGACTGGTGAGAGAAAGTCTTAGTCCGTGTGTCGTTCCAACGGTACTAAGCCCAAAGAAGGGTGGAGGCTGGAGGATGTGTACAGACTCCAGGGCGATCAATAAGATCACCATCAGGTACAGGTTTCCACTGCCAAGAATGGACGACTTGATGGATTGCCTGAGTGGGGCAAATTACTTTTCCAAGATTGATCTCAAGAGCGGATATCATCAGATCCGGATGAGAGAGGGAGATGAATGGAAGACAACATTCAAAACAAACGAGGGTTTGTACGAATGGCTGGTCATGCCGTTTGGGTTGACGAACGCGCCAAGCACATTTATGAGGCTGATGAATGAAGTCCTGTGGGAATTCATTGGCAAATTTGTGGTCATATACCTGGACGACATATTGATTTTCAGCAAGACGAAGGCTGAACACTTGAGGCATTTGGCCACGGTGATGAGAAGGCTACAGCAGGAGAAGCTGCTGATTAATTTGAAGAAATGTTCCTTCATGAAGACATAACTCATTTATTTGGGTTTTGTGATTTCGGCGAATGAATTGAAGATGGATCCTGAGAAGGTTGAAGTGATCAGGAATTGGCCATCGCCGAGAAACGTTTTTGAGGTAAGGAGCTTTCACGGTTTGGCAAGCTTCTACAGAAAATTCATTCGGAATTTTAGTGGAATCAGTGCCGCGATGATGGACACTGTGAAAAAGCGGCATAAAATTTTTCAGTGGACAGCCGAGGCTGAAAGGAGCTTCAACTTTTTGAAGCGAAAGATAACCGAGCAGCCAGTATTAGTGTTGCCTGATTTTCGGAAGACCTTCCAGGTGAAGTGTGACGCTAGTGGATATGCTGTTGGAGAAGTTTTAAGTCAGGATGACAGACCTGTGGCATATTACAGCGAGAAGTTGGATGATGCGACGTTGAAGTACTCCACATACGACAAAGAATTCTATGCCATTATCCAGGCATTGAAAAAGTGGAGGCATTATTTAATACCCAAGGAGTTCGTATTGTACAGCGACAACCATGCGTTGCAGTTTGTAAGTCAGCAGGAGAAGTTGAATCAAAAGCATGTGAAATGGGTAGAGTACATGCAGAATTTTACATTTGTGATAAAGCACATTTCGGGGACTGCGAACAAGGTAGCTGACTCCTTGAGTAGAAAATGTTTGTTGCTGCAGGAATTCAGGGTCAAAACGTTGGGTTTTGAAAATTTGAAAGATATGTATGTAGGTGATACGGACTTTGCAGAAGCATACGAAGCAGCCGAGAACCCAGTTCTCAGGGATAGGAGTCCGTGGATTGACTACCTGATCCAGGATGGATTGCTATTCAAGGGCAATCAATTGTGCATTCCAGATTTCTCTATGAGAGAGAATTTGGTGAAGGAAAAGCACAGCGGAGGATTAGCAGGTCATTTTGGGCATGACAAAACATTCGCCAAGCTGAGCGAATCTTATTACTGGCCGGGCATGCGTGCAGATGTGAGGAAATTTATTGACAGGTGCAGAATTTGTCAACACGCGAAGGGCAGAAAACAAAACACAGGGTTATATCAGTTGTTGCCTATACCCGAAAGGTCGTGGGAGGCAATCAGTATGGACTTTGTGTTGGGGTTGCCGAGAACACAACGAGGATTTGATTCCATCTTTGTTGTGGTGGACAGTTTCTCGAAGATGGCGCATTTCATTCTGTGCCATAAGACGAGCGATGCAACCCACATCGCCAATTTATTTTTCAAAGAGATAGTCAGATTGCATGGATTGCCGAGAAGCATAGTCTCGGATTGGGATACCAAATTCATAGGTCATTTTTGGAGGACGCTATGGAAGAAGTTGGGGACTGACTTGGCATTCATCTCTTCTTACCATCCGCAGACAGATGGGCAGACAGAAGTAGTCAACAGAATCTTAGGGGATCTATTGAGAAGCCTAGTGGTGGAGCATCACACCAGTTGGGATCAGATCTTACCACAGGCAGAGTTTGCATACAACGATTCTGTGAATCGGAGTACAGGTAAGAGTCCGTTTCAAGTTTTATATGGAACACAGCCGAGAGGAGTGTCTGAGCTCAGGGAGACATAACAGGCTGAGACTAGCAGTGCAAGAGCTGAGGAGTTCGCTGAGGCGATGAAATAACTTCACATGCAGGTGAAGCAACGGTTGCAGAAATCCACTCAAGAGTATAAGCGCAGAGCCAACCAGAGGAAAAGACAACTTCAGTTTGAAGTTGGTGACATGGTTCTGGCGCACCTGAGGAAGGAAAGGTTCCCAAGGGGAACATACAACAAGCTCAAGATGAAGAAAATTGGGTCGTGCCGAATCCTGAGGAAATTCGGGGAAAATGCATATGAGCTTGAGTTGCCAGAAGGCATCGGGATATCTCCGATTTTCAACATTTCGGATTTATACCCCCACAAGGCTGAAGAAGCAGGCACTGGAATTGAGGAACCAGTGATTCAGTGGCAGAAACAATTACCAGTTGCACAGAAACCGAGGATGGAGTGCATACTGGACAAGAGAGTTGGAAGAAAGACCAGGAGGAAACAGTACTTTGAGTACCTGGTGAAATGGAAAGATCACCCAGTGGAGGATGCCAGCTGGGAGACAGAAGCAGTGATTTTGAAACATGGGCAGACTGTATAGGAGCTCATGGGCAGGAGCCCATGAAATCTTTTGAGCCGAGGAGTATGATGCAGGAGCATCCGCACCTCGTCAAGCGAGCCAGCGTGTGGAGAAAGAACATACAGCTGGACAGCGCCAGCTCTTACAATTTTGAAACACCTTAATGTGAAGCGCCAAACATTAATACGTTGATGTGATGAAGTGCACTAGTGTATTGTAACGGACCGTGAGCGGATGAGCTCTCTTCCTTAGGTAGCTGAGGCATTTACTTAGTTTTAATGCTGGTAGATAAAATAGTTAAATCTAGATTAGACAGTTTTATTTTAGAGAGGAAAAACGGAGTATAGACACCCTCCCTTGTATCATTGTACAGAGAGCATTTTTAGATTATTCAGCATTAACATAGAGAGCAAGGGAGAACATAACAGAGAGTCCATGAAGAAACCCCATGTACAGATTGAATTAATAGAAGAAAGCTCTTGATTCAATTCCATGGCTGTGTTTGAGTTATTTGTGTTGTTGATGTTATTTTGTTGCATACTTGCTTCTTTATATGCTTATCTTTTATATGCTGCTTATGTGATTGCATATCAGGTTCGAAACCTGAGAGAATGAGTGAATGAGTTTCAAGCGTCTCACTGTTTGAACCAGGAGATTCCTTCATAGAGTGTAGTCGAATTCCTCCGCATAGAGTGCGTTGAGGGGGTTCAACAGCGAGCTCTTATTCTCGTCGACCAGAGTTGAGTTGGGTTATTCAAACCGTGCAAGTGAGTGCAGGTCGAATTGAAGTCTCGGAGCCGAGTCTGAGAGAAGGAGGACTGAACTGTGTTGGTAGGATTGCACAGGTCTAGACGGTTTCAACACTTCGGGAGCTGTTGGAAGTCGAGCACCGGAAGTGCGTGAAGTTCTCTGAAGGAGTCAGAGGAACAAAGCTCAGGAGGGATATCACCTTTGGTTCAGTTGCACAGGAAAAGGTGGTGAAGCAGAGAACTCTTCAAGAAGAAGAAAACCGACGACTTGAAGTTGTCGAGTAGATCTTCGAGACTCGCAGGTGCACGGAGGAGTCTGTTGGCCGTTTCATATCGGCATATCGGGGTTGGCGAGTGCGAAGGTTGCAAGCACAAAGAAATCGCGAATCGCGATCCTCCGATTTAAATCAGAGCCGTAAAACGTTGGAGGGACAAGTGGCACGAGATCCCCAAGAGTCGGCGCTCGGCATTTCGGCGTTTGCAAAGTCGAAAGGAGCACGGAGAAACCGCAAAAGCGTGAGTTGCGACGGGTCCCACGGAGATTGTGTGGAGTACAATACGTGGCATCGCGCATCGGCACTCAGAGGTTGAGTGAGTAAGTCTTCGACGTCGCGAGTGGCGATATCCCGAGGTTGACCATTGACCATCGGGGATCGGGGATCGGAGGTTGAAGCTGCACGAAGAATGCGCACAGGGTTCGCGATTCTGCGAAACCCGATTTCCCGAGATAGTTGTCGGGAGATCAATAGAGTGTCCTGTGGGTGACAGAGGGTCCCGATACGGGATCGGAGGAGCATCAGAGCTCTTCGAGCCGAGATTTGTGAAGGTCCTGGTGAGGCGACCGTGCCGTCGAGGGCAGGTTACGTCACCTAGGGCTACGTCCATAAAGATGAGTTTCTTCAGCTCTTTATTCTTCTTCATGCAAAATCTATTGTTGTGCACTGTACATCTCTTCCTCCATTACAATCGATCTCTATAGATTGCAGTAGTCCTCACAAGACTGAGAACTTCTAACCAATCTCTCGACAAAACCTCCTAACCAACTAAAGGACATCTAAAAATTAACCCCTTTCACAGTCCTAATACATTCTACTTATACCAAAAATGGGACAAATCCCTTACAAAAAACCTAACACTAAGCGGATTAGGTTTGTCCACTTTCCAACTGCTCAATCTTGGTTGGTCCACGACCCAATCATTCTCCATGTCAGTGCTTGTCCACTTTCCAACTACTCCGCAACAGTTTGTGCACTTTGTAACTGCTTTTTCTCGACGTTGGTTTTCCTCTGTTGCTGGCGCGCTCCCCATTTTTCTGGCACTGCCTTGATTTCTTTAAACTTCCTTGATTTTCTTCCAAAATTGGCCTGCGCCAACACTTTTCCATCTTTTTGTTAAGTTTTTGATAGCTAGAATTAGGGTTAGGTTTATGGATTTGAATCCCTCTTATAACCTTGGTGATGCTTCTAGAAGTCATTAGTGGATTCTCACATGTTACTAACTCCCCACATTCAAATTATGGTGAGATAACATGATTTCCACTTGGACTTATGGGGAATATTTGGATTGTTCCCTTGTTGGGGCCATAATAGTTGCATAGCAATGTTTTTTTGTGAAAAGAAACTACCACTGGTAACATATTGACCCATATAATTCAAAATAACAACCTAGGAGTTAGTTCCCCCATAATATCACTTATTTGGTCTTGAAACACAAGTTCATTAGAGAAATTTTGAGGTCTAAAATGAACCTCCTAAATAAAATAATAGTTAAAATAATAAAATAAGAGTTATCAATTTTCAAAGAGAAAGAAAGAAAACTACTTTTTTAATCATATTTTTAACTTATATCTTATAGGTTTACTCAAATTTCAAGTGTAGGCACTCATTGGATGCATAGTTCAGTTCTGCATCTAATGAGTACTCACTATGCATTCTTTTGATAGACCCACAGTGAGATAAACTGGAAATACGTGAAAAATGTGTTTTTTTTTAAGGAACACATTTTTTTAATGATTTTCCAACTTTTCTCACTACGATTCTATCAAAAGTATGTAGAGTGCATACTTGTTTGATGTGGAATTTATTTCCACATCCAATGAGTGCCTACACTTGAAATTTCAGCGACCATAGAAGGTGATAATTCAAAAATATGATTAAAAAAATAAAATAAAAATTATTTCCCTCCAAAACTATTTACCCTTACGATTGACATCATCATCTTGAATCTTGTTGTTTCTTTTAAAGTTTATGTTGATAGCACAATTTTTGTTTTGAGGCCCATTTTTACCTCAAAATTTCTCTAACGTACCATTTTTTTTTATGTTAGTTCGATTTTTTAGACTTTGACCAAAACTTAAACAAACCAATCCCAAATGAAATATATTTCCTTCCCTAAAGCATCAATGAAATCATATGGTAACTATGTAGATTCATTTTGGATCATCCCTCCCCATTTGGGAGGCTTTTGGTCTCCAAAATATATAGTTTTGAAGGACACAAGGAAACAATTCCTCATCTTTCTCCTTAGAGTACAGGTTGGTTGTGGCTAGTAGCTCACCTTTTAATACAACCTATAAAATTTCTTATGTAACCCTCCTAGTCATTCTAATATTCTTCTACATAACTATGTCCTTTGATCATTTTTTGTGTGGATTTGGTGTCAAATCTTCTATTAAAGGTAATATGTGTCCCTCTTCATCCTCATCGAGCATTAATAGCTAATAGAATTTTAGGTTCTCTACATTTACTACAAAGTAAATGTGCATATAAGGTGGAATATTGAGTCTGTAAGAATTTTTTCCTACCTTATTCAATTGATCCAAATTGGATCATTATAAAATTTGTCATATATCTTGGTACTTTATGGGTGGAAAAATTGGAGGAATTGGCTTGCAAGGCCCATTTTAGCAGTAGGTACCAATTTGGAGATTTGAGGTCCAAAACCTTCCAAAGCCATTTTGAGGCATAAAATGACATTTTTGGAGTCAAATATTTGCAAGCATATTGCACAACCCCTTTACACTATTCTACACATCGGTACATTTCCAACGATGCAAAAATCACCTCAATCAGAGCTCGTATGTGGAAGTTATGCCTCCTGCAAGTTGACCTACCTTGTTGACCACCATGGTACGAGTGGATGCCATGTCATCCCTCATTACTCACACATATGGGTCTAGCAACATGTGGAATTTCAAGAATATTCTAGAAGGTCCAAAATCTTATCACTTATTGAGGGTTGAGGATGCAAAAACCCCAACCCTAGAAGGTTATCGAGCTATGTTAAATACGAGGCTGCTAGGAAGAGAAGGGGTTCCATTATTTTGTATTGTACGTGTTCCATAGTTGAGAAGAGCATCCAAGGAGTGGGATCTAAGAGCATAACATAGGTAGGTGATTTTGTAGCAGCTATCCAAGACATAATTTCAAAGGAAACTTCATAGTGAGTGCCTCTTTCTTTGCACTTTCTTTTCATAACTGAAGAAAAAAGAGAAGAGCATAGGCCTCACCTTTTAGCTGGGTTTTCTCTCGTATTGGGTTTCCCAAGATACATATTGTGTTCAATTGTGTGGATGGTGTGTATATTAGTATGTTCTTTCATTTTTGTAAATTCAGTTATTTTCATAAATTTGAGCAATAAGATAGTAATAATTGATCTCGGATCCAAGGAAATAAATTGCATAATCTAAGATTTTCATAATATCATAAGATCTATTGTGATGAATTGTTCTAGTGGAATATCCAAAGCAGTTTATAAATCACCAATATTTTTAAAAACTCCATATCTTAAGGCTTTGATTTTCTTCCCTAATCCATATAACCTTTCATTATTAAGGTGCAACCAAACTCTGTCTACTACTTAGAAAGTCTTTTCAATCATGTGTTAATCATGTCTAGCCTTGTATTTCTCCTTAGAAGACTTATCTAGTTCGCAAAACTATATGTGTGTTTGTGTTATCCTATCTATGAATGTTTTTTCCTTCAATGCATCACTTGAGGTTCTTACCCATGCTTCACCCTATCCATATACAAAATTTGATGTTGATGGTTAGTAATACTCTTCCTTAATATGGTGTGATTGGTTACTTCAATATGTCTTTCTCACCAAGTATTTGCATGGGCGCAAAATCCATTTTCTTATTCTCTCATACATTATGCACATTGAAATAGACTTCCAATTGCTACAACCAATGATTAAAATAAAGTGCATTTACTTTACCTTCATAGGTGTTGGTATTGAACTTCTCTTTCATTTAAATAGATGCTGAGAAGATTAGTTACTAGAGTTCCTTTTTTTGAGTTTTTATTCTTCCTTCTCTTTCCTCGGATCCTTATGATGTTCTAGTTTATCATGAGATGCAGGCTTCTATGAAAAGGGGTCAATGTTTTTCTCAATAATGGCCATGAGTAAGGTCACACTCTTGGAAATATTGGCTACCAAATATTCCAACCTTTTGAATCTTTTTTTTTTCCTTCATTGATGAGTCCTTCCCAATGCCCATATTCCAATTTTACAAATTGCAGTTGCTTCTTAACCTTTCGTTTCTTGATCTCAAGATCCACATGATACAACTCTTCTATAAACTTAGATTTATTTTTTTGTGTGTGTGGAGTAAGAATACACTACACTCAAACCACTAAATGGATAGATAAACGAGTTATGACATCAATATGATATATAAATCGCCTTGGATATTTCAATGGTCGGCTCAACAAAACATGTGTACAAATTACAACAATGATATTGAAATGGTGCTTGACTTTGAGACCATCATTTTATTTTCTTAGTGCTTTAAACATGAAAATAAAATAGACCAACAAGATCCTTTAACTACCATGACATTAATAGAACTACAATAGAAAAGAACACACATTAGATGAAAAATTTACCTTGGAAACTTGATACCCTAAAAAAAACAACTAAAAGGATTGTGCTCGTTGTCTTCTTATTATGGCGATCAAAATACAAATTACAAAGTTGTACAATATTATTGAGAAGCTATGAGACACTATGATTTTATACATCCCTCTATAATATGATTCTATCACTCTGCTCTATTAGTATCCTCTCCACACCCCTGCTCATACTATGGAACAACTGACGATTAATGGAAAAGTGAACCCTTTTCACCCCTGCAAGGTTTTTTGTAGCTAGAATTAGTGTTAGTTTCAAATTTTTGAAACCCTCTTGGAACCTCCATGATCTATCTAGAAGTGTCTAGTGGATTCTCACATGTTACTAACTACCCATATTCAAATTATGGTGAATTGGCATGTCTCCACTTGGACTTGTGGGGAATATTTGGATTGTTACCTTGTTAGAGGCTTAACTTTTGCATGTAAATTTTGATTTGTAAAAAATAACCATTATTGGAATGTTATAAGCCCATGAAATGAAAATATCATATCCTAGGACCTAGATCCTACATGACAAGGCCCTAAAAAAACCACTTCTTTGGCCATCAAATGGAGGGTTTACGATTTTGGTCCATTAGTGCAGTTTTTCAGGCTCCAACCCAAATAGAAACCAAATGAAATATTCCCTTCTTTAAATAATCAATGAATTTATATGGTAACTAAAGATCAGTTGTAGAGGAAGGAAAATTTCTTGTAGATTTCAATAAGAGTTATTGTAACACCCCAAGGTTGAGCCCCTACTGAATAGTAATTACGTTTATAGGCTGGTGAGCCAAGTGATTATAAGCTAGGAAGCTTATGTGATGATTAGGCCGGAGAGCCTAGATGCTTAAGGCCAATGAGCATGTTTTTGTATATGTAAATACTCATATCATTAATATAAATACATCGTTTTGTGTAGACCGACCACGATAAAAGAGAATGGGAACTAAGCTCCACTAGGTAGGGTGAGGGAAGGGGCTAAGTGTCTAGGATTAGGGGCTAAGCTAAAGGGCTTACCTCTAAAGGGATAATATTATATTATTCTTTCCAAAAGGCTAAGGTTGGACATAATTCATGTTGTGTAAGTTCCTAGGGAAAAGGGAACGAGTGTTAAGTGGAGCTCATGCATCTTCAGAAAGACATGTGTCAACTTGAGCGCATGCAGCTTATTGCTGGGAAATCTAGCTCGTTGGGGGGTTCGCCCTCCACTCTCGTGTCTCTCCCCATGATCGCATTCCCTCGCCACTCTTGTTATTTTCTGGGACCCTCACCATTCTCTGGAAGTCTTCCATCTTACCGATTCATCCAGGGATTCACGCAGGGAGCCATCCTCTTCATCGTCGAACTCTGCATCATTCACGCTCCTCTGAAACCAATAAACCTGTGAAGTTGACCCTTGTCTTCCTATGAAGAACAATGCACTTGTACTTTTCTAGAGCTGTGTTGTGCCTTACCGATTTTATGTTGTTGCCATCTTCTATGTCCTTACCCGATTTTTTGTTGCTTCCATATTTTGTGTCCTTACCAGTTTCAGGTGTTGCCATCACCTGTGAGTTAGTTGAATGTTGTTGATGTATTGCTAAGGATCTAGATTGAAGAAGCAGGTTGTCAGGCCCGTGAGAAACTCTCTCCAGATGAGATATTTTGTCGGGAAAGAAGAAGCAAGTTGTCAGGCCTATGAGCAACTCTCTCTAGGTGAGAGACGTTGTTGGGGAAGTGATTTCTCCTGGAGGGAGCCCAACAACAACTATAGTTCTCTAAGAATTCATGCTCGGCCTATTTCCAAAACCTTGGAAGGAAAGTGGGGAAGCCGAAGGACTATTGAGCAGAGAAGGGGCACACTTCTTAGGGTGGGACAGGCATGTGGGGAATGAGAGGTTGTAGGTTGTGTGTATAAGTTGGCTCCTGGGAGGGAATCCTTCCTAATTGACTGTGTAGCATCCCATTGTCTCAGCCTAGACTAGGAATCCCTTTACCCGGGTCGAGTTTAGTCCCATCTCGGGGGTGACCCACTGCTGAGAGTGATGAGAAGCGTGGTCTATGGTTGGGAGGTTTGTGGAAGGTCTGCACGCAGTTGGTGGTCTTCTCTAAAAAGATAAGTACCATTTATGTGTTCATTTACTTGCTTTGTATTTGTACATGTTTTATATTTATGAGTTTAGCATGTATATGTTGTACGTATAGGATTTACTGTTATTTCCTCATTTATTGGTATATTAGCATAATGTAATTGTCTGTTAAGTTATATATTTATGATGTTCTGCAAGAGTTTATGTGTGTCATATCCCAACAGGTCTATGGTTGGGTATGATACCTTTTGGGTTATAAAAAGCTCAATAAGAATGTGTTTTTCGGTAGCATGACCCGGCTTGAGTGGTCGGGTACATCACAATATGGTATCAGAGAAGAAAAACAATGATTAGGATGTTTAGGTAGCGTTACCCAGCAAGGGTTGGTGGTCGGGGACGTTACAAAATGGTATCACAGCCCATGGTTTCAACAATAAACCTGTATGGGTCGTATATGAGTAAATGGAAGTTACAGAGTGCCAGAAGGGCGTTGTGAGAATACCTAGGTGGTAATGGAAAGCTCAAGAGAAGTAGCGGAGTGGTTACCACAACGATTGTGGTTTATAACCACAAGATCGAATTTGAGTTGTAGGTTTTGTTCAGGAGAAGGAAGACCCTTCACAACCGTCAGACATGGAAAAAGGAGCATGGTGGTTAAGCACCGAAGTCCTCCGAAATTCGCCACTCCAGTTGTTTGAAGTTCTTTGTCGTAAAAGAGGAAAAATCCTCGGAGCTCCGAAGTTCCAGAGTGGATCTATGTCGTAGATCACCAGGAGAAGTTCTTGACCATTGGATTTGGCCAAGAACAAACCGAAGTTGTTAGATAAAGAAAATATATAGTCATTAGGTTGCGTTTCCCGACAGGGATTTGATGGTTGGGGACGTGACAAGAAGTCATGAACTCTGGTGTTAATCTCTATCGTCCATTCCAGGGACACGTGTTTGCAGATTAAACAATGTTCAGAATTTTGGTAGTCCGGGGGTTGTGTGGTGTTCAGCAGCAAAATCCTCTAAAGTCCCGAAGCATCGGATATGACGTAGCATGATGACATCACCTAGGGTGACATGGACCTACCCTAAGTCTACCACGTGTCACTACATTAATTGGTTGATAACCGAGCTTTGGGGATCATTGTATTCGTCAATTCGACATTTGAGTATTTTGAAGTGTAATAAGGTAAAGTCTTCCTAAGTCTGAAGCTCCAGAGTGTCGGAGTGACATAGAGTGATGACGTCACCTGGGGTGATGTGCACCGATTCGATAGTTCGACATTCGAAATAATTATTGTGTTCTAATGGGAAATTCACCGAATCCGAAGTCTCGGAAAACTCTTTTGATCGTGGATCTAAACAGAGAAGGAGGACCATCGATCCGTGAGTCCTCAGGTTTTCAGAAATTCGACGTTCAAGAGATTTGGGGTGTGCAGGTGTAAAGTTCGTTGAAGCCCGAAGTTCCGAAGTCATGAAATGTCGAAGTGACGTGGCATGTTGACATCACCTAGGGTGATGTGGACCACTGTAAGCATGCCACGTGTCAATTTGTTTTATGCCTTTAGTATGTTTGTTGTACCAATGAGAACCAGACATGTGCCAACCATTGAATGGACCACGTGTCACCTGTTAGTTTGGCCTCATGTCACCATATTATATGATGACAATTGTACTACGTGGACCCCAAAAAAGTTAAGAGGTTCAAGAATTCAACGTTCGGAAGGAATGAATTGTGATGAATCTATGTAGAGAGTCAGTAAGGAACCATGAAAAAGAAATTGATTATATGCATGGTTTTAAATGCAAAAGAGATGGTACCTGAGAAGAATCCATCTCAAATGACATAGAGCCATGAGTGGCATCCCCAGAGATTGGAGGTATCACTTGAAATTATGAAATAAATTAAAAGCAGTATTAATTACTTTTAATTAATTCTATGTAGCTAGCGAAGGATGCATATGTTCATCCTTACAACATGCTAGAGATTGGCTATGCAAGCCAAGTTTGAGGCTAGTTGGCAAGGAGAATATAAGAGTGCAAGAAAAATCAAATACTAAAGTACTTAGTCAGAAAAGGGATGAAGTAGTTCAGTCCGAAAAGTAAATGGATGTTGAAGATCCAAAGTCTATAAGACAACATGATTGGAATTATAATTCATCCAAGTATGAGTTGGGATAGATGGATCCAGGAAATAAATAAAAGTTGAAGTTCAATATCATCTTAGCATTAGGTTGGAAAAGCAAAGGTAGCCAAGAGTGATTTGGCTAGAAAGTGCTCAGGTCAGAAATAATCATGCACAGTGGTTACAATGAGAGCACATGAAGATTTAGGAATCCGGAAGAATTGAAGACTTTTAGGATCAACAAGGAAAAATGATACAGGGAGAAAGAAGTTGCTACAATTACTGTAGAAGCAAGTATGCTATGGATTGTTGGGATAGCCATAAAGAGAAAATGCTTCCATTTTTGCAAGTGTTGTTGATGATGTTGTTGCAAATGGAAGGAAGAAACAAAAAGCTGGAATGTTGATTACAAGACTGATAAAGAGGCATGAGAGCTTCTACTATCATCAGCTAATCAGGTAGCATCAAACTCATTTAATGGAAGCTATGCAGGTAAGTATTTCTCTTTTCAAATTATGTTGCATAATTTCCAAAGGGAAATTCAGGTAAGAATTTCCCTAGATGGAATTTTTATAATACGCAATATGGTATTGTTTAAGTGCATTAACAGGAATAAGTTACGACTAGATGTGGTAAAGGCTAGAGGCATGTTATAGTTATCAAAGCTTATTATCTTTTGAATGCACACTCTGACATAGTAACATGTTATGTTAATTTGGTTATAAGGTAATAACCAAAGAAATAAAAGATACGAACTTGGTATATGAATGATGCCAGGAAAGCTAGTCATGTATGAGACCAGGACATGGTTGGATATGGAAAGGTATGGATATAGAAAGGTTATGTACCACACAAATACCCAATGAGATTCCTAGCTTTACGTAAAACTTGGAATCAAACCTTTTTGCTAACACTAATGCACACCACAAAATTATATTCTTGGTGTAGTGTTCAGGTCGAAAAGGAAGGAATCCAAATAATCGAGAAGACAATGGGAAGTGTGTGGAGAATGTGTCAAGACATTGGCCAGATTTCCAATTTATGGGTGGTGAGATACGTGACCTAGATAAGGATTATTATGAAAATCAATGCAAATGTGCATTGGATAAATAGGCATTGAGAGTTGCACTCATGCCTAGTAAGTGGCAAAGTTGCACTCATACATGATAGAATTGTATACTTAAATGCATTTCTTGAATGTGTTTTGTGAGTGCATGCATATATATTATTGCATGGAAATAATTATAGTAACGGTTGAAGTGTTGCTAACTCATGGAATTAAGAACATTTCAGGAGATTTTAGACATTGCAACAGGAAAGTTGTAAGTCAAGTAGTCACATGAACATTGACTACAAGAAAGTTTTTGTTCAGAAAAAGAAGTAATGAATTTACTGATATTAATGAGGAACGAGCGTATGCATAGATTGATAATTCATTTTATCCAATAAATTGTTTGTAGTTGTGATTGAATTGTTAGTTATGGACAATTTTGAGAACACTTCATAAGTTTTTTGTACATGCTGCAATGAGAGTATGATGTACATGAATACTGACAATTTGTTGGTTGAATGCAATATAGAAGCATTGCAGGAAAAATGGTATTCAACATGGTGCTTCTTGAAATCCATAAGGAAGATTGCATCCTATTATTGCAACAACAATGAAAAAGAATTATGAAAAAGAATTTCATATTTTGGGAAAAGTTGAATTCCTTATGAAATTAATTTGATTTCTAAATTAATTCTTTTATGGTCTCTCATGATAACTGCATGTGTGTGATGCAGATGAGATAATAATGATCAAAGTTGGAATGTTTGGAAAGAACAACTACCATTGAGGACAGTAAATCCCTATAATTGTAGAACCTTGGTGGGGTTCTGGTAATGGGTTAGTGCTCTCCTTGTGTGTGAAATCCTTGGCAAGATGAATCATTGAAGGATTGCATAGCAGTAAAGGGATGCTTGAGCCTGGAAGGGCGAGTGCAACAAGGAGGAGGCAACTCAAGGATGCTTATGGCATGGTAGCTGCCATAAGGATGGTGTGTCAAATGGAACAATGAGCTGAATTATTTCCAGAAGTAGCTCCATGGAATAGAGCAATTGAATTCCAACTGCAATATGAATACCAGAATTGGTGCTGGAAAGTAGAGCACCAGATGGATAACACGCTTCCAATAGCTAAAGCTTGGAGATTTTTAACGAATTTGAATGGCACATGGTATATAATGCACTGAGGATAGTGCATAAATAAGGGGAGGGGATTGTAACACCCTAAGGCCGAGCCCCTGCTGAATAGTAATTATGTTTATAGGTTGGTGAGACAAGTGATTATAAGCTAGGAGGCTTATGTGATGATTAGGCCGGAGAGCCTAGATGCTAAAGGCCAAAGAGCCTATTTTTATATATGTAAATACTCATATCATTAATATAAATACATCGTTGCGTGTAGACTGACCATGATAAAAGAGAATGGGGGACTAAGCTTCACTAGGTAGGGTGAGGGAAGGGGCTAAGTGTCCAGAATTAGGGGCTAAGCTAAAGGGCTTACGTATAAAGGGATAATATTATATTATTCTTTCCAAAAGGCTAAGGTTGGACATAATCTGTGTTGTGCTAAGTTCCTAGGAAAAAGGGAACGAGTGTTAAGTGGAGCTCATGCAGCTTCAGAAAGACATTTGTCAACCTGAGCGCATGCAACTTATAGCTGAGAAATCTAGCTCGTTGGGGGGTTCACACTCCACTCTCACGTCTCTCCCCATGCTCGTGTTCCCTCACCACTCTTTCTATTTTCTAGGACCCTCACCATTCTCTAGAAGTCTGCCATCTTACTAATTCATCTAGGGATTCACGCAGGGAGCCATCCTCTTCATCATCGACCTATGCATCATTTGCACGCCTCTGAAACCAGTAAACCCGTGAAGTTGACCCGTGTTTTCCTGTGAAGCACAACACACCTTTACTTTTCTAGATCCATGTTGTGCCTTAACGGTTTTTTGTTGCTTCCATCTTCTGTGTCCTTACCCGGTTTGTTGTTGCTACCATCTTCTATGTCCTTAATGGTTTCAGTTGTTGCCATCACCTGTGAGTTAGTTGAATGTTGTTGATGTATTGCTAAGGATCTGGATTGAAGAAGCAGGTTGTCAAGCCTGTGAGAAACTCTCTCCAGGTGAGAGATTTTTTCGATAAAGAAGAAGCAGGTTGCCAGGCCTGTGAGCAACTCTCTCCAAGTGAGAGAGTTTGTTGGGGAAGTGATTTCTCTTGGAGGGAGTGCAGCACCAGCTATAGTGCTCTAAGAATTCATGTATGGCTTGTTCCCGAAGCCCTAGAAGGGAAGTGGGGTAGCCGAAGGACTGTTGAGCAAAGAAGGGGCACACTTCCTGGGGTGGGACAGGCATGTGGGGAATGAGATGTTGTAGGATGTGTGTATAAGTTGGCTCCTGGGAGGGAATCCTTCCTGATTGATTATGTAGCATCTCATTTTCTCAACCTAGCCTAGGAATCCCTTTACCCGGGTGGAGTTTAGTCCCAGTTCGAGGGTGACCCATTTCTAAGAGTGATGAGAAGTGTGGTCTATGGATGGGAGGTCCGTGGAAGGTCTGCACGTAGTTGGTGGTCTTCTCTAAAAAGATAAGAACCATTTATGTGTTCATTTACTTGTTTTGTATTTGTACATGTTTTATATTTATGAGTTTAGCCTGTATATGATGTACGTATAGGCTTTACTGTTATTTCCTCATTTATCTGTATATTAGCATAATGTAATTGTATGTTAATTTATATATGTATGATGTTCTGCAAGAGTTTATGTGTGCCATATCCCAGTAGGTCTATGGTTGGGTATGATACATTTTGGGTTATCAGAAGCTCAGTAAGAATGTGTTTTTTGGTAGCATGAACCGGCTTGAGTGGTCGAGTACGTCACAATATCGTATCAGAGCAAAAAAACAATGATAAGGATGCTTAGGTAGCATTACCCAGTAAGGGTTGGTGGTCGGGGACGTTACAGTTATGGTGTTGGACTCAAAGGTTAGTTGTAGAGGAAGCAAAAATGGTATGAGTGGGACAAAGTCTAAAAATGCTTCCCTCTTATTTTTCATTAATATCTTTTTGGGACCAAAAGCTTCCCAATTGGGGAGGTTTGATTTAAAAGGATCACAAACACATGTAAGTGCTTGTTGGACAGGACTTGACCACTTCTCATACTAGGGTTCTCAATTTTGAGAGTTAATGTTGTATATATGCATAGTATCAAGACCTGAGTAACTTGTTAAAGAATTAACACTAACATGGTTTATATAGTGGCCATGTGAAAAGCATAGAATCTCATGACCATAGGGTAAACCAATTCATAGGAGTCAAACCTAGAGGAGTCTAGTCTTAAGTGAACATGTGTCATTGCAGTAATAGGCAACAAGATGGTCATAGGTTAGGATCCAATTCTCACTCAAAAGTTTCAATAGCTAATGGAAAAGAGACATGTAGAGTCATGCTATTCCCAATATTTTCAAAGCACAATCAGTGGATCATATTCTTCCTGTCTACACTTAAACACTGAATATCACAGATTTCCTAAGGGCCTGATTAGTAGAGAAGAGAAAGTCTTGACCTTGTGTTATGTTTGGCTAAGAGGGAGAAGATCATGGACAATGAGGAATGGGTGAGATCCCTAGAGGAGTAAACTTCTTGAAATGTATACTACTGTAATATTTTAGAGAATATATCACTCAAATTACAACCCAAGTTTCCACTAAAACAATTGATTTTCAAATTTATCATTTTTTTTGAACATTTTCCCACCTAGGTGGTAATCTAAATGGCAATTTGGGTCAAAAACTCAAATTTCTATTTACAAGAATAAGCATGAACATATCCTAGGAGAAATGTCAACAAGTATGTTGATAAATGTATATAATTATATCCATGAACAAATCAAAGTAGTGATATGCATTATTCACAAATTTGCTTTGGATATGAAAATTTTGGTTAAGAAAAACATGCTAAAAAAAGTGGTAGAAGCAAGAATTGAACTCCTAGGAAAAAAGTAATGATGGATACAAAATTTTGTAATCTTTGTTGAAAAAGGATTTAGGCTAGAGATAAATGGTGCCATGATCACTAATAATGTTGTCAAAGTTCGACCACAACTTACGCGCTCAAAAATTTAAATGCATACCCTATACATTGTGTTTATACGTACAAAATATCTAAGTCATTAGGGAAGCTACAAGGATTTTTTGGGAAAGATATAGCTACTTATTGAATATATCGAATAATAAAAAATAAACGAAAAATAAAAAGACCAAAGTGAAATTTAGGTGTTAAAATTTTCCATTTTACTCTTTTCCTAGTGTTTTTTCTAAAAAAAATATTAACTATAAGATAAAATTATTTTATTTGAAAAATCACCCATTTATTTTAAAAATTAGATTAAAAAATTTAAGATTTGAAAATTTTTAAAGAAAATATTGTCACAAAACTTTTAGAAATGACATTGTAAAATTTAGTTGTAATCATCATAATTTTACATAAGTATGAATCCATATTTTACACAAACATGAATTCTTAAATTTTCTTCATTGAGAATAAAAGTGTCGATTTGCTCTAGTTGGTATAGTCATCATCCTTCTTCTTTATGCAAATGATATTGTTTTTATGGTGAGGAGTCTCTGTGATGTCGACAAGCAACTAAAAGTTCTCACAGATTTTTGCTCTAGTACAACTTTGATTGTTAACACCGAAAAAATGAATGTTATGATAATTAAATCCAAAAATATCACTTAAGATAATTTTGTATATGACAACAACAACTTGGAGGAAGTGAATTCCTACACATATCTCAAAATTGATCTTCATCAAAATCTTAATTGGAACTATAACATTGAGAAAAAGGATAAATGGAGGGTGGAAAGCTTATTATGGACTTGAAAACAATTGTAAAGCAATGAACCTTTGGTTATGGGATAAGAAGAAACTCCTCTTTGAGACTCTCATTAATCTTGTTATCTTTTATGGTTGTGAAGTTTGGAGTTGCAACATCTCTAGAGAATCATGAAGAAAGATAGAGCAAATCCAAAGTGTTTTATAACTTACAATCTCAAAATTAAAGGAAATACACCCTATCCTATCATCCTATTAGCATCAAGTACTTCCTCTATCGAGAACACATCTATGACTAGGTACCTAATATAAAAAAAACAAGATAAACAATATGGAAGACAGAAAGTTGCCTAATATTTCTTCAAACTCCATCCAAAACCACATGTAGCGCAAGTAGGGTTGGCATAAAGATGTCAAGTCTTGGCTAAATCATTTGGGAATCAAGGAAGAGGTCACATCATAGAATAACGATAATATTAAAAGTATTATTACATCTAAATTTAAGGAGAAGTTGTGGTTCCATAAATAATTAGAGGATAAAAGAAAATTAAGATATTGTAAGGAGGGGATCAACCCTAATCTAGGAGATCAAAATTGCCTCTATATTTTGACTAGTGTAAAAAAGAAAATCAACATTGTTAAAATAAGAACAAACTCTCATGATCTCCATAGTGCAAAAAGGGCATTGAAAAATTCCTAAAACATTGTGGGTTGAAATAATTTGTCATCTTTCTGACACTAAGAGGGTTGAAGATGAAAAACACTTTCTTGTAGAATGTATGCATGCACCCACATTACATCACAATTTCAAAATATTTGTTACAATATCGACCTTGCTAACCCTTTAACTCCTCAAAACTATGGTGTTCTAGGAACATTTCTCTTAAAGTTTTTCAAGCACAAAAATAAAATTCTAAAGCAAACCAAGTAATTCCTTACCTTTCCTAAGGTCCAATAGACCAAATTTGATCTTAGTGGATGTTAACCACCACCACCACCATCATCGTAAACTTTTGATGGTTAATAAATTACACACATCCTCTACATATCCTCACCTCAGTTGTGCATGATCTACTCATTAATGCCAAATCTACCCACATTTAACATCTTTCTGATGTCACATATAACTTCTCTTTGTTTAGTTTTAATTTTTATTTTCCAAAACCACTTTATTTATTTTATAAAAAATAGTTTTTGAAACAAAATTTTAAAAAGGCTTGCATACAATTATTAATTTTCAACCATATATTATAAAAGATAAATCATTTTAACCATATATATTATAAAAGATAAACTATTTTAATGTTAAATCAATTTGATTTGTCATGCATACACCTTCCCTAGTTGTAAACAATACATTATAAATACTATCTAGTTCTCCCCAAATCCTCTTATCCTATTATCAAAATATATTTGTATCTAATATAATTGAGCTTTGAGTTAATGGATTATCACTCTTGGGATATGTCATTCCAAGGATTCCCATTTTTAGATGCCAAACGCACTCTCCTTCTAAGGATCGAACTTGGGTCAATTATTTTAACGTTAAATCAATTTGGTTTTCCATGCATACACATTTCCTCGTTGTAAACAATATATTACAAATACCACTTTAAATAATCATTCTAGAGTCATGGACTTAGTTCTCCCCAAATCACCTTATCCTATTATCAAAATATATTCATATCTAACATAATTGGGCTTCAGGATTTTGAGTTAATGGATTATCACTCTTGGGACATGTCACTTTGAGGATTCTCAGTTTTAGATGCCAAAAGAACCCTCCCTCTAAGGATCAAACTTGGGTCAATGATGGAAAGCTCTCACCAATTTACCATTTGACCATAGCTCAATCGACTTAAAATTATGGCCATAGTCATAACAATTAGTGTATGGTCTTAAGGATGACAAGAGGGTGAACTTTGATCCACTTATTTGTATGTAGGGAGTGTAATGCAATCATTAAATGTTTGACCACTACCTCTCAGTGCCCTCATGGTAACCTCAAGGGCCAAATGCACTCATGGGAATTGAACCTTGGTCACCAATGAAAAACTCCTTGTTCCTCAATGGTGGATCTAACTTCTTTAGGCTAAATTTGAAGGATATGAGGATGGGCTTTGATCCAATTATGTGTGCATGAGTCATGAGATCATTTAATTTAATCTCTTCAGGTGCAACTACATATTAAACCACTACTTTAAAATGATTTTACAACTTTATAAACAATCCTCGCATAAATTAAATCATTAGTGAGAAACTTCTTGCCCCTCCCTAATTGATCCAATCCCTTTGAACTATTAAAATTTTAAAAACATGAATGAGCTTTAATCTACTTATATATACATAATTTATGAAATAATTTAATAAAATCTCTATACATACAACCACAAATTGAGAACATCTCATATGAAAAACCTTCCCATGGATGAAAACTCCTCATTTAAATTTCACATATAAATTCAAACTCGCTTTGTTTCATGAGATCAAACTTGCCTCGTTTTATGAACTAAGATGATCTTCTTGTCGTGGCATCAACTCACCTCCCCTAGCCCTAAAAGTACAAAAAAGGTTATTTTATTGTGCCACGTAGTATACCAAATCCATAACTTTATTAAATAATTTAGATGCATTGATGTATACTATTAAAAGCATTACATAGTGATGATGGAGCATTTACTAAGGATAAAGAAGTACGGGTAATTTTATTCAAAGCGGTATCAATAAACTCATTCCGTTTGGGGTTTTGTGCAACTCCAGCGACAAAGAATTCAGATCGAGCACCATAGGTTAAGACATCATTTATAATGGATGGGATTCTATTTCCAGGGGGAGGAGGTTGGTGATGAAATGGAGGGTGAGGAGAATTTTAAGGGTTTTTTTTTTTTGTTTAACATGTTTTATAAACGAATTCACGTCATTCTTTTTCATTAAGAGGAAGTCAAATAAAGAGGGTAGAGAGAAAGAAGTAGAATCAAGTATTTCATCAGGTTCTCAGTGAATTCTTCTATTTCATTAGAGTTCTCCATTGTAATTAATCATGAAGAGGACTATTACAGAGAAATAATTTTATCCAACTTTTTGATTGACAGAAGGTCAGCCAAAGTGGTATCGACTTGGAGGAGGAATGGGCGCATCAGTACGGAAGTTGTTGCTAGAAGATTAGATAGGTTTCTGGTTGCTGAAGATGTACTAAATTAAAGGGGGCATTATAGGTCATGGGTGGGATTCCCATACATTTCAGATCATTCTCCAGTGCTCCTTCAATTGGATTTACCACCTTCTTACAAAATTTATCCTTTTAAATTTAATGCGTAGTGGCTTACAGACAAAGGTTTTCGTGGATATTGTGTTTAAAGTATGGAATGATCTGATCTTCTTGACGGAAAGAGGCAAACAAAGGAGGATTATATGGAAACTTCAAGAACTAAAAAAGAAAACTAAATTGTGGCATAAAGCAATCTTGGCCAGAAATAAAGAGAAAGTGTTAGTCGTTGGAATATGAAATAAAACTTCTTATTAAAGTGCTGGAAGACGACCCAACTCAACTCTCACATGCTCTAGCTCTCCGGAAAGAAGAATCAGAAATGAATGAATTATTAAAAGGTGCAGAAGAAAACTGGCGGATACACAACAGAGCTCTCTGGCTGTCTAGCGGGGATAAAAATTCTAGATTTTTTCATAAATTGGCAAGCTTTAATAGAGTCAGAAAGCATATTTGGCAAGTAAAAAATAGTGATGGGGACATGTGACAGATCATAATTCTATAAAGGACGCAGTTGTTAAGTTTTTTAAAGATTTTTATAAAGTGTCGACAGGCCAGAGTACTGTGGAACAAGTTACAGTAATGGAATCCTATCCGCAGATGATTACTGAGGAGGAGGCTGGAAACTTGTTCTCTTCGGTTTCTTTGGAAGAAGTAAAAGTTGTTCTTTTATCTTTCAAGAAAGAAAAAATCCCAGGTCCGAATGGTTGGACCGTTGAACTCTTTACCTTCTTCTTCGATCTCGTTGGGGAAGATGTCATTGCCATGGTTGAAGAATCTAGAACTTTAGGTGCTATCACTAGAAGCCTAAACTCCACGTTCCTGGCCCTGATTCCCAAGGCCAATAATTCGTCATCCTTTGACGATTTTAGGCCAATCTCTTTGTGCAACCTTTGCTACAAAATAATCTCAAAAATTATTGCTAATCGACTAAAACCTTTCCTTTCGAGGGTTATTTCCATTGAACAACTGGGGTTTTTAAAGGGAAGGCGGATTCAAGATGTCATAGGCACGACTCATGAGGTTTTGCACAGTATAGAAAAGAAAAGTTTAAAAGCTTTGGTACTAAAACTGGATTTAAGGAAAGCATATGACAGTATTGATTGGGAATTCTTAAGACTGATTCTTTTAAAAATTGGAGCAGGGATCCAAACGACAAATTGGATAATGTCCTGTGTTACTTCTGTGTCTTTTTCAGTTTTAATAAACAGGGAGGCTACAAATTTCTTCAGAAGTGGCAGGGGAGTACGACAAGGATGCCCACTTTCTTCGTTACTCTTCATTTTAGTGATGGAAGGCCTGAGCATTTTGCTGAAAAATAGTCTGGAGAGACGATCACTAACATGTATTAAAGTTTTGAGATTGATAAAAGTTCTACATATCCTTTTTGTGGAAGATGTAATCATTATGTCAAAGGCTAGTTTGAGTGACTAGCAAGAAATAGAAAGGCTCATTAACCTTGTCTGCAAAGCCTCAGGGATGTCTTTAAATCAATCAAAGACCACAATACTTTATGATGGAATATCGGAGGCTGACTTGGATCCCTTCAAACTTATTCTCCCTTATAAGTTGAGCCATCTTTTAGGCGGTTTTAAGTATCTAGGATACCATTTAAAGACTGGGGTGCAACGAGCTAGTGATTGGGACTGGTTAATTACCAAACTTATAAATAATGTCGGCAGTTGGTGCAATAGATGGTTGTCGTTGGGAGGTAGAATCATCTTGATCAAAGCAGTTCTTGAAGCACAACCTGTCTTTTGGATGTCGTTGGAAGCCCTACCTTGTTCTATTATAAATCGGATCAGAAAAGTGATGTTTCAGTTCCTTTGGAATGGCCAGTTGGAGACACAACATTACCACTTGTGTAGATGGGAGGTTTTGTCCAGACCAAAAAAGATTGGGGGTTGGGGTTTGCGGAACCTTTTTCTATTCAATACCGCCTTAAATACAAATACACTTTGGAGGGTCCTAACTCAAGACAGTATTTGGCATCGGGTGGTCTTGGGAAAATACATTCAAAGTCTTTCCCTGGTAAATTGGCTTAGGAATCCTTCACTTCCTTTAAGTTCAACCTCCAGAATATGGTCAAGCCTTTTGCGCACGCTTCCTATCACTTAACACTGGATTTGTTGGCGTCTAGGGGTAGATTTTCAAATTGAGATTCGGAGAGACAAGATTATCGGATTGGGATAAAGTTCCTTTCTCTAAAATCAAACTATTCAACAATTAAATCATAATCGGGTTTTTGTTCTAGCACAAGTATCGGTGGCAAAGAATCTGACTACGGAGGCGACGGTTTGGAGGAGCAACGCCGATCTTGGGCTAACAGGGAACCTTGCGGACGAGTGGAATAATTATACAATTGAATTAAATGGTGCAGGGGTTACACTTCATTCAGATGAAGAAGACACCCTTCTATGGACGGGGGGTGACAAAAATGGGGATTTAACAGCCAAAAACTGTTATGAGGCCATTTTATCACTTCAGGAACTCTCGGTTAGGCATGGCTGGCAGCGACAGTTCTGGAAATGACATTTTCCTTTGAAGGTAAAACTATTTTTCTGGTTGGCATTTCATAATAGAATTCTTACCTGGGATATGTTACAGAAGAAGGGATTGGCTGGTCCGAGTCACTGTTGTCTTTGTTGTCAAAAGGCGGAAGACACCCATCATATTTTTATCGATTGCATGTTTACAAAATCAGTCTGGACAAACTGTGCGCACGTCCTCAATTTTAATCATTTGTGGGATGGTCCCTCCTTAGCAAATTGTATGGACTCTTGGGTAAAGGACTTTCAAATTTCAAATAGTATTTTGATTCTTCTATACTGGTTAATATGGAATGAAAGAAACAAATGTCTCTTTGAGGGGCATATTCCTTCGGCCTGGGCAGTGGTATTAAAGTTTTTGGGAGCATTCAAGTTAAACTTACCAGATCGGACCATGCAGAGAGTTAGACAAAACCCGATCTTGAGGAGGGATGGTTACTCTTTGGCCACTTTCGACGGAGCAACCATAGCTGGAGGAACAAATTGTGGCGCAGGGGGAACTATAAAAACTACAAATTCACAAGTTTTCCTGTGGTATTTCAATTATGGAGCTGGAACAAATACAAAAGCCGAATTGTTAGGAGCTTGGGCCACACTTACATTATCAAAGCTTGTGGACCTTCATCACTTACAAGTTATGGGTGACTCAAAGGTGATTATTGATTGGGTGGATCAAAAAGTTAATCTTCAATCCATAAATATTGAAGGTTGGAAATGCAGAATAAAGGATCTGATCCCTACTTTCAATAATATTTACTTTCATCACATCTTCAGAGAAGCAAATGGGGAGGCCCATCATCTGTCGAAGCAATCCCTCTCAACGACAAAAGGAAGGATTACTTATTTTACTTGGGATGGTGAGACTGTGGGTCTCACTCACCACATGGATATTTTTTAATACCTTTCTTTGCTCTAAACTTTGGTTCTGATTTTTCCTTTGGATTGGTCACTGGCAGTATTTCTCAGTTTTTTTTTGCTTAGTCTATTTTGTTTCCCTGTGATATGGGGGTTCTAAAAATTGTTTCTCTTTGATCTAAAGGTATGGGCAACATCACTTTAGCTCATTATGCTCAGAGGTTAGCATTATGCTTAGAGTTGTAGTGCAGTTTTTTTTTTTTTTTAATCTTTGTTGACCCTTTGTGGACAGGTTTGTAGCTCAGCTGATGTAAAAAAAATTATTCAATATAATTTTTGTGTGAATTTTCTTTTGGA
>ML791669.1:152535-181501 GCA_009831015.1 Picea engelmannii
TGTAGTGTGTTTTCAAAGGAAATAAAATGCTTTGGGATCCCAATAAAGTTTTCTAAAGATAAACATAAGCAATATTTAAATAAATTGTTTTGTAGTGAGTTTTCAAGGAAATACAAGGGAAATTAGCAACAAAGTTGCTTATACATGTCTTTTAATATTTTAATATAATAGTTGTATGTAGTTCAAAACTAATAGTTAAAGCAATTATAGTAGTTGTATGTAATCCAAAACTAATAGTTAAAGCCAATTATAAAACACTTAAAACTTGTAATAATTTATTATTTGTTTATAATTTTTAATTAATATTTATTTATATAAAAACATGTGTTATTTTTAAAGTAGCATTTAAAGTTAGTTTGCACTTTTAACCAGCTTGTTTCCATTGAAAATATGCATTACCCATAAGTAACATAAATGCAATATATTGTTGGATTTGAGATCAACTTTATATAATTGTTTCATTTAAAATATTTAAAATCAATTTTTTAGTAAAATTATAATTTTAAAATGTTAAGTTAAATGAATGTTGTAATTATTTTCAAAATTTCCTAATCAAATTTGTAGCTGAGTGAAATCTTCTAAAAATGACCAAAATGTTAATTACTTATTTGTGTGATTTGAACATTCATGAATAACTAGAACCACGTTTTTCTTGTTATCTTGTAAAAACAATTAGAGGTTAAACTGGTAAAAATGATGGAAATGGAGTAAAAATTGATTTTGTTAATGAAATTGCATATAAGAAGAATAGATTACATAACAAAAGTGAGAAGTGAGAAGTTTTTTTTTCAATATATATTTTTGAAAAAACTAGATTTATCTTTACAATTGAAATCAAGCGGAAGTGAGAAGGTTTTTTTCAATGTAAATTTTTTAGAGAGTTAAATATATCTATACAATTAAAATTTACAATTTTAAAGAATAGATAATAAAAATTATCACATTAAATGACAAGGCTAAAGTAAGAAGTACTATCAAATAAATGAAATACTAAAACATAAATTAATTGAACATAAATAGATTAAAAAATGACTTATTTTACATCAAGAAGATATTAAAATAATTATATTTCTCACATCAAGAATACTCACATTAAATGACAAATTAAAGTGATGACTAGGTGGTATTTGGAGGGATTTTTTATTTTTTAATTTTTTAATTAAATATTTAAATGTGACAATACCTATTAAAACCACATAAAAATAGTCACATCACTCTCTTCAAATAATAGAAAATTAAGAATTTCAATTTTCATAAAATAAAAAATAAATTTTATTTAAAAAAAATTAAAAATTATGCCTTCGCTCAGTCTCCTCTTAAGAGGAAACACATGTTCTTAACCACTAGACCCACTCATACTGTACTAAACAATTACAATATACAATGACATAAATATAAAAATGCTTTGGTATGAAAGGTATAAAAATGTTTTGAAATACCAATAAAATTTGTTTAGATGAAACGGAACGAATCCTTAGATATATAAGATATTTACAATTTTATTCATAAATATTATTATTAAATGGAATTTGGTCAGAATCAATTGAATTAAAAAACATAACTAATTATATTAAATGAATGAATTAAAATATATAATTTAATGAAAAAACACTTAACCACTCCATCCATCCCCATCTATTTTATACTCGTTCAAAATCTTGATCATCTTCCGTACATTAATTTAAATAAAGACAATGTGATCCGGTTAGTTGACTGTGTAGATTCGATCTTCTACAGTGGACAAATTTATCAATATAAAATAAGCTGTATATGTTCAGGACCCTCTAAGTGGTCGGTGTTCCCCGGAGTAGATTGTAAAGTATGTTATAAAATAAATAAAAATTATAAAAATAAATTATTAAATTTGTATTAAATTATAAAATAGATAATAATTATAACGAGCATAACTCGGAAGGGAGAAAGGAAATGTTGAAGTGACATTAAATTGTTGTGTTATGTTGTTTGAATACTTGGGAAAAATTTTTTGTGTTTAGATGGAATATGAATATTTACTAGAAGTTTGAAAATGTTCAATTGATATTAGATTTTTTATCAACTTTAATTCTACAGACTAAATGTAACATTGTAATTATTTTATTTTTTAAATTTAAATTTAAATTTTATTTATAATCTCTTCAAAAGTGAATAGTAAAACAGGTTTTTTAGAAAAATTAACAAAATTCAAATGTATAACATGATTATTCACATGCAACCTTTGGAAGAGTAAGTAGACTTGAGTAATAGAGGGAGTTTTCCACTACTAACTCTGATTTACAGGTGGTCAGACACGAATATGTTGGTTACTATTAGGGATTCCAAGTATCACTTTTGTTAAAAACTCTAATCATAGTTCGTTAGTTTACCTAACTGTTATACAGTTACATGATAATTATGGTATATTTGTATTATATATGTACGTCTATGTACATGATTATTTGCTCACTCATTGATGAATATAGAGTATGCATTTTCTGCCAGTATTTATTTATCTTTGTTCATCATGGTTTCTTGATTGCTTGAGTTATTTCCATTATGTTTCTGTTGTTTTCTTCATTATGAATCTAGCAGTGGTATCAGAGCATTGTGATACCTATATGGTCTGTGAAGGAGTTCCTACTTAGAGGAGTGAGAGTTGTTGAGTCGTCCAACATCCAGAAAAAAATATTGCGTGCCTTGGAGAAGAGATCAAATCTATCTCAAAGAAAGGTCACCAGGTTTCCTGAGAACTGATCCATGGTTACAGTAGCAGATTGCGGAAAAATCTGGACGCGAAAGAAAGGAAAGAACCATCGTTGTGTTGGAAGAAGGCGCCGGTAAGCATTTTTTTTTGAAGAAGAACATACATCAACGAAGAATAAGCCATGTCAACAAGTGCAATATCGGAAGCATATTCGTTGCACGAAGACCTGAATTAAGGGTTGGAACCAATGCCTCTCCTGAAGACGGAGGTGAACCAACAATTCCAGTAGCCATGCCTTTGGATTCTTCCATTCAGTTTGCTTCATTGTTTGATCCACCAGAACGTCGCCTTTGGAATTTCAATCCTGGACAAAATTATTCCACACAACCGTAAAAATGGGCGTGGATCATATCAATCGCATGGGAAGAAGAAATTTATGAGTGAAGATTGTCGATTGAAGGAAGCGATTGGCGAGCAAAGGCTTTCATTTGAAGGAAGACGAGCGTCAAAGTAAAACCTAGTTGTTGAGCTGCATGAGAATCGTGGACATAAATTCTCTTCGTCCAAAGGAAAGCAACGCTTTCAGCCGAAGAGAGTAGTGGCCTATGAAAGATACTCTCGCTGGAGATTGAATGTTAGTTGAGATTGTATGGTAAAGGTACCATTTTAATAATTTTCGGATTATTTGTATTAAATCGTTAAAATCTCTATTTTGTGAGCTCATAGTCATGGGGATATAGAAGTCATATTTCCGCTAGAGAATTTCAAGTAAATTTGAAATCTTGTTCTTGAAAACAGTCTGAGAGTTTAGTTCTTCGATTGGAAATGGAATGATAAGTCTTTTTCCCATTGATCTAACAGCCTTCAGACAAATTGAAAATCATTGGTGCCTATACATCCTCTCAGCCATTTGGCTCTGTGAAACTTTGCAGAATACGCATTTTGGGCTATTTTACTATTTTAGTCGAAGTTGGTTGTCGTGCATTTTCTTGGCAGATACCTTTAATGTCTTTAGGGTTTCGAATTAGAAATTGCACTGTGTACTTTGGGTTTGAGCACAAGTCATCCATTCCAGATCTCTCTTGCCATTAACCTTGAAACCCTACTGTTGATTTTTCATAAGCTAGGTTAACCATGTAGTTCATGTCAATTTCATCATGTCTTAACCATAAACAAGAGTGTTGCAGCAACCAAGATCACATGAAGAAACACCATGCACAAGTACACAAGATATATCCTGGGAAACCCTTCTCAACAAAGGAGAAAAACCCAACCAAATCCTTTGCTATATTCTTCTAGAGAAAGACCTTTCACCATTAAGAATGACTTAACACACAAGAGGGTGCTTAAGCCCTAGAAACCCTAGCGCCCAAGAGAGGTGCGCCACTTTTCCAAGTAGAAGTGTTTTCTGAAATTTCCAAACTCACAAGGAAGATATGATTCTACAATGGAGAGTCATCTCTTACTTATATTAGACTTGACCATTCAACAAAGGCATCTATTGGCTCAATAGGGATGACCTCCCTAAGTCACTATACAATTTATTATTATTATTATTATTATTATTATCAATATTAATTCTCTTTTATATTTATTATTAAACACATTAAGGTGGGGTCGACCTGTACCCTTTACATAATAACTAGGATTACAAGTAGGTCTGACTCTTGAACAATATATAGCAAAGGATCTGATACACCCACTAGTGCTCATCCACTAGGGGCACATCCATAGGGATGCCATGACTCTGATTCACTGCATTACACAGATGAACTAGGTCCTCACATGTTCACCTGTGCTTGTCCACATGCACGTCCACTCTACAGATCTTCTTTCCCACTGTCACCGACAAGAGAATCATCTCGAATCTTCTCGTCAACTCTGTTGCTCAAAGGAGGCTATCACATCATCTTCATTTATGTTCACATGACGATGTGCCCAACACTTTTGGGATTTCTCACGTTCACCTTGTGCTCAACCACATGCACGTCCTAACTCAACAGATCGCTTTTCCATCGGATAATCATCTGGAGTTCTTCTCACTCATGTTGTGGAGGAGGTTATCTCTATGTTCCTGACTCTATCTCAGGAAGGAACCACGAACCCTTCTTAGGGGATTTCTCTCATGTTTGTAAGATGAGAGAAGACTCACATAGTTGCTATGTTCCACATCTCACATGTTTGTAAGCTGGAGGATGTCTCCCATAGTTGCATTCATCAACACTCCCTCTCAGCTAGGGAGGCATTCTTCATCATGCCAAGTCTCATACATATGTACTCTGCATTTTGTTTTTGGTTGGAGTCATCAATACTCCCTCTTAACTTGGAAGGTGTTCTTCACTAAGTTTAAATGTTTGCATTCTGCTCAGGTGTAGGAAGGTACTACAAGTATACAATCTTTCTTTTGTATCATATCTCTGATATGAAGGTATTTCATCTCGTCGTGTTTTGATTCATCAAGAAAATCAGATCTTTACATGTGGCTCTCTATCATAATCATAGGATCCATCTCATGGTCAAGTAAATCTGTCGGAAGTTTGTGAATCCACATTGCTTCGCACACTCATTGCTATATATACTCTGTATCTGGTGCACTCAAAGCCATAGAGTTTTGTTTCCTGTTGTGTCTTTGGTGCACTCAAGGCCATAGAGTTTAAATGTTTGCAGTCTGCTCAGCTGTAGGAAGGTATTGCAAGTATACAATCTTTCTTTTGTATCATATCTCTGATATGAAGGTATTTCATCTCGTCGTGTTTTGATTCATCAAGACACTCATTGCTATATATACACTGTCTCTGGTGCACTCAAGGCCATAGAGTTTAAATGTTTGTAGTCTGCTCAGGTGTAGGAAGGTACTGCAAGTATACAATATTTCTTTTGTATCATATCTATGATATGAAGGTATTTCATCTCGCCGTGTTTTGATTCATCAAGAAAATCAGAGCTTTACACGTGGCTCTCTATCATCATCATAGGATCCATCTCATGGTCAAGTAAATCTGTCGGAAGTTTGTGAATCCACATTGCTTCGCACACTCATTGCTATATATACTCTGTCTCTGGTGCACTCAAGGCCATAGAGTTTTGTTTCACTTGGATTCAATCAAGTGCGCTATCCTCCTAGTCATGAAATCTTTTAATTCTTGCTTCTTTTGTTCTAAGACTTCCTCTTCTTTTCTTCTGTCCCGATCTTTCTCAATCCAAGTTTTTTCTAGTAATATAGAAAATGGGGCGTTGTTCTCAATAAATTTAACAACCTCAAAATCTTCCTCTGCCATAGTTCCATGAGCACTCATAGATATCTGGGTGAGTCTTTCACATATGGTTATCATCTTTCCTCTAAATAATATTATTCCTCTTAATGAAGGAATCATAACAGACTTTCCCAAAATTTCCCAAGTTCTTTCTGTCATAATATTCACCTATGTTTCCTCATCCAGAACATAGTCAATGTCGAAGTCTCATATTCTTGTTTCTATGCATTGTTTTTCTTTGAAGATCTCTGATAAGTTGATATTTATGTGGTCATTTAGGGTGTCTTTCATTTGTAGCAATATATTCTCTAATTCTTTATGGGGTTCTACCATGATATTAGTTTCTTGATCTTCCTCAGGGTTTTCTCGTCTCATATTCATTCTTTCAACCTTAGCAATCATTCTAGGGAAATCCAAAACTTCATGATCCATAGCTTGACAACAAAGACAACTAGGTCTTTTACCAGGGCATTCCTTAGCAAGATGTCTCGGTCTTATGCAATTATAACAAAGGGTTAATATTCTTTTTCTTTGAAATGATCCCCGACCTTTCATGTACTACGCACTAGGATCATAGTAGCTAACCTGCAAAAAATTCTTTTTAGGGTCCTGCATCCATTTGTTAGTCCAAACATTCTTTCTATGCATAGGAATAACATATCTTTCATTATTTCTATCAGATCTACTCATGTCAAACCTTATTTCATCTAGTTGTGCCTTATTTTTCAAGTTAGGACAAAATTTATCAAACATACCTATATCCATACTTTTGAAACAAAAATTTCCACTTATCTTACCTTTTTCAATCAAAACGTTTCACTGTTCTTACCTTTAACAAAGCACAAAGCTTTAAGATCTTACCTCTTTTCTCCAGATCTGACTTTTCTTCTTAGCACAGAGCTTCACAAGTCAAGTAGACTACTATGCACTAAAGCAATAGATCTACGCACATAGCTTTATTTTCTTCAGTTCCAAGCAATCACAGTTTCACATCCTGACAACAGAACCATTTTTTGGCACAGGGGTAGACCCAGGGTTCAACGCTACAATAACGCACCAAAAAAACCCTAACTATCAGCCCTTTCGGCAACACCTGCAAAGCAGATGAAGTCTCACCCGAGGTAGAGGCAGGGGTGGTTGCAGGACTTAGATCTCTGCAACCTTAGCTAGGACACCGATTTGTGATTACAACACCTTAACAGAGCACTTAGCAGTTATAGTTCACAGTATTCACTTCGCAGAGAAAACCCTAATTACAGAGCTGTGAAGTATTCAACTAGATCTAACATATAGACGCACTTAGCATAAGGGAATAGATCAGATCTAGCATTTATTCACATTACTAAGCACTAAGCTACTATATCAAATGCATCTAAATATACATTATTGCATTAATCATATGAACAATAAATAGTCACAATGCACAAAGCAACCATAACGCGACATATATGTGGTTCACCCCCAGCCCGGGGTTACAACCACCAACTCTTCTTCTTTTTTATTATCTTCGATCAATCAGCTACATGCACAGGGCCTCAAAATCCTACTCCGCATCTGGCAAGAGATCCACGCACACTTCGCTAGATCCTCCTTCCCTGATTTAGGTTACAGCACAAAGCCTTTACACAGTCACTTGCACTTAGCTCTGCAAATTCTCAACATAGCATGCACAAAGCATTTACAATCTATACTTAGCACTTAGCACAATACCAAAAAAACCTTCTCTTCTTTCGTACATCGCCTAGACTTCTATTTATATATTACAAAAAGGGCCTAAACATGGGTAACCCCATGGGCCGACATTCCCATACCTGCTACATAAGCCCAAAGCCCAAAAAGCCCTAAAAAGGGGTTGAGATCCCGTGATATCCGCTTCGACTTGCGCTCCTCTTTCGACAGCCTGTCGAAGTCCCAAAAGTAGGTCAAACATGACCATGGATCCTTAAAACTTGGTCAAGGGCCAACAATCTTCATCCATGTATGCATTGTGAAAACGTACACATTGTTCTAGTAGCTTACACAGGTGATGGATCTCTTCTTGGCCATACTTGTGAATGACGATCAAGGGAATTTGAACCACTTGTCCCTGACAGGGGGGAAATCTAGAGTTTTTGGTCACGTTCCAAGAGCCTGTGAACAAATGATCAAGTATGCAACCTAGTTCCTGGTATGCAGTCTTGTTTCTGAACATATTGTTCTTGATAGTTTGTGTTCAACTTAAAACCACCAATTGAGCAGAAGACATGAAGTTATGCTTGTTACATTTTCAGATTTCTGAGCCTTGACCTCTTGTTAGATTATGTTCAAATTAAAACCATGCCATTTAGTAGAAGACATTATCTTCGACTAGACATTTTGTTTGTGGTCATCTCGAAACCACCAAATGAGTTTGTGGTCACCCTTAAACCACCAATTTAGTAGAAGACATCAACTTCTGCTATTTTTTCAGAGTTTAGAGAGAATCTTCAGCCAACCCTCTGAATATTCGCTTGGCACATTATTGATTGTCAAGTAGTGGCAGTTTTTCAGGAAAGAACAAACTTATGATTAAGGGGGGATGTTAAAAACTCTAATCATAGTTCGTTAGTTTACCTAATTGTTATACAGTTACATGACAATTATGGTATATTTGTATTATATATGTACATCTATGTACATAATTATTTGCTTGCGCATTGAGGAATATAGAGTATGTCTTTTCTTCCAGTATTTAATTATCTCTGTTCATCATGGTTTCTTGATTACTTGAGTTATTTCCATTATGTTTCTGTTGTTTTCTTCATTACGAATCTAACAACTTTTGGTGAAGGACCCTTTGTGAATACCAAGTTCCATATCTTTGGATCTGCTATCCCAATCATAATCTCCTTATCCCTGAAATGACCTCTCTTTTCTCTGATTCAAACCCATGACACAATGCTCTAATCCTCTAAGCTATGTTGTTTATTTAATCGAATCATCCATCCCTTCTTTCAGCTGAGGTTATTGTTTAAATTGTTTAACATATTTTTCCAATGAATTCCTAGCTTCCATAAGAGATAGGCACTTTTCTTTATTGATGTAAACCTTTCATCAAGTTTTACTCTCTAAAAGAGGTTTGCACCTCGAGAAATTTGATCCCTCTCACCGTTTGATAGATCCCAGCCCGTTAAGATGAACATATCTACTCATTAAATTACATATAATCTATAAGAAAATACACCAACCATCTATAAATATTATGGAATCATTTGATTTAAAATACCTCATATTTGTAGATAAGCTCAATAAGCAGTTCTCCTATGCCTAATGGTACAAGTGATAAAACCAATGTTGGTGGAAAAATAATGTGGCAATATTTTTCACTAAAGGGATTGTAGTTTCAACATTTCCAAATTGTTTTTTTACATTTGTGCTATTTTATAAAGTTTCAGTGTTTTGGGAATTTGAAAACCAAAGACTTTGGAAATTTCATTTTTTAAACTTGTAACATGTGTAAGTTAGTAAATTTTTATTGAGCAACTAAGTCATTTGAATATTTTGCAATTTAAACATTTCTAATATGTAACTTAGCTAATGACATTTGTTTTTCATGGAAACTTCACATCCCATTATCATCAACTTTTTGCACCATTAAGTAAATAGAAAGAAGATCTAAGATGATTCAATTCGGATTCTAAGAAAATCCTTCAATTTGCATAATCTCTCAATTCTCAAAGCCATGGTTACATGTTATCAAATATGAGCACTTGTGCATAATATATTAAACTAACAAACCTCCATAAGACCTTTATAATATGCAATAATGATCATTTAATATTTCTTTAGACCTATTGTATACACTATATCATCTACCTACACTATCCATGTTGCAAATACCACATTGTTTATAAGATCTAGAGACCAGGTAGAATGCATTATAAGTAAATATTTATAGAAAAATAAAAGATTCCCAATTCGTAAACTAATCATTATTAACTTGAACTAAGTATCATATTTATTATTAACCTTTTGCACTATCCTAAAAATTAGTACAAAGCACACAACTAAAAAAATGCAAAGGAAAAATAAATCACATCTAAATTAATGCATGACCCTCTAAATATTTTAGAATCACACTACTTCAAAAGATATCAAATGATATAAAATTCAAAATTTTCAATTAATGAATTATTAATCATTATTAATTTTAACAAAGTATCACATTATAAATTCAAAATTTTCAATTAATGAATTATTAATCATTATTAATTTGAACAAAGTATCACATTTATCATCAACTTTTTGCATCATTAAGTGAATATTTATAGCAAGAAAAAAGATTCCCAATTAGTGAACTAATAGTTATTGATTTAAACAATGTATCGTATTATCATTAACCTTTTGCACTATCCTAAAAATTAGCAGCTAAAAAAAGTGCAAAGAAAAAATGAATCACATCTAATTAATGCATAACCCTCTAAATATTTTAGATTCACACTCCAAAAGATTTCAGATAATATAAAATTCAAAATTTTCAATTAATAAATTCTTGATCATTATTAATTTGAACAAAGTATCATATTTATAATCAACTTTTTTGCACCATCCTAAAAATTAGTGCAGAAAACACAAAAAAAAAATACAAAGAAAAAATGAATCACATTTAAATAATGTATAACCTTCTAAATATCCTAGAATTACACTCCTTCAAAAATATGCAAAAGCCATATGTCAATCCCTCTTAAAAATAAAAAACACATGCAAAATAAGTCCTAAAAGTCAAAATCAAGTGCTAAAATTGACTATAAACAAAAACCCACTTCCAATAAAAAGAAAATCATTAGTTTTTGTTGTATCATAAGAATTTTCACATAACCCTGCTAGATTAAAAGAGATTTCAGTTTTTAATGCATAAAAAGGAAGATTAAACAACAAAAAAGACACAAAACAGATTCATATAAATGTTTTTAAAAAAACATAAGCCAGAGTGCTTAATAATATATTTTTGAAAAAAAAAAATAGAAAACCTTGAAAAAAATTCAGAAAATTTTGTTTCCAATAAAATGATAAGATGAAACAGTTTACAGCAAAAACAAAATCCACAATAAAAATCTTCATAAATATACAGGTAAAAAGTTTGTTGCTAGCAGGGGAATAGAATGTGGGAGGATTACATTTTGTATCTCAAGATGTAGATGTAGTAGAAGAATGTCCCACATGTAAGACTAACACAATTTTGACATGAGACTGTCATAAATCAGGGTGAAATGGTTGAACAATCTGAAAATTTATGGATAAAATCCTTTCACATTGAACAGTCCAAAAATTTCAAAGTGAAAGCACACATAATTGAATGCAAATATCAAAATCGAGGATGGAGTCTTGTGGCAAAATATGCAAGAATGCAATATTGTTGAACAAGTGAATTTTTTTAAGCACGCTATACTTTATGAGCTAATGGTTGAAAAAGTTTTAAGCACACTACTTTATGAGCTCATGGTTGAAAAAGTTTTCGATGTAAACAATTTTTCCATTCATTATTTTAATATTATATATTTCGGCCCATTATTTTAATACCTTAAATTTCACCCAGAAAGTGGTAGTACACAAAGTTTTTTCCTCCTTACTATTCAAGGAGGATATTTTAAAAATCTAAAGTTATTTCTTTTGAAAATCTAAATCTCATTAACTAGTAGCAACAATTTGCTTCCCAACGTCCCAAGTTATCATTAAGAAAAAGATTTAACGTAATTATGTAATAATTGGTTTGTAGATTACTCTTTGCTGCTCCTAAGTTGGTTTCCTTTTGACAGACATAATTGTTTAACAAGGAAAGAACATCTCATTCACAGAGAACTCTAGATCTATACACCTTCAAAAATAGCTCACAGCTTCAAACGATACCTTCCTTGTAACCGGGTTATATCATAAAAAAAATTATATCTGACTATCATGTTTAGGCCATATTGTTCCGTATCAACTATTATTGCAAGCAACAAACATGATAATAACAACCGATTAAGAAAGAATATGAAAATGCAAATTATTTGCTAAATTTAGTGCCCAGTAAAATCAAAGCAAGAAAGAAGTCCCTAACTTTCAGATTGCAAATGCACACCAATCCCTAACCGCAAGAAGTAAACAAGTATAGAAGAGAAATAAATCTAAAGGTCCTTGTAGAGGATTCATTGCCAGAAGAAGAAACAATAGAAAATGAATAATTAAATTAGTATCATTTCCCAATATTTTTTGAATAATTTTTGAATAGTTTGTATGCTCTGGCATTTCTATTTAAAATAAATCATAACACGGTATACTATAAAAACATATCATCCTCATTATACTCACCTCCAGCAATTACACCAATGGCCTTTTCAGAAATTTATGAACCTACTACTGTCACTAAATACATATTTACATAATCTAAATTTACACCTGAAAATGGGATTGAAGATCAACAAAATTATATATACCATTTATTTCTGAACCTACTCCTGTAACTAAATACATACTTACAAAATATAAATTTACACCTGAAAATGGAATTGAAATTGAAGATCAACAAAATTACATACACCAATAGCCTTCTCAGAAAGTTATGAACCTACTCCTGTCACTAAATACATACCTACAAAATCTAGATTTACACCTAAAAATGAGATTGAATATCAACAAAATTATACGAACTTTAAGATTCTAGCTCAATAGAAGTCTATTGAAGATTCTATTATGGAGCCAATTCATGCTTAAGCAAATAACCAAGAATGGAAATTTGCAGTGTATCATGTGACCGAATAACAGGTTGTTCCAAGCTCTTTTTATAAAATACTCCTTTCCTAATTGTAAGCGGATATGTTTTTTCCAAGTCATGCGAAAAGGATGTTCCAGTATTAGAACTACGTGGAATGCTATTGCTTACACTATAGAGGTAGTGCAAGCATGACTCAGTCACATTCTTCAAGAAATTGAAACAAGAGATGGCTTCACATGGCATGAACATTGTCTATGAGCTTGGTGATTCAAATACAAAGAGTAAATTAACATTTCCTTCTGCTATCATGTTAACAGATGACAACTCTTATATTTTTCATAGATGCTATCACAAAGCAGCAGTCCTTTGCAGCTTCATAAATATCTCAAAAACTCATGAGTTCGGTGAGATTGAGATGAAAGTGTAGAAAAGAAGATCATACAAACCCTCTGCATTACATCTAAAGTAATATATTTGTAATGGTTGGAAAGAAGTCGATGGGATTGGAAAAATTAAGATATTATAAGAAGGTGGTTAATTCTAATATTAAAGATCAAAAGTATTTCTTTGTTTTGACTAGAGTAAGGAAAATAATCAATATTGATAAAATAAAAACTAATTCTCATGAGTTGCATAGTGAAATTGGAAGTTGAACAATTCTCAAAACACCATGGCATGAAAGAATATGTCACCTTTGTGACAGCCAGAGGATTGAAAATGAAAAGCACTTTCTCCTAGAGTGCCCCTCCTATACCCAAATTAGATTTCAATTTCAAAATATTTGTCAATATACCCACTTTCCTAACCTTTTAAGTCACCAAAACTATAGTGATATTGGAACTCTTATCCTAATACCTTTCCAGCATTGAATTAACATTTTAAAAAAGTCCAAGTAATCTCTTACCTTTCTTAAGATCTCATAGACCAATCTTGATCTCAATAGATGTTAACTATCATTACCATTATCATAAATACTAGCACAGCCACAATTATGTGACTGATTAACGCCGAAATGCATATTTCATTTTCAAACAACCCTAATTTGCCTATTTCATTTAGAAACAAACCCTAATTCACCTATTTTAATGTGAATGCACTGTTGATCAATGCATATTTCATTTTCAAACAACCCTAATTTGCCTATTTCATTTAGAAACAAACCCTAATTCACCTATTTTAATGTGAATGCACTGTTGATCCTGTACAGGACGACTATCTACGCTCAGAGGGGGCATGAACTGTTCCTTCCACTGTATAAATACACAGCCTTTAGGTTATCTGTATAAATGTTGCCTTATTAATTATCTATCCATTTTGCCATATTACTATATTTTTAACCGTCAACATCAAGATCAAATTCAAGTTCAAGTGCATGTAATGTTTCTGAATGATCTCACTACAACGATTTCACAGTAAATGAAAGTTGCTTGAACGGAAATAGAACAACAGATCTGAATTCAAGAAATAAATCAATTGTTTTCATTACAAATATAATTCGACCTATTTATGCATCCTGGTCATCCGCTAAACCACGCATTGGTTTCGAAGGATCCACATCCTCTGGCCTATTCCCAACGTCTTCTTCGTAAATGTCAACATCCCACAATGTGAATAACTTATTTTTCTGAGGAGAAGGGCTATAGCCTACAGATGAAACTGATCCATCAATAACTTCTTTTTCATGGATATTGGCTGGACTACGAGAACGAGAGCGGGAATCAAAACTCAATTCCGAATGGAGGAATATAACTGATTCATCAACAACTTCTCTCTCATAGTTTTCGTCTGGACTAATCGTGTTTAAATCCCCGAACCAGATGATTCGACTGCATATAAAGGTGGTCATAAAAAACGCCACAGAAACAAGGTCACCAAACGTCAGCTAGCATAAACATGAAACGCCAAGATCTTACCACTCTGTGCGAATACCTTAATATTTTCTAATCGGGTAGACATGGCAATAAGTTAGTGAATACAGTGATTTTTAAACACGATTAGGTAAATGTAAAAAAGTAAACATATAAACTGATGTCTTTATAACAGCTCGGAAGTTAATGGATGAAATCAGAGCCATTCATTTATTGTGACGACTAAGAATATTCTAGGCATATTTAATCTCGTCCATAGAAAATTTATTAAGAACTAAAAACCTATTAAATGTGCCCATTACCAATAGGTGTACGTCTTTAAGTGTAAATATAAATTTTACTTATTTATATACTAGCACAACCGCTTATTTATATACTAGCAAAAACGCAAGCATGCACAAACAAAACGTGGCCACCAAATGTCAACCTGCAGAAACATGAAACGTCTTAATATTTGTGTGAATACTTTAATATTTTTTAATCAGGTAGATGTGGCAATAAGTTAGTGAACACAGTAATTTTTAAACACGATTAGGTAAATGTAAAAAAGTAAACATATAAACGGATGTCTTTATAACAGTTCGGAAGTTAATGGATGAAATCAAAGCCATTCATTTAGTGTGACGACTAAGAATATTCTAGGCATATTTAATCTCGTCCATAGAAAACTTATTAAGAACTAAAAACCTATTAAATGTGCCCATTGTCAATAGGTGTACGCCTTTTGACGTAATTAATATTTTGAATTTTTCATATTTATTGAGCTGAGTGAAAATAGAAACAGAAACCGGTATTAGTTGCCGTTTGTGGCAATTGACACGTATGAAACGGACTTAGAATGCCCTGGGATTTCATCGATTATCTCGTCCAAATATAGCCGTTCTGATTCTTGATTCGTTTGAATAGTTTTCCCACGACATATTTTTCCGTTAGTAGAGTCAACTGTAACTAATGAACGTGGATCAATTCATTCGCATTTAGTTCAAAATATTTTTCAAATTTGAGATTTCGCCATGGTCATGATCAGGGTTGGAACATTCAGATTCTGAGTTAAAGAGTAGGAACCAAGCTCACTCAAAAGTGCCGACATTCCATGGAAAAGAGACATGTGGAGCCATGTTGTCTCCGCATGAGTTCATCTTCTATGAAGTTTCGCCCCCCTACTCACCCATGTAGTTTCCTTTCTCCTTTATATTTTCTCCCTTTCCTTTTCCCTAAGGTGATTGCAACATCATTTTTTTATTACTAGGGCGGCTTAGAAGGTCAACTATAAAGATGAATTGTTTCATCTTTTTGGCTTTGAACATTTCATTCATACTCTGTCAAAATAAGAGTTTGGAATCCATTTCGAATCAACAAACCATTTCTGAGCTAATTTTTTTTTTTTTTCTAGAGAGCCATTCATGAGCTAAAGTTTTTGTACAAGTTTTTGTACATTGGGTACCTCCATGATAAATCTTTGTCTATATATATATAGCATGTGATTGTTGCTTATTGTATTGAGTTCTTTGCAGTGAATAACGGGTAACAATTAATTTAAAACAAGAAGTTAAAATACAAAAGAGAAAATACATGAAATAAATAATGTAATGTCTATGTGGGTGAATTGTATTGGCTATTCCTTGATTGATTACATATCATATTGGTATTAGACTAGTGTTTCTAGAGGCAGTGAATGCTAAGGAGATTATGGACATTTCTAGAAGGCATTTAGTTAGTTCCAAGGCATCTTTAGATTGTTACAAAAACAAGAAAGAGGCAATCTCAAAATATGGAAATAGGAGACAATGAAGACAAGAATGAGTTGGAAGCCAAAGCCTCTACTCTAGAGACTCAAGTTGATGATTTGTTTCTTAATTTATCTTGTACATTGCTCGGCATGTTTGAGATGAACAATGACTTCACCCTTTTGATGTCAACGATGAAACCATGTTGATGTCAATGTTGAAACAAAAGTAGACAGGGCTACCTCATGAATTAAGTTCAAATGAGGAAGTACAACATGAGGATAAGCGAAAGATGGAAAATGTAAACGCCAACAAAGTCCAGGTGCCTTTCAAAGTGCAAGCAACCATTGACATTCAATGTTTGCTAGTGAGATGGGTGCACTCAAACTAAATTAGTGGTTACACCAACTAGAAATTTATTTTATTATGCACGAAGTTAGTGAAGAGTAGAGAATTTGTTTTTCCTAGTTGAAGTTAAGTCACACATTATCCTTGTGGAAAATTAATGTCACCTCTCTAAAACCAAAGAAGGAACCATTAGTGACTCGATTGAACACATTCAAGAATCTCATAAAGTCATGGTTTTATCCCATTAGATATGAGGAAGAGAAGAAGATACATTGGTACTTTTTTGTGACATAAGCAAGGATAGATAGTGGAGGAGTCTACTACCGAATTATAAAAGAAAACAATGCAGTTGGGAACATCTCCCAATGACCCATATATGCTTGTCAACCACTTGGGAGGATTGCACAACCACATTCGAAGGTAGGTCACACATGATGTTTTTCAAACGAAATGCCATTAATGAAGCATATGTATGACATAATACATAGGGGGGTCAAGAAGAAAGGGGATCCTAGTGGCCCAAAACAAGCAAACTAACAAAAGTGGAAAGAATGCAAAGAGAAAGGCAAGAAAACAACCATAATTAAAAATGAATGTAAAGACTCTAAAAACCACTATAAGCACTACAATGTTAATGGTCACATTGACGATAACTCATGAAAGTTGCACCACACACTATGGTCCAAACTCTACAAGAAACAAAAGAAGAAAAATAATATGTTCACTAAGATGTGTTGCAAAAGTTAGACAATAGTTCCAATGTTGATGGTAATGTTACTTGTACCTCAACTCAAAGAGACATTGATTATGAGGAGCTCCAGTGCTTCGACCGAACACTTTCATGTTAAGATGTAGCTCAAAAGGACTAAGGTGGATTGTTTTTTTTTTATCCGAATCTTTGTCAATTTTGATAACAACTAGTTAGTGGATAAGCATGGATTGGAAGTGCATGATCATCCTCATATATATACTTTAAAATGTATGAGACACGATATGGAGGTGGGAGTCACCATGCAGTGCACATTCAAATTTGGTATTGGTGCAAACTAATCAATGAACTAGAAGCAAATGTAATACCCTTAGGTGTATGTAGAGTAATTCTAGGAAAACCTTACCTATATTTTAGAGATGTTGTACTCACATACAAGTTAAACCAATACCATATGGTAAATCATAAAATATTTTTTTACCAGTGGTTATAAAGGGAAATTGAAAACTCTAGTTGATAAGTGTACACTAGGGTAGGAGGTTTAATAAACAACAAGTTTGTGTTGGTGTTCTTGAGAGATAATCAACAAAAATATAGGGATATGGAGATTCATGTACACTCCCCAATGATGTATATTCCAACATCACCTATATTTTCTGGTGGGTTTGGTTCTTCCTACATGGCATCACCTACATTTCAGATGGATTTCATTCTTCATGCATGTTAATGTTATGTTTTATCAGTTATGTTACTCTTTTTCTCATTCTCTCATTAGACTGATCTCACACTTCATGTTCATTAGGTCATTTGTGATTATATTTATTCAACACTTTTCCTTGTCCCCCATCTCGATTGTTGAATTGATACTTACACTATATATTCTCTTGGAATGTTAGCATAAAGTTTGTGAACTTAGCATGAAGCATGTGAGTATATTTTCTTATACCTTTTTTTGTCTCTTTTAGCATAACCCGTGAAATTATGTTTTATAAGTTATAGTAGATCCTTGTTCGATGTCAATCACCTCAATCGAGGTTAATCCTCGATTGAGCTCTTGAGATTAACCCAATAAGGCTTCAATAAAGGGTTTAATTAACCCTCAATAGAGGGCCTTTACAATTCCCTCTTAAGCCCTTAATCAAGGCTAAAAATCCCTCGATCAAGGGTTTAAAAGTTATGAATCCTCCGCCACTTTTGTGAGATTTTTTGCAGCTACAACTTCTAGGGGTCATAAAATCCTTTTGTCTCTTCCTACTTTCATTTTCATAAATATTTTTTTTCACAAAGATATTAGTAGAAAGATAACTTAACTCCCTAGATATTGTTTTTTTTACTACCTAACAAAATTGTCAAGGCATATAAGTTTAGACGACATTAAATTCAAAAATGTGTAGCATATAAAATTTTCATTTCCACCTTTAAATAGGTTGTGTGACATAGGTTCATGGATTCACCCATACATTGTGTAGCATGGAAAACTTTAGGGACAAAATTTGCTACTTAACTACTTTTTTAGTTCTTTTTCCAAAAAAAAACTTGTAAATTCAAAATAAATATCAATGTAAATATTTATAAGATAGAGATATTTCTTTTCTAAATCTGCCAAACATTTAAGGAAAATAGATAGAATAATTTTTAAATATTTTACAAAAATATTATCAACCCTTTAAAATTTGTCTTTTTAAAATTTGTCTTTTTAAGAAGTAGTAACATGGAACAAGATTTTACACTTTAAAAATTATGGATCCTTAAAGTTTCCCCTCGTAAAGAGTATCATTTATGAATTTTCAAGATTGGACAAAAAAATGTTTTTCATGAACCTTCCATGCTTAATAAGTCTCACACGTCATCCACATGTTACCACTATAACTTCAAAGTTCTATCTTATGATATCGTCTATATTAATAGTTTATCATTAGTGCCCAATCTAACAATGTTTCAACTATAGCTCTTGACCATATATACTATGATGATGGTGGCGGTGTTTATCATCCCCTATGATCATTAAGGTCTCTTAGAGAAATAAAGGGATATGGACTAAATGTTCTTAAAAGTGTTATTTCTATATTTTGAACATTGTGGAAATGAAAGCACCAAAATCATTAAAGTTTTTATAGGTGAGGAGGTCCTAAAGCGTAGTTAGCTTATGAAAATGGGTAAAGTTTTGTCTTATACAATTAAGGGATACAAAAAATTGAAAGGAAATGATGTTCATCATCAACCTCTTTTGTAACACAAATTTTACATATTTCTTCATCCCAAGATGTATTGGGTTAGTCCAACGATAAATTTCACTATGGAGGTAATGAGCATTGATCTTGATTTTGACAATATTCATTACAACTTACTTTTATTAATGGTTTAAACTTCATTGAATTGTAAGATGCAATATTGTCGCGTTAAGAAATAGAACACAAGATAGGACAAGAGACACAAGAACTTGGTGGAAACGACTTCAAGCCATATTCTCCTATTACAATATTCATCCCAATGATATAATTTTATAGTACATGAATGAAACCACCTCATAAACTAGATTTACTTTCACATTGATACCTCGTCAAGAGATAAGTCTAGGAGGAGGAAAAATAGGATCTAATACACACTTAAGATAAAAATAAATAAAAATCCTATAATGTGAGATACATGAAGGTGGTGTAGGACTTTATGATTGTATAGAGAGTCACAAGCTAACATGTCAATATTATGATTTTGTTTGTCTCATTTTATGTTCTAATAGTTAAGCCAAAGCTCACAATCTCTAGTCCAACCTCTTTCAACGCTATGGTGGCTACTGCTCAAACTAAAAGAAGAGAGAGAGGAAGAATATCCTTGCTCAACTTAGAAATTTGTGTTTATAATTTGGGTATCTAATAATGGATTTTAACTCCACTAAAGTACATCCACTTTGAATTAAGAGAATGGGTAAGAAGTGTTACATTTAACTTTAAAATTTAAGGATATGAAACATTTTTTAATTTGCTCAATTTTATTCGAAGTCGCATGCGGGATGTCGTAGGCCCAAAATTCATAGCAGTAAAGAATGACCAAGAACAGTATTTAGTATTGAAAATTATCTTTTCGTATCCCAATTCTAAATATAGGTGTTTTTACATTTTTTTTCAAGACCATAATGAGCTTTCCAACCACCAATCATTATTTTCTCAATATTGTGGTTATAGTTAAAATGGAAATTGAAATCAATACGTAAGTATTTGTAAGGATGAACCTCTTCAAGGGTGTTATCACCATACAAAATCAAAGGATTGGTTATTTTCTTTAGATTTAATTACCATAATTTTGGATTTATCAATATTAATGGTAAGCTCATAATTTTCATAGAATTGTTGGAGGATTTTGAATTCAATGTAACAATATTCCATAGTTTTTGCAAAGAGAACAATCTCATCAACTTATAAAAGAAGGATGACAATTATTTCCACCACGTTAATATTAATGCATCCCTCATCTTCTAAACATCAAGCTCAATTTTATCATTATAGATATACAAAAAGAGTGGAAGAAAAGGAGAACCCACTTAACACTAATACATTATAAACATAAAGATGCAAAACATTTATAATAGTATAAATTTTTTTCCAAAAAAATAAATTGCAATTTATATTTCATATTAGAATCACATTCTTTATGTGCTCAAAACACATTACAAATAAAACAAGTACATGTACATATGACAAGTTTACAAGAGTAAAAGTGCAGACTATAGTTACAAGAGCATAATTACAAAATTAATGTACATGTCATTTTTGGGCTTTTAAAAAATAATCCTCAATTCATTTATTTTCCCCTTCTTCTTTTAATCTCTTCCCACCCCTATGAAGAAGGAGCCACATTAACTAATTGTGAATTAGAAGATGAGAGATCGAGGTTAATAATGGGAACCAATTCCTTTTTCGAATTAGAGGTATCCGTTTTGTGAATTCCCTTTGTTTCACATAGAGAGGCTTCAAGTAAAACTATCTCCCTCGAGGAGTAAATCTTGATATCCCTGTATTTTACTCTAGCCTCCGATGAAGGATTGGATTCCCCAATCAAAACTTGTATTTGTTGAATTATCTCACTCCGATCATCATCATTATCCATGAAATTCCAACATTTTTCGTTTGATTTGGTCCCTTTTTTCCTAGGTGGATGAGCTTGAGCATGGGGATAAGTACTTGTAGATGTCCTAAAAGTTGACTTATCTACCAATGGAATGTTGTGTTCTCATAATCCAATACTTCATTGTATTGAATTTTTTTCCATTTGAGAATCATTTTGTCTAAAATACCCTTACTAAGATCTATATCAACATAGAAGCGAGCATTTGTGCACAATCTTAAAATATCTATCTCAGGATCTGATTTTATGTAAATGCCCATTGAATAGTCAATATCCTCAAAAAAAGATAAATGCCAAAAATTTAATGGAAAATTATGGAGATGGACCCAAACTAATATTCTAGTAACTGACAAAGAGTTGGGATCAAAATTTGAGAACCAAGGAGTTATAAAAAGTATTGCATTTCCCCAAAACCAGGAACCATCCTTAAACTATTTTTGATAATAAACATGATCGTTGAACTTAACAATAAAAAAACCTTTGGGACAAAGAAAAATATCACAATTATTTGTCCATGTCGAGTGGATCCACTAATATAATGTTGAAGTAGGAGGCCAATGCTAGTTAAATTGGTAAATAGTTGTATCTTTTTCAAATATTGAATATAGATGGGAGACCTCTAGAGATGTAATCTCCACCATTAACACTTCATCTGAATTCTCCATGGTATAGGGACTAGGAATAGGAGAAGGATTCAAAGCATTTGGAAATGTATAATTGTTTTTTATTACATCCCAAAATGATCCAGATGGATATTGGTGGCCACCCACCTATTCCAACTCGCTCATATTGATAGTTTTTAGTTCAACACATTCTTCTATAATTTTTTGTAATTGTGGTTTCTACACTTCCAAGACTATCTAAATCCCTACACATCTTCCAGGTGGATATTGGTGGTTCATCACCTAATCCAACTGGCTTATTTTGGAAGTTTTCATGTCAGTACATATTTCTGTACTTTCAGGGCCGTTTTGGGGCCCTAAACAGTGTTTTTTTGGCTTGCCACAGTCAAACTATAGACAAAGTCAGAGTTTGATGAAATAATGTGTAGTTCTCAAAACAGACTTTCCAACGGGCTACCACGCGTCTAAAACAGAGGTCGTATGCAAAATTTATGACCTTGGGAAGTTGAGGTACCAACTTACCCATCAAGACCCACATAAATTTTGGCATTTCATCTCCTAGGGTTAGGTTTTTGGATGTCTAGAGTTTTTGCATTCATGAGTAATGTTAAAAAGGCCTTCGAAGCCTCATTGTAATCACTATGCTCAGACGAACATGAAACTACATCTCTTCTTAGAGATAGCTACCACCATTCGAGCAAGTTGTTTCAGTGTTGTAGTTTTACAGTTTCACCTATTTTATTTATTCAATAGAAGTTATTGTTCACTGGATATATGTTTTTGTTATTTGTATCTATGTTTTATTGTATTCAGTCTATTATTCATTTCGTTCTTCTCATAAATCTGAATCAGTGGTATCAATGCAGTTTTCTCTTCATTTATTTTTCTTCGTGCATGTCCCCAAGAAGATATGGGTACAAGAAGTTGGGACTCGAACCAATCGAGCCTTTACAAGATTGGTCGCACCGAGCTCGAAAACAATTCATGGGGGACGAGAAGAAAGATGATGGATTGAGAGATCCTTTTAAACTGTTACTCAAGGAAGCCCTTGCACGACAAAGGAATGAAATGATGGATAAATTTGCACAGATCCTTCAGCGGCTTCCCATAGGAGATGCATCTTCATCAAGAGGCCATGCAACCCACTTCAAGGTACAAGTAAATTATGATATTCCATTATTTGAAGTACTGATAGATGCGGATGTTGTAGATAAATCGATGAATCTACTCGAAGTGTATTTTTCGGTCCACAATTTTTCTGACAGGGAAAATATTACTTTTGTACTCCTCAAGGTCATCCCCCATGTTAAGGACTAGTGGGATACTTACTCTGAGCAAAGAACAATAGAGGAATCTGCAATATTTGTGGTCGCCACTACATGGGGTTCCTTCAGGGATGTCATTAAAGAATAGTACCTCCCTATTGAAAGCTACGAGGACCAGTACACAATATGGACCACATTGTGTCAGGAAAGGGACCAAACAGTACCATATTTCACCAATATTTTCCATACCCTGCACACCAAATTGGGTATTAAAGACTCTGAACGACATCTGGTGCTCAAATATCGTGGCTATCTGCATAGATACATTCAAATTGAAATGGAGTTTATGTACATCGCATCATTAGGTGCGGCTTATAGATATGTTGTTAAGAACGAGCATAAATTTAAGCAGAAGAGGTGAGAGTTTGGATCTCTAAACTCCTCATAGCCTAAGTAGGAAAAGGCGACCCCAACCCAAAACATAAGGGACAGAGAAAAGATGGCCACTCTCAAGATGGCCACTCGCAACCCAGGAATGGTAATGAGAAGTCGAAGAAGGACAAGGGAAAGTGGTGTGAATACCATAAAATCCCTTGGCACAACACCAAAGAATGTCGCTCCAAGCAGTCACCGGTGGTTTAGATGAAAGCTTCTGAGTCAAAGGAAAATTCAGAATCTGAATCAAATCCAGAAGGAGGGAATCGAATTATCAATGTTGAACCCAACTCCATTGTCGCTACCACCAAAGTCTAGCTAAGCGAACCAGAAGAACTAGAGGAAGGGGAACACATATTTCACTCACAGATGTGGGTAAAGGGGGCTCCTCTTCATTTCATTGTCGATAGTGAAAATTAGAAGAACCTAATCTCAATAGAGGTTGTCAAGTGGTTAGACCTACCGATGACACCACACCCACATCCCTACATCATCAGTTGGATTCACCAAGGAAGAGATATTTGCATTAGTCAATAGTGTTGTGTGCCCTACGACATCAAGGCCTTCAAAGATGAGGTATTATGTGATATTGGTCCCCTTAAAGTTTTTTATTTTCTCTTAGGACAACCATATTTATGGAAGCAACATGTTGTGTATGAGTCTAGACCCCATAATGTTATTATTACTTTGGGTAGAAAATTCTACAGGACACCAGGGGTGGCGTCGCTTTCTTCTTTGTGATCCATTCTCATAGTAAGCAGAAGGTCTCCACCACATCTATGACCTCTACATAGAGCCTCTCTTTCCAGCAGAAGCAAGTGGATGAGATCATGGAAGAGTACAAAGACATCTTCTCCTCACCCACCAGGGTACCGATGCACTGCCAGGTCAAGCATCCAATTGATCTAACCCTCAGTGCACCTCTTCCTAATGGACCAGTCTATCATCGCTCGTTGATGGAAAATGATGAAATCAAGAGTCAAAGCCAAGAGTTGATGGAAAATGGCACATTAGACCCAACTCCTCCCCTTGCAAGTGCTCGATTGTACTAGTGTAGAAGAAAGACGTGACCTGACGGCTTTGCATTGATTACGTAACATTAAAGAAAATCACAGTCAGGAACCTGTACCCAATTCCCCGAATTGATGACCTTCTTGACCAACTCAAGGGGGAAAAGTTCTTCATCAGGATTGAACTAAAGTCTATCTACCACCAGGTTTCCATCGCACCCACTGATGTATGGAAGGCAACTTTCAAATCTAAAGAAGGTCTCTTCGAATGGTTGGTCATGCCCTTTGGCTTAACAAATGCACCAACAACTTTCATGAGCTTGATGGATGATGTATTGAGACCATTCACCAACTCTTTTATGGTGTTATATCTAGATGACATCCTCATCTTCAACAGAACTTGGGAGGAGCACATGCAACATATTTAGTAGGTTTTGAGCACTTTGCGGCAGCACAAGCTATATGCCAACTTGGAAAAATGTTCCTTTAGCATGAAGAGGATCCAATACTTGGGATAAAAAATTTATGAGCATGGGGTACATGTGGATCCAGCTAAGATCCAAGTCATTCGTGACTGGCCATCCTCAACCACATTAACCGAGCTTCGGAGCTTCTTGGGACTTGCCAACTTCTATCGACGGTTCGTATTGGGATTCTCCCATATTGCATGGGTCCTCATCCAAGTGACCAAGGGAAGTGGCAGGGAAAATTTCGCATGGGAAACAACACAACAACGGGCATTTGATGATATAAGGCATCGTTTGTGCTAGGCTCCAGTACTCTCCTTACCCAATATGCCACAACCTTTCGATATTGAGACTGATGCATCCCACTATGTTGTAGGCATAGTTCTCACTCAACATGGTCATCCAGTAGCATACCATAGTGATATGCTCTCAGATACCGTCTGGAAATACCCCACTTAATACAAGAAAATGTATTCCATTGTACAAGCAAGTCGTCAATTGAAACATTACATTCTAGTAAAGGACACAATCATCCACGTTGATCACACGCCTCTGTAGTTCATACAGAAACAAGGGAATTTGAAGAACGACCGCCATAAAAAGTGTTCCACATACATGTAGCCAATTCCATCTCAACATCAAGTATAAGACATAAAGCAAAAATCATGTTGTTGACTACCTTGGTTGACCTCTCGTGGCTACACTCACCACCGTGCTCCATTCCTGTGGGAATGAGGCATCTGAGTGACAAAAATTTTATCAACGAGATCCTGACTTGGCCACCACCTATCAACTCTTGGGTATAGGCGTGAATGTCACCGATTTTCACATTTAGGATGGACTGTTATGCCATCTGGGTCACCTCTGTGTTCCTGCAAGTGAGCATGCAAAGCTGATTTGGGAGGCTCACTACAGTCAGATGGCATGACATTTTGGCATGGAGAAAAATGTGGTTTTTCTACAGAAACATTTTATTTGCCAAAACGTCGTCAGGACGTCAGCAAGTATATCATATTTTTCACTGCCTGTGCCATTTCCAAGTCATCCTTCAAGAAGAAAGGCTTATACACCCTTCTCCCTACTCCCGAGAGGCCTTGGTAATCCATCTCGATGGATTACATGTCTTTCCTTCCATCCACCAAGCACAGCAATGATTGTGTATTTGTGGTGCCAGGTTGATTGGTTTTTGAAGATGGCCATTCTCACAGCCTGCAAGAGCATCACAACGATAGATACTGCCAAGATCTTCTTCGAATGAGTGTGGGTCTATATTTGGATACCATATAACATCATCTTTGATCGGGACAACAAGTTCCTCATCGCATTTTGTTCGAGTCTCTGGTCACTATTGGACACCAAACTCACTAAATCCACTACCTGGTCACTGTTGGACACCAAACAGAAGTCATCAATCAGATGATTGTGCACATCGTGCGCGTGTATAATTATAAGCATATGCATACATGGGATGATAATCTTCCCTATGTTCATCACAGCTACAATAGGGCTCTCCATAGCTCCATCGACCATAGCCCATTTCAAGTGGGCTGGGATTCCAACCCTTAGGTCCCATTGATGTTGCACTACCTCTTGCAACCACACAAACATAATCTTCTCATGTTCATTCTAAGGCCGACAAATCCACCAGATTCATTGAGCAGATTCAACACATCTGACAACAGGTCGATGAAATTTTGTAGAAAGCCAATGCTAAGTACAAGCAATGCCATCATTAACACCAGGTCTCACATAAGTTTTAGCTGGGAGACAAGCTTTGGTTACATTTGCAGAAAGAACGCCTTACTAGGCCCAATCGAAAGCTTCCTCCACTTCTCTATGGGCCTTACACTATCACCAAGGTTGTGGGTGATAATGCTTTTGAGCTCAACACTTCCCCCTTCCTTGGCTTACACCCATTGTTCAATGTGGACCTCCTCCAGCCATATTTTCCATCATTATTGGACACCTCAGAGATCACGGAACAGTTGAAACCAACATATCTCAACCATGACTGCATGGAACATGCATCCACTGATCATATAATGGACACACAGGTCAAGGGCACTCGCCAATAGAGGATCCATCTCTATCAAGTTGTCAAGGCAGGGAAGCTCCTGCACCAAGGAAAGTGGCTCACCTAGGGCCAAATTCAATAGAAATTTCCTCACCTGATGGGGGCACTCAATGCAATGGAGAACATTTCTTCCTAAGGGGGGAGGATTGATCCAGGTGGATATTGGTGGCCACCCACCTATTCCAACTAGCTCATCTAAACAGTTTTAGTTCAACACGTTCTTCTGTAATTGTGGGTTCTACACTTCTGGGGTTGTCTAAATCCCTACACAACTTCCAGGTGGATATTGGTGGCTACCCACCTAATCCAATTGGCTTATTTTGGAAGTTTTTGTGTCGGTACATCTTTATGTACTTCTAGGGTATTTTTGGGGCCCTTAAGAATATTTTTTGTGCTTTCCATGGTCAAACTATAGACGGAGTCAGAGTTTGACGGCATAATGTTTATTTCTCGAAAATACCTTTCCAACAGGCTATTGCACGCCTAAAACAGAGGTCGTATGCAAAAGTTATGACCTCGGGAAGTTGAGGTACCAACTTACCCATCCGGACCCACATAACTTTTGGCATTTCATCTCCTAGGGTTAGGTTTTTGGATGTCTAGGGTTTTTTCATTCATGAGTAATGTTAAAAAGGCCTCTGGAGACTCATTGTAATCATTCTACTCAGACTTGCGTGTGTAGCAGCCACATCTCTTCTCAGAGATAACTACCACCATTCGAGCAAGTTGTTTCAGTGTTGCAGTTTTACAGTTTCAACCTATTTTATTTATTCAATAGAAGTTATTGTTTAATGGATATATGTTGTTGTTATTTGTATCTTTGTGTGAGTGTATTCAGTCTGTTATTCATTTTGTTCCGCTCATAAATCCGGATCACAAAAAAACATAGGTTTTGAAGTTGAAGACACCCTAGTGGCTACCACTCCATCATGCAATCACAATACCAAGATAAGAGTTGAATCATTGCAAATATGATAATCAAATTACTACGATAGATCCTCCAATTGTTTACCCTCTTAAGCAAGTCACTTTTGGGCAACAAAAATTCTTAAGGAATGCTCAAATATCTACTTTAAAGCCATCACATGGATGGTAGAATTCACCTGCATGCATAAGTTTTTCCCATAAAGAGACATGATCATAATATAAAATTTTTTTTTTTATATACATCCAACCCTTTAGGTTAGTTCATTAAGTTTGAAGTGACCATCCCACTATATAAATACTCTACATCCAACCAGTGCTGAAATCTTGCAAAACCATGAATTTTAATAAGTAGTAAAATTGGCAAGTTGTAAAAAAACTACCTACCCACCATTTTATCCTTATAGAGTTACCCTATGAACCAACCGTTGGGCCTTCACTTAGTGAACCTATGACATAGCATGCGCATTCACGGGATATTAAAGAATACTTCTAATTTCACTAGATAGTGATAAATAACACCCAAGATCCTTTTCTTGAACACCCCTCCCAGTACATCTTTCCAATTAAAAAAACCTTATTTTTACTAGATATCCTCTATTTTTTGTTAAGAACCAAACATCAATATAGCATAGAAAAACCTCAGGAAAAGTACTCAACGCCTTGAAAAAGAGATAATTTCAGATAATAAGCCTCTTTGAGGGGGCAACCTCTTTTTACCCCACTTAAATGTTCAAGTACAAGATGA
>ML791669.1:221309-248319 GCA_009831015.1 Picea engelmannii
ATAATAAATTTAATGGAGAAATTAGAAGTGGGTTAACCCTAAAATAAGGAAAGTGGGCAAAGTGACCTAGAAGATGTTTTTAAGGAAGCTACTTGGAGAGTATAAATAAGAGGCAAGGATCTCTCATTTTAGATAAACTTAAGCATATTGAATACCTATAAGTGTTTGAGGTAACCAAAGGATATCTAAGCCGAATTTATGAGGGAAGGTGAAGAAAAGAAGGTCGGAATTCAAGGAATGATAAATTCTTTTGATGATGTTTTCTAAGGTATGTTATTTACAGGTCATCTCACCATTTTCTCTATAAAGTTTTTTTTAGAACGATTCAGACCATAAAATTGTTATTCCATTGAGGAAACATATCCAAGTATTTGTGGTAAACAATTCCTCTTATGGGTCGTTGTATTTTTGGAGTTACACTCCATGGAAAATAGGGTTTGTGGCTAGTCTTGAAACTAGTCTAAAACAAGTGTTTCGAGTAAAAACATCATAACTTCTTCATAAAATATCCAAATTCAGTAAGACAAAATGTGTTAGTTAGAGTATAGTCTATAGTATGTTTTGCAATAGTTTTAAATCGATTCAACAAATATTATGTGTGGGGCATGCTCTACAAGGTCACTCTCTATAATAAGCCAGAATTCAGCAAGGTATGCCATTCTTGCTATAACTCCTTTTCTAAGAGGTTCCAAGTAGTGACACCTAAAGGAATTGCATAAAACACACTGAATAACATTGTGTATCAGTTTCAGATCTTTATTCATTACAGGTACAAAGTTATGATTCTTTCAAGTTAGGGTTGTTGACTAATCCAAAACTAAGCATGTGAGACTAAAAAAGAGTTTGATGAAAATTCTAGTCTCTTGTTGTTAAAGTTAAGGAAGGTTTGTAGGAATGTGATCATATAAACCAGGTCTATTACATAGTTATAAATCATATTTGGATGATGAAATTGATGAGGGCATTTGGTTGAGGTACATGTCAGGTACATGGTTAAGACAAGCAGTTGATGAGTTGGCACATACATGAGGTGTATTGTTGATGATGTTGGTACATATTGATGATTCATAGTTAATTAGTAGTTGATACATGATTGGTACATACTTGGTACATGGTTGGAGACACGTGTTAGTAGTATTGTTGACACATGGTTTATGGATGATGTAGCATACTTGTATTATTAGAAGCACATATTGATCTTGGTGATGATTATGAGTTGTCGTGTTATACTTGGTTGATGCACATCTTTGAGAGTTGTCTTGGTGATTGATCTTGGTGAGTATATCTTATTTGGTTGATAAAATTGATGAGACAGGTTGTTGTGATAGGTTGTTTGGACAAGTTGTTGTGACAGGTTATTTGTACAAGTTTGGTGCATGGTTGATGCACTTGTTGATGGCATATGTTGAGGTACAGGTTGGTGCATAGTTGATGCACTTGTTTATGGTATAGGTTGATTACAAGTTGGTTGATACAGGTTGGTGCATGGTTGATGCACTTGTTTATGGTACAGGTTGATTACAGGTTGAGGTACATGTTGATGCATGGTTGATGCATGGTTCAGGTTATTGGTACATGTTGTTTGGTACAGGTTGATTGGTACGGGTTTACAACAGTATATCTCACAGTGATAGTATGACAGTGGTTCCATAATTCTACTTATACGTTAGGGCGGTTGGACGAGGCAAGGACATGTGGTTGTAGCCACCTTCCAGTTGTAGCCGGAGAACACAGGGGATTGTAGCCTCCTTCTAGTTGTAGCCAGAAAATTGGGGAGTTGGAGCTTCCCTCAGGTTGTAGCCTAAGAAACTAGGGGGTTGGAGCCTCCTTCCAGTTGCAGCTAGAAAACAAAGGAAGTTGGTGCTTCCAATGAATTTAATTCTTCAAGACATATAAGAAAAACCATTATGTGGTTTTCTCCCGCTTTGGGTTTCCACGTAAAAAAATGATGTATTGTGTATGTGTATGATTTTTCATTTGTTCATTTCTTATTTACTCTGCAGTTATTGGATGATAATGCTACATTGATATAACACTTGGATTATATGGTTAAAAAGGATTAAATTGATCTATTACTGATTCACCCCCCCTCTCAGTAATCCAACAAGAGACTGGAAACACAATATCATCAGCATGAAGCTGACATCACAGTACGATACTAGCAACACAATATCATCAGGATGAAGCTGGCATCACAGTACAAGACTGGCAACACAATATCATCAGCATGAAGCTAGCATCACAATACGAGACTGGAAACATCATCACAGCACGAGGCTGGCACATCATCACAGCACGAGGTTGGCACATCATCATCACGAGGTTGGCATCACAACACTAGGATGGTACATCATCACAGCATGAGGTTGGCACATCATCAACACGAGGTTGGCATCACAACACTAGGTTGGCACATAATCACAGCACGAGGCTAGCACATCATCAGCACGAGGCTGGCATCACAACACTAGGCTGGCACATCATCATCATGGGGCTGGCATCACAACACTACTCCCCCTTTCGAGGGAGTTCCTTACGGACTACACCAAGCTTATCTTGAAAGTGCTCAAACTTTACATGAGACAGAGGCTTGGTCAACACATCATCAACTTGTTCATCTGTGCTAACATATTGGAGCTTTATGTCTCCTCTATGCACCATATCACATATGTAATGATATCGGATCTCTATGTGTTTTGACTTGTCATGGAACACAAGGTTCTCGGTCATCTTTATGCAGCTCTGGTTATCACATAAGATCAGGGTTGCTTCCATCTCTAGATTGAATATACATGTCAACAACTTCCGAAGCCATATGGCTTCACAACTGGTAGAACATGAAATAATGTATTATGCTTCTGTCATGCTGAGAGAAATGTTTGATTGCTTCTTACTCTACCATGAGATCATGGCTGGCCCCAAACTGAAACAACATCCTGAAGTTCTCTTTATGTCAGAGACACTTCCATCCTAATCTGAATCATTATATCCACTCAGTCTGAAGTCGTGATCTCCATCATAAATGAGATCACAATCGAATGTACCCTTAAGGTACCTCATCACATGTTTTGCAGCAACTAGGTGAACATGTCTGGGTTCTACCAGAAACTGACTCAAGGTGTTCACAGCAAAACAGATATCTGGCCTGGTGTTAGTCAGATACATCAACGATCCAACGATTTGTCTATATACCATAGCATCAATTAATTATGATGAAGAGTCAACCAAGAGCTTCAACTTTGTTTCCATGGGTGTATTCATGGACTTGCATTCCAACATATCAAATCTATTCAATATTTCAACTTCATACTTCCCTTGGTTAAGGAAGATCTTCTCTCGGATCTACCATACCTCAAGACCTAAGAAATAGTGCATTAGGACAAGGTCTTGTTGAGCACTCAACACACCCTAAAAGTCTATGTCCATTATTTTTACTTTTTGGGTACCACTTGATCCTTTGCACAGTCTGTTTTGCCTTCAGTATGAAACTAATACCTGTGCTTATTTTTCATATTTGTTTTTTCTAAAGTTTGCTTGAACATACAACAAATGATCATCTTAACCATTAAAGGGTATTTAACAACTACTTAAGGAATCATCAAACTAAATCTCTCCCCAACGTGCTTAGAAGTTCGGCATCGGTAAAGGTTAGAGGTGATAAAAATCGTTTCAGAAGTTTAAAATAATCGAGCACTGATCTTCATCGGTGTCGGCAGACGAAGGTCTTGCCTTTTTGTGATTAAACTTTAGCAAGAGTATCACCGAAGGCCGATCCGTTCGGCTTCGGCAGAAAAATGAAAGAGTAAGTGTCGCGCAAGGAGAGGAGCGATATCACTGACACTGACGTGATTTCAGTGTCGGGGAGTTACAGAACAAAATACACATTAATTTTACATTTTAAAATGTTGACCCCGACGCCACCCAAGTTTAGGAAGTCACAATATATTTTTCCTTTAGTGATTTCGACGTGAGTAGAGCCCCTAAGTGTAATCCTTACCAACCTTTTGAATGCTAAATTTTATGTTCAAATACTTTTAAAAACCCAAGGTTAATAATGCCACGTCAGCATCAATCGATATCAGAAGTTTTAAAGAGAACATATCAACAAATTTACAATGCAATAATAATAATTATAAAATCCCATAATTTGCATGAAAAACTCAGATAAAGAACACAGTTAATTTACATCCAAAAGGGAACGGGATACATTCAAGACGCTTCGAATTTTCATATAATTAAAAAAGTTTTTCCACTAAACTTGGGCCACATACAAATAGATATTGTCGGTGTATTTACTGACCGACCCAGTCAGAGTGAGAATATAAGACCCTTATGACAAAAGAGAAGAAATGTTAAGCGTCGCTTCGGGGAACACAAGGCAAAGGTTCGCCCACTATGCATCTCCTACGCGTGCATCCTCTCCCGGACTACTTCTCGGACCCTGTAACGTTTCCTTTTCCTCTTTCGTTGATACCCTCTATGCCTCACGCAACTGCACAATTGTGTCTTGAGCTTCTTGAAGCTGTCTCTAGAGCCAAGCCATGCTTCCTCCGCGACCCTGCGACGTCGATACCTCTTGGTTTTTCGTCGCCAACTGGCACCGCAACTCTCTATTTTCTTGGTAGAGTTCAGCTATGGCAAGTTGGGCCTGCTCTAACTACTGGATGGAACTCTTGATGGAAGAACCCAGTGCTTTATCCCTCCCCTTTCATCCCCCACCTCCTTTATTGGTATTCCCCACAAGTCCCGACCAGTTAGTAAGCATCATAGACCCCTCAGGGACGGGATGTACGCTCATCTTAGTTAGGGATCATTCTTCCTACCTTTTTCCCGTATCTTTCCTAGGCCTCCGCCTTCTCCATGGTGTTCTCTCTTGTGGGGGCGCGACCCCAAGAATACCTCCTTTAGGCGTACTTCTCTCCACCCCAACTTCCGCTAGAGGCATCGACACCCTCTACGAACAAATGTTTGTACCTCCTGTCGAAGCTTCAAGGACACTAGAAGCCAATAAGAAAGAATCCCAAGCAAGTTAGGGTTCAGACCTGGCACTCTGGCTGCCTCGCAAACCCCATCCCTTTTTCAAAGGGGATCCCATAGTGCAACAACGTAGTGGCTTGGGCGTCTACAGATGATAAAGGACCACTACACCGAGTTGCGTCTAAATAAACCCACAAGACCAATGCTACAGAGGTAAAATCGACTTATGCATGGAATTCTCCAGAAAACTCCTAGAATTTATAGTGAAACAAAGGAGCAAACCAGAGCATGCCAAAAGGAACACTCACGCCTCACGACAAGATGTCTCGCAGACTTAACGCGTCACAATTGCTCGTCGAATGTAATCCAGAACGCATAAAATGTCGTTGATCAGAGTTGCAGGGGATGTGCAGTACAATCATTCCAATCTCGTTAAAATCCACAGCTTCCATTATTGATGAATGATGGTTGGCACACTTGGTGATACAGATTCTGGAGGCATTTAACAACTTCCTTACTACGGTATCTGACCTTCTGGGAGCATACACGCGCACACTCAACTCTGGCGTCTTTTCTCGGCCCCAAAGTTTGAGCGGTTACTATGACGGTTCCGACGCTCATATCCTTTGTACTCGATTTTCCACACTATGGTGCACTGATGTGACTCGTTTAAACTAAAGAGGAGTTGCGGCATGGATAAAATACATCACAGGTCATACAAAGGAGCAACTAGGATCACGTAAGTATTGAACAATCGAGACTAACGAGCTCCACAGGTACATATCGGTCCATTATGTTTGTTGGCACCTTATATCATATTGCTTGATCACTAAACTATCTCAACCCCGATTACAGGAAAGATTCCCTGATTGCCGAACAAATCTTGCTCCATGATCTCGCCGATGAACCCAAAAGAAACACCAAAGCAGAATCGATAGAACGATAAAGGATGCCAGGCTCCCCGAGTTTGGCACCCCGGATAATTTCATTGACCTGAGCAACGTGGTCAAACTACATGTCGAACAAGATGCGTTATAGACCAAAGAGTTCACAAAGATAGCCGATGCGAGGCCAGGATAAGTGCAACAATTCGTAGAACATCTTATCAGAGCCCAAACCATGCTACAACAACTGAACTCCAGTTTAATAAATTACCAAGCGCATGCAGTAGACATCAGGGGAATATATGCGGCCCTATGGAACAACATAGATTTCCATGGGCCCAAACTTGTGAAGAAATGTTTGTCAACTTGAATGAATATGAAAGAAGTCACCCTTTCCAAGAAGTATCTCAAGACGACTGTTAAAAAAGCTGTTAGAAGATAACGTCACGTGGCAATTTTTTTTTTGTTTAAACTGCACTTAGACATTAGTTTCAGTTAAAAATTTAGGTTATAAATAAAGATATCGGCCAATTAGAAAAGGGTCGATGGTTGTTGTAAGAACTCTTTCTTTTTGTGTTGTTAAGAATTATTTTGAGACTGCTATGAATTGAGAAGTCCTTTTGGACCAAAGAAAATCTATTTTCATTAGATGCATGTGATTGGACTTGGAGAAGAACTACTTCCTATCCTATTTCATGAATGATACAGTAATTAGTAAGAGCAATTAATTATGTTGTCAAGTTATCTGGTGCAATGTCTTGATGTTATTTACTTTAATGATGAAGATAAATCGTTGTGTGATTATGTGATGCATGGTTATGGTAGATGAATTATTTTTCTTACCATTATCTTATCACATATGTGCTTTCTTTCTAATAGTTAGTTTCTGAGACCGTAATTGGATGCACACGTGGTTAATGTATTAGTACTAGTCCTCTAGTATAGAGTAATTGTCTGCATGTTGAGCAGCGGGTTATCCCAAGCTTAACCTCTTCCTCAGTAGTTAAAACTTAATCTTATTGTTTTTCAAGTTAGTTTATATTGTCTTGCATCTCTCAAACCAGCCCCACCCAAGATAAAATNAGTCCTAACCAAAGTAAGAGCCTTCACAAGAAAACACAAAAAAATCCCATCGATAAATTGGTTGGATCGCAATATCTGGAGAACCATTCCATTTTAAACGTTGTAGAGTCTAATTGGGCCTCGGTGGCGAGTTTGGTTCCTACTGTTGAGACAAGGGATTTAGGGCCCATAAATAGGTCTTTCATCTCAAATTCTACAGCGAGATTCTTCTTACATTCAGTGATAAGCTTTTCTTCTCCAATTAAGAATAAGTCATCCACATACAACAGCAATATAACAGGCTCATCATTCATAACCTTGAAGTAAAGGTTAGAATCTTCTTTACTCTTAGTAAAGCCCAAGCTCATTAGAAAATTGTTAATCCTTCCATACCAAGCTCTAGGAGCTTGCTTCAATCTGTACAGATCCTTCTTCAACTTGCAAACATGAGTCTTCCTATCTTCAACTTCAAATCCTTAAGGTTGTTCTATATACACTTATTCTTCAATGACACCATTCAAGAAGGCAGTTTTCACGTCCATCTGGTGTAATTTCCACTTCATCTTAGCTGCAAGGGCTATGATGGTTCTGATCGAAGTGTATCTGGCTACAGGAGAAAATGTCTCCTCATAGTCAATGCCTTCCTTTTGAGAGAAGCCACAAGAACCGAACCTTATTTTGTATTTCTCAATACTTCCATTAGCAACATGTTTTATTTTGAAAAGACATTTGGAAGATACCACATCCTTGCTCTTTGGTCTGGGAACTATTTCTCATACATCATTATTTATAATTGATTTGTATTCCTCTGTCATGGCATATGCCCATTATTTCTTATGAATGGATTCTTCAAAGAAGGTAGGCTCCTTCTCTAAGATATTACACATCAAAGCCATATAACTAGAGAATGGCTTTGGTTTCTTCACTTGTCTCATGGTTCCTTCGTGGACACCGTACTTCTCTCCATCTTGAATAAGTTCCCTTGCCCAAGTTGGATTTCTCTTGTGGGAGATCGTCATCTGGGGAGGTTCTTGAGATTCTACTATGTCATGATCTTCTAGAATCTCCTCATCAGGGGAAGCTATGACTTCCCTCACTAGTTATGCAACTCTGGGAGCTACAAGTTCCTCTTCATATACTTCTTTACGCTGGCATCTTCTTTATTTCTTGAGTTTTGCATCTTCATCAAATGTTACATCCCTGTTGATCTCAATATGATGGTAACCTGGTATATAAACTCTGAAGGCCTTGGAGACCTCACAGTATCCAACAAATATTCCTTTCTTTCTCGAAGGGTCCACCTTGGTTCTTTTCTCTTTTGGAATATGTACAAATACTAGGGAACCAAATATTTTGAGATGGCTTACTTATGGCTTCTTTTCAGAGAACATATCTTCTGGGGTCTTGAACCCCAATGCACTATGGAACAATTTGTTCTGCACATATACTGTTGTTTTTGTTGCTTCTGCCCATAAGCACATTGGAAGATCTTAATCATGGATCATGGTCTTCATTGCTTCCATTATAGTTATGTTCTTTATTTCTGCTACACCATTTTGTTGAGAATTGTAGGGAGTGGTGAGATCCCTCTTGATCCCGGCATCTTTGCAAAAGTTTACAAACTCTTTTGAGGTGTATTATCCTCCATTATCTAACTTGAGTATCTTGATCTTTCTCTTAGAAAGATTCGTTATCAAGGCTTTGAATTCCTTGAATTTATTGAACACTTCATCTTTTGATTTCAAAAAGTAAACCTAGGTTTTACGATAATAGTCATCAATAAAAGATACATAGTATACATACCCACTAATGGAGGATGATGGCATTGGGCCACACACATCTGAGTGAATGAGTTCTAGGACTCTTGGTTTACTGTCTCTCTTTGGAAAAGGGTTCTTGATGTTCTTCCCTTGTGCACATCCATTGCACACACCTTCATGGTCAACCTTGAGCTCTGGTAGACCTGTGACTACCTTGCTTACATATGGTAATGCCTTGTAGTTGATGTTGGATAATATTCTATGCCAAAGTTCACATGGATTCTCAATGGAGTGGGTCATGGCTTCTTCTGAGTGACCCTTTAGCTTACACAAGCCACCTTCTTCTTTTCTAATAACAATTGATTCTTCCATGGTTTTTCCTTTGGCCCACATAAGAACTTCTCCATCTATAAAGGCAACTCTGGAGCCTTTCTTTTCTAAATCTGATATGGAGAGTAAGTTCTTTGTCAAACCTGGTACATAGAGTACATCCTTCATCTTCATTGGAGTTCCTAAATTAAGCTTGTAATTTGATTCTCCTACTCCCTTGATGGAGTATTGATAATCCTCTCCAAGTGTAACTTTCTGAGAAAACTTATTTTCTGAAAGGCAAGAGAGAATGTCTCTTTGACATGTCCTATGCTTGGAAGCACCACTATCAATGAGCCACGTGTCCTCACCATGTGATATTGATCCTGAGAGGGTCGAGATCAAGACATAGTCTTCAATTCGTTCTTTTATCATCTTTGTGGGTGGATCTTCATCTTCAACTGCATGGGCATGATACCTCTTATTTTTCTTCTTGTATTCCTCTCATCTAGCTGGACAATGTTTCACAATATGTCCCATATTGTCACAATGGTAACATTGGTAGGATGAGAAATATTTTCCTTTTCTTTGTCCTTTCTGAAACTTCTGGAATCTCCTTGGTTGAGATTCTTTATGTATGAATTTGTTTTGGGGTTGAGACTCCTTATCAGTTTCTTTCTGGAAGTAATACTTATTTCTTCCTCCTTTAGTGTGAGTATCTAGGGCTTGATCTTCATCTCTTGATATTAAATCTTCTCGGTTAGCTACCCTTGATTCTTCTTGAATACATTCTTCCCAAAGACTATCAAATTGTAGTTTCTCCTTTCTAGCACAAATGGTTTGGATGAATGCATCCCAAGGTCTTGTGATACCATTAAGGGTCGTCATTATGAGTTCATCTGTGTCTATAGTGTCTCCAATTACTTCTAGATATTCTTTGAATTCTGATATTCTGGAGAAATATTCCTGGATTGATTCTCCTTTTTGCATCCTTGTATTCTTGAGTTGAGTTCTTAGATTCATCTTCTAATTTATGTTCTTTCCTTCATATAATCTGGTTAGGGCATCAAACATTTATTTTGGAGTCTTCTTTGACGATACTTGAGGAATCAAGTGATCTTTGATAGAATCTACAATGATTCTTTTGACCCTAATTGTGTCCTTTTGGTGTTTTGCTTTAACTACAGCATCAACAGGTTCTGGTACATATTCTTTAACGGATATTGCTAGGTCATTCTCTTCAAGAATGAGTCCAATCCTATACTTCTAGGCACGGAAGTTTTCCACACCTTCTAGCTTGTCAACAAGCTTAGTGCTTGCAGACATCTTTTACCTGGAGCTAGGAAAATGACCAAAAAATGAAAGTGCTCAAAATTGAATTTTAAACTTACCAGGAGGTGCGCTTGGCTGAGGCGAGTAGCCTGGTGTGTTTAGATTTCAAAATATACGACTTTTTCCCCTTCAAACTTGACCAATAGATTTTTGGACTGGTGCTTCTAGTTTTCTGGTACTTTTGGTTTTCTGGTATTTTTGGTACTCTGGTACTTCTGGTACTTTTTGGTACTGGAGAAAACTAGGGTTTCACTTTTTGGGAGATCTAACCATTGAAAAGGTGCACTAAAGGTGCCAAAGAGTTCCTTGGGCTAGGGCACACTTTTCTAGATGGCTCTTGAGCTGAAAATCCTCTTCAATAAAAAGGCCTAATTTTCATGTACGACAATAGTGACATTTTTCTTCTTCTTTTGAAAGATAGTCTCTTCAGCTTAGCTCTGATACCATGTTAGAGTTTAAGCTATTATTAGGTTTCTTTTCAATTCACTAGATAACCATATCATAGATAGGATCACTGAGAAATATACAATCACAAGAGACACATCATTTATCCTGGGAAACCCTCATGGGGGAGAAAACCCAACAAAAACTTCCCTAATATAGATAGCCAATACAATGCCAAGAGCATAAACCAAACACTACATAAAGTCCTCTCCAAGTAATGTGCCTCTCTCTCTCTTCCCTCTTCCCCAACTGCAGCTCCAAACTTGCGCTCTGATGATCAAGTGAGTGGGTGAACAAATGAGGCGCTAGCCTCCTTTATTTATACAATATAGCAGTAGCTAAAACAAAGTGTCTTTTCACTAGCAGGGCCAACTTCTCTTTCTGGGTGGTTAGAGCCACCTTAATTAATTATGGGGGTCGACTTCTCATTTTGCCTATTACAATTAGTGTTTGACCAATCTGCAAAAGGGGATTTGGTCATTTAAAATGCCCAACATGATAAATCCACAAAAGGGGATTGATATAATGAATAATACATCAATAGTAAATAGAATACTCTTTGTAGTTACAATATTTCAACAGATGTATCAACTACCCCCATCGGGGCCCACAAAACCTTTTGGCGTTTCATATTTTGGGGTTAGGGTTTTGGATTTTATTTATGTTAAAAAATTCCTTTGGAGCCTCATTGTAAACATCATCATCTTCTTGTGAATGAGCATAGCCATCACATCTATTCTAAGAGATAAGATGCCACCATTCTAGTGAGTCATTCACTTTGTATTTTTACAGTTTATATACATTTTCATCTTTAATAAAAATTGTGCATAACTGTATCTCTATGTTTCTAGAAATATATATGTGTATTTACTTATTATATTTCCTCCTTCATTTCCTTTTCAAAATAATCCAGATCATTGGTATCAGAGCAGGCTACTCCTTTTTGTTTCTTAGTGCATGTCCCTGACAAGGTAAGGGTATAGAGAGTTGGGTCTCAAGCTAGTTTCTAATGAGGATAGCCACTCTCGTCAGCCCAAGCGGCCTCCCATGGAGGAAAAAAAGAGAGATGAGGGAGCAGAAGATCCCATCAAGTTGTTGCCCGTGGAATCCCTCACGCAACAAAGGAACACGATGTTGGAGAATTTTTCCCAAATCCTTAAACGATTGTCGATAATAGCATAAGCGTCTTCGTCAAGAAGTCATTTTGGAGACGCTACCCCATTCAAGGTACAAGTTAATTTTAATATTCTCGTATTTGAAGGTCAAATTATTGTGGATGCTTTGTAAAAGTGGTTAAATTTTCTAGAAGGTTATTTCTATGTTCACAATTTTTCTGACAAAGAAAATATTACCTTTGTGCTCTTTAAGGCTCTCCCCCATGTCAAACATTGGTGGGATACTTACTCGGAGGAAATTTACATAGAGGAGTCTGGAATATTTGGGGCCAAGCCCACTTGGAATTTTTTTGTGGATTCTGTCAAGGAGCAATATTACCCCATGGGAAAATATGACGACCAATACATGAAATGGACCACAATGCATCAAGAGAGGGGCCAAACAGTGTCAGAGTTCACAAATATATTCCATACATTTTGACTAACTCAAACTGACCAAATCATTCATTGTTTTAGTAATTCACATTCTGGTTTACAAAGCATCTACTGCGCACATAGAATAAGGGCGCAAGACATGAATCACAAGTCTTCAACCTGTCACACTTGCCTTGCAACATACTCACCTAGTCGCCCCGCTAGATTATGAGCTCGACCTGGTGACTCTAAATTTTCACTCATCGCTTTGATCAAGGAACCCTGCAATATTTGCACATTCCCTGTCGCTCTGATTCATTCCATAATCACGAACAAGGGAATTTGTCGCAATATCCACAATCGCATATAAGGGAATTTGTCCCAGTATATTTTACTTCCAAACAACGTTGTAGTTCATCATCCTGTTCTGCACGCACTCCTGGAAAACTCAATCTCTTATGTGATTTATTTTGCATCATTGACCCCTTCGTCCTTCAATCCTTCTGAGAACTTTTGCCACATGTGCACCAACTTTGTGCCATATTGTCTATGTGCCATGTTGACATCAATGGTCCAACATTTTCTCAATAAATTCCCCCTTTGTCATTGATGGCAACTCTATTGTTGAGTTTCTCCATTTGTTAGTGTGTTCTTGTGGCCTTCACTCCCCCTTGTTGCATCCTCCTCTTTGTCGCATCTCTATTTTTCTTCCCCTTTAACACCAATGGAAAAGGAATCTACCCTACTGACTGCGTACATCCTGAGAGTGACTCCCCTTATCTGAATGTTGTATTTCCTGCTACTCAATTTCTTTCATTGCTCCCCCTGAGGCTGGACAAGTCTTTTGATAGCCTCCAACATGTCATGAAGGTTATGCACCTTAATGAGGAGTGGGAAGGACTCCCAACTTCTCTCTGACGTACTTAAAGGAGTCCCTAGGTAATGGCTTGGTAAAAATATCTGCGATCTGCTCTTTGGAAGGAACATATTCTAATTTAAGCACCTGATTCTGAACCTGTTCTTTGAAAAAAGTGATACTTGATGGGTATATGCTTAGTTTTAGAGTGTTGAACAAAATTTTTAGAGAGATTAATAGCTCTTGTATTGTCACACATGATAGAAATAGGTTGATCACGAGGAACTTGAATATCTTGGAGATTGGTCTTTATCCATAATACTTATGTATAGCAGGATGTTGCAGCTATATACTTTGCTTCAGTTGTAGAGAGGGAAATGGAAGTTGGTTTCTTGCTTAGCCAGGATATTAGACAACTGTCAAGGAAGAATACACCTCCACTAGTGTTTTTTCTATCATCGATACTTCCTACCCAATATGAATTTCTATAAAATTTGAGGACGAGGTCGGTTTTTTTTTTAATACTACAATCCATAATCAATAGTGCCTTGCAAGTACCTGGATATTCTTTTCACTGCAAGAACATGAGTTTCCTCGGGATTCGACTGAAACCTTCCTACCAAACCAACAACCTGCATGATGTCAGGCCTTGAAGATGTGAGATAAAGTAAATTGTCTATCATGGACATGTACATGGTTTTATCTATTTATGGAGCATCGTCATCTTTTTTGAGTTTGTAATTGATAGTCTTGGGAGTGCTTACTGGTGCGCAATTTTCTATGCCAAACTTTTTTAAGATTTCCTTGAGATATTTGCTTTGGGAAATAAAAATTGATTTTTCTGATTGATGAATCTATAAACCAAGAAAGGAGAGTTCTCCTAACATGGAAATCTCATACTCTTGTTGCATTGCAACTGCAAACTTCTTACTCGTTAGTTCAATGTTACTACCAAAAATAATATCATCAACATATACTACGATAATTAGCAGGTCATTACCTTCATCCTTGATGTATAAGTTGTTATCAATTGTTCCCTTTTTAAAACCTTGTTGGTGCATATCCATGTAGAGACTGTAATACCAAGCTCTTGGATCCTGTTTTACCCCATACATGGCTTTCTTTAAATGACATAAAATCATTTTTGTGAGTTAGCAGAAAACCTTCTGATTGCTCCACATAAACTTCTTCCTCAACGTCACCATTAAAAAATGTTGATTTGACATCCATCTGGTAAACTTTGAATTTTCTTTAGCATGCAAAAGCCAAAAACATTATGATAGCTTCAATTCTTGCAACAGGGGAAAAATTTTCTTCAAAGTCCATTCCTTCGACTTGAGCATACTCTTTGCATACCAATCTGGCCTTGTTTTTTACTATCTGTCCATCTTCATTTAACTTGTTTCTGTATACCCATTTAGTGTCAATTAAATTCTTGTCATTTGGTCTTGGGACAATATCCCATGTCTTGTTTTTCTCTATTTGGTCTAGTTCTTCACTCATGGCTTTGACCCAACGATCATCTTGACTTAATTGCATAAAGTTTTGGGTTCACTCATGGATAACAATGCAAAATTTGCAGAGCTAGATGTGTTTACAAGATTTATTCAGGTTTGTACATATGCTTCTTTGTTCCCAAGAATATGATTGTCTGGATGATGTTTTTGAACATACATTGATGGGCGTTGGTTGGGGTGTCTCCATTCTCTCTTCTTCCTCTAAATCCTCTTGTTCCTGGTATTCTTTCATTCCATCATCTTGTAGATCATTTATGATTAAATCATTGTAGTGTTGATGTCTCACTGGATGAAGAGGTCCCTCATCTACTTTTACATCTATGCTCTCAATTATTTTATGGAGTATTTTGTTGTAGCACTTGTATCCTTTACTTCTAGAGGAGTATTCTAACAAGATACCTTCATCGGCTCTAGAATCAAACCTACCTAAGTTGTCTTCATTTCGTTTGATGTAGCATTTACTTCCAAATATTTTGAAGTGTTTTATTGATGTAGGTCTACCATGCCATAGCTCATAAGGGGTTTTATCATTGTTTACACTTATGTGCATTTTATTGAGAATGTTAACAACAGTTTGAACAACTTCTCCCCAAAAAGTTTTGGGTACTTCTGATTCATCAAACATGGCCCTGGTCATTTCTTGAACTATTTTATTCATCCTTTCTACTACTCCATTATGTTGAGAGATTATGGCAATAGAAAATTGTCTCTTGATCCCATGATTTTCACAATAATTGTTGAATTCATCAGATGTGAATTCTCCTCCTCTATCTGATCTTAGGCACTTTATTTTTAAGTCCATTTCATTTTCAACCTGTGCTTTGGAAATTTTAAATTTTTCAAAAGCCTCAGATTTATGCTTCAACAATCCTACCCAATTCATTATGGTATAGTCATCAATTAGCAAAATGAAATATTTTTTACCTCTAGGTGATTGTACTAGTGGGGCCACAAAGATCTGTATGAATCAACTCAAGAGGTCGATCGGTGGAGTGTTCTCTTGCCTTGAATTGAACTCTTGGCTGCTTTCCAAATTGACATGACTTGCATACAATATTCTCAAGTTTGGAAATTTTAGGCATATTTCGTACAACATTTTTTCTTCCCAGCTTAATAGGATGATCAGAACTATGATGACCTAGCCTTATGTGTCAAAGCCAACTCTCATCATATTTACCAATACAACATTTTTCTTTGCCTTCTTCTAGAACATACACATTCTCTGAAGTTCTAACTGCCTCTACAACAATCTTCATTGTATTTGCATCCATTACTTTAAAATCTTTTGAATGAAAGAGAACATCGTTTCATTGGTCACACATTTGACTTACACTCAACGAATTATGTTTTAGATTGTCTACATACAACAAATTTTTTTCTTTGATCTTTCCCTTCTTATCTTCATCTAGTACAACAATTCATTTTCCTCTAATTCTAGCTGGAGCATTGTTGCCAAAGGTAGCATTACCACATTTTTCTACAGTTAGGAATTCAAATTTACTCGTATTTTGTCATATGCTTGGAGCAGTCACTCTCAATATACCATTGATTTTTGGCATATAGAGTCAATCCCCAATTTTCTTGGTTTTTATTTTTCTTCCTCCAAACCTTGGTAAAATCTTCTTGTCTATCTTGTTTATGAATAGGCAGCATCTTGCTTCTGCATTCACTTGCCTTGTGTCCAAAATTGTTGCATATATGGCATTCGAGGTCATTTAGTAGAGGAAATAAGGCATTATTGAAGGAATTTTGATACATAGCCATTTGAGGTTTATTGAATCTCATTCCTAAATTTATGTTATGTTTAAAAGTCTAACAACTCACAACCTTATGTTGAAAGTTGTCACAAGAGAAACAATATCCATAGAAAAAAATTGGATGCCTTGGAATGAAAAAACTTACTTATAGGAATTGTTCTTTGTCTACCAACTCGATAGGATTCAAAGACTTATTGCTTCCTTGCTTCATATTAGGGTTGGTCCATTTTTTACTGCTTCTTCTTGTTATCTTTCAACTTGTTAAGTTGACCCTTGAGAGCATTTGTATAACTTGTAGGTTTCTCACTACTTGACCTGTTGGTGTTTGATTCTCCTTTGACAATTTTCAAACTTTCCTTATATTCTAGCCCAGTCTTGTCATCTAGTGATCTCTGATTGTTGAGAATGTTATCTAGAGTTTCAGATCTTTTTTTGAATTTCATTTGAGTCTTGGATTTCTCTAGATCCCTTCTTAAGGCAACTATTTTTGCTTCTAATTCTCAAATATGTTCTCTTTTTCTTTTATCTGATTTATAAATATTTATTCCCTTCTTTTGGCTTCTTCTAGCTGGATTTTTAAGATGACTATATCTTTGTTGATCTCTGTCTTTTTCTTTATAAAGTTGTAACTATTCTTTTCTTGTTCTCCTTCCATGTCTACTACAACGTCACACTTTTCTGTCTGTTTTTTCTTGATCATATTTGTGTTGTTCCAAATCCATGAGACGTTTTTCATCTAGAGTTGTCTATGGCCCATATTCTTCTTCTTCAATTTTTGAAGAGTTGTTGCTATCTTCTTTTGAATAAAAAATGTTCCTTTTATAAGACTTTCTCCCTAGATTTATCCTTGCCTTTTCTTTCTTTTTAATTGGTGTTTTTTTGTTGGAAATGACATTTAGATGCAAAATGACAGTTACATTGTGGACAAGTTTTGACGAAATCAAAGTCTAGTTATTTATATACGGACAAACTTATGTTCAGGACATTTTGACTAACTCAAACAGACCAAATCTTTCTTGTTTTACCAAATCATTCATTGTCACAGTCATTCGCATTATGGTTTACAAAGCATCTACTGTGCATATAGAATAAGGGCGCAAGACACGGATCACAAGTCTTCAACCTGTCTCACTTTCCTTGCAGTGTACTTACCCAATCGCCCCACCAGATTATGAGCTCGCCCTAGTGACTCCAAATTTTCACTCGTCACTTTTCTCAAGGCACTCTGCAATCTTTGAACATTTGTCGTCTTGTTGATTCATTCTGCAATCACGGACAAGGGAATTTGTCGCAATATCTACAATCGCGGATAAGGGAATTCGTCACAGTCTCCTTTACTTATGAAATGAGTCGTAGGTCATCCTCATGTTGTGCTCCTGGCAGACTCAATCACTTCTGTGATTTCTTTTGCATTGTTGATCCCTTCTTCCTTCAATCCTTTTGCGCACTTTTGATGCCTGCGCCAACTTTGTGCTATACTGTCTGTGTGCCATGTTGACATCAATGACAACATTTTCTCAACAAAATTTTCATGCTCTATTGAATGACTCCATGCCCAACGGATTAGACCTCTAATCTAAGAGGCTTACAACCTTTATTCCAATCTGCTGCTATTTTTATACTCAACCCTGCCTATCTAGTTTATCCTATTATTTTTGTCTTTGAGGGAGCCCCCTCAAGTCCAAGGGCCAACTTCGATCTAAAGTTGGTTCAAAGATGTATTGGCATGGTTTCTAAATCGCTGGAAACCATCTCAAGTTACAATAGTTAGGTTAACAGGATTTGGTCAAGGAAGTATATCTCTATTGGTCATGGTGATGGAGCTAAGAGATGTTGATTGTGGGATCCTACTGTCCACAAATCATCAATAGTAGAGATATGAGAAGTTGTTCAGGATCACAAAGGGGGATTTGTTTGCAAACTTGAGGAATCATTGTATGGCCTAAGATAATCAGGCAGTGGTACAAGACGTTTGATTCCTTCATGGTGAGCTAAGTTTCTAAAGAAGTGAGTATATGATCATTATGTTTATGACATATTCATTATCTTGATGTTATGTTGATGATATGCTTATTGCAAACAAAGCATGGTTGAGATCAGCAAGTTAAAGGCTCAATTGGCTAAGGCTTTTGATGAAGTATTTAAAAGCAACAAAACAAATCTTGGGCATAGAAGTACATAGAGATGGAAAAATGGTAAGTTCTGGTTGTCAGTGATGAGGTTCAATATTAACTTTGTGAAACCGGTAAATCTCTCTTTAAATTTCCATTGTAAACTTTCTTCAAGTGTATGCCCTAGTAGTAAAGAAGAAATGATTATATGTCTCATGTACCTTATGAAAATGCAGTGGGAAGGTTGATGATTGCGATGAAATGTCCAAGTATTTCACATGCAATTGGTGTTGTTAGTGGGTACACGAGTATCACCTACATTGGATGCAATGATTTAGTATGTGGTTATAATGATTCAAGAGATTGGACAAGAGATCTACCTCATGTTCATGTTACTAATAGAGGTGGAGTGGTCCAAACTGGAGCGAATTGTGCACACATATTCATGCAACTAGTTTCATTGGAAAAGTTGTCGTGGTGTTTGGCTTCTCTTGGCTTGCAGGAAGGTGATGTTTGATTCGTTGGACAAGGTATCAGGAAATTGTTGTTAAGGTGGAGATTGTTGGGTTGTGACAACACATACATGTCACTTACATTCATAGCTTGTTCCTCAAGGGTTTGGCCTTCCATATGCATGGAATATTTATGTTTAAATGTACAAGTTAATGAGGTGCTTCTACTAGAATTGTAAACTCATTTCTTCATTGTTGACTGAGCATTAATGAGATATCGTTGCCCCATATTAATCTCTATTGTGTGGTGTTTTATATTTATCTAATTTTATCTTTGTTCATGAATTCTATTGTAGACATGAAATCCAACAAATAGAGTGCAACATTTTTTTTAATTCTACGTTAACTTTTATACCAATAACGTGCAACTACTAAATAGATAAAGATTGCACCTTATTTCTTGGGAAATGCATTTCATTGACATTTTATCTAAATATTTGTAGCAATATATGATACTATTGGTTAGTACATTTGTACCCATATATGCTACTATTAGCTAATGCTATATAGACTTGTTTGTTTAGATTTGCTGAGGTAAAGTAGGAATTTGCTTGTGTTGTGTTCACAGCATTTCAAACTTCAAACTTATTCAATAGTGCATCTTTTTCAAATTATACGATGCCTCACACTCACTTTGCAACTCAAAATATGCCGTCATAGGATCTCAGGGTGTTGCAATGAAATAAATAGATAATTTCATTTTCAATCTTCACAATCCTACATGCTTTCACCAAATTTCGTTTAATGCTACTTCAGTTTACTTCATACTATCCTAGTATCTCCGTGATTATCTATCCTTTTGCCTCTCAAGCACAGCAAGGATCTTTTCATACCTGTGCACTATTTGACCATTAGAAAACATCGTATATTTGTGAAAGACCATTTTCTTTGAACTTAAAAATTGCACGTTCGTTCACAAGCGTGTTTCTTAAAATTCTGCAATGTTTTTATATTGCATGTGAAAACCCAGTACATGATGTCATCTTCATATAATTCAGACGCTGCTTTACCCTACTCTACCAATTTTTTTACAAACCAGCTCATGTTCCTCTCTCTACCTAGCTGTTTGATTGTTGTTTTCTTCTACATGAGAATGTAATTAATTAGGTAAAAACTCTAAGACTCTGCCATTCAATAATTTATGTTTTTTAGTATGTAAGTTTTATTAGGTTAAAAACTCTAGACTCTGCCACTCAATAATTTATGTTTTTTTATGTAAGTTTTCATAATTGATCGATCGAAGTATGCAAATCATAATAATGTGCATCTTCTGGAGATTTAACTGTATCTAAGTTTTTCAAACCTATGTCTTCTTTTATATAAACTAAATATGAAATTTTAATCCCAAATCTTGCAGACTACGATCACAACGATCATTAATATAGATCCATTCTAACAGCAAATATGGTAAAGGTGGAAACTTCAATGTAATTAAATGTGGTTAAATAATAATATAATAATGTGCAAGGCAAAGCATTTTGATGTCTCTATGTTAGTGTAAATTGCCTGGTAAATGTCTAGTTTCATCTGCTAATTCATTTGTAAATTAGCCCTCCAACTACGCGCCTGTACATTGCATCATCTGCCTATGTAGGCGTGTACATTGCATCATCTTCCTATGTAAAAGGGTCAATGACAGCGATCGATTGAGAACACAGATTGATCCCAGCAAAACAATATTCATGAACACACCTTCACAAAACATTCGATGCCAAAACATTTGAGATTATACATTAACAGATTGGGAAAGTAGAACGTTCATTAAGAACTGTCATTGTGTGAAATACATGAGATATTTATACATTGAAATAAATATCTGCCTTATATAATGAACACAAGGCAAGGCACGGTATGACGGTCAACAGTACAGAAAGCAGCCGATACTTTAGCAATCGGCTCCATCCATGTAAAAGGAAGCACCGTGAGGATTGAGGCTATCCATGACCACAAATTGCATATCTTCTGAAGGTTTCCAATGGCGCTTTCGCTGGTTTATGAACCAATTATTTATTTGCTTCTGATCCAGACCGGTACTTTCAGCCAAAGAGACCTTGTCCGTTTCCTACAGAAGGAAGAAAAGATGATGTGTTTGTTATATCTTTTGGATGACAATTATAATTCACAATCTTAATCTATTTATTATACAAAGAACAGGGGTATGAGCACCAATCAGCTGACATACCGAAGGATATGGCCACTTGTAATGTACATTCCACCACTCAAGCAACTTCTGCCTTGCCTCCTTGGGGAGTTTTCCTTTCTTTTTCTTCTTGAGAAATTCTTGCTTGAGACTGCTGAAGTATCCACTGTACTTACGGAGGAGTTGATCTTTCAATTCCCTGTCTTCTGCACGCGGATCAACTTCGTGAACTTCGATTTCCCCACAGCTGAACTCCTCTTCCGAGGATCCACCTCCATCTTCTCTTTCGTCGCAGTAGCCTGTTGATAAATTTCAACACATCACCTGTTATTTTAAAATCTATCCACGGTGTACATGCAGAACGAAACTCAACAAATATATTTATGTGAAAGGAAATTTGGATCTTAGAAATCTGCCTTGAATACAACCACACTCCAAAACGGCCCGTACAATGTGACATAGAATGTACGCCTGCAAACTGTATTGAAATGGTATTCAATCGTATTAATGGAAATAGAAACTTCCAGGAGGGAATCCAAACATTTTTGTTTATACTTGAAATTTAAAAATTCATTAATTTCCAAGAAGTCCAAACACTTTCCCGTTACACAAATAAAAAAGCGTTAAAAAAAAAAAAGTGGCTCTCATCCCATGTTAAGACGAATGCAGAGAAATACTGATATTGTGGACGACAATGGACGACAAGAGACCCCCTCCTCGGGGAAGGTATCGAAGGTATACATACCCTACCTCATTTAGATTTGAACCTGTGACCTCTTAAGAGGAAACACACGTTCTTAACCATTAGGTCCACTCAGACTGTATAAATAAACCTTACTAAAAATTTATTAATCATCTTACATTGCCAAATATTTTTTCTTGCCAAAAAAGTCCAATCTAGGATTTCTCACATTCTGAACTCACTTTGTATTACTTCAATGGCAATGTTTCAGAGATTCAACTGCACAATTTTATTGTGTGCACTGGTGAAATGTACACTTTTTGCTGCAAGTAAAATAAATACGTTTTGTCCAAATCATTGTGTTGTGTAATATTTAGATACGCGTGTGCTGTTAGGAGTGAGGTGTAGATACCACAAAGCTAGGTTGCAATACTTCAGAAACCACAACCATATATTGTGAGTCTTTAGTTGTAAAACACCAATATATTCTTCAAAAGCCAATTCAATAATAAAAAATTATTCAATACACATGAAGCATAGTGATGAAGGATAAGGAAACTTTGTATCATATGACAACAAAATTAAATCTACCAAAAATTTTGTCACCAACTCTGAAATCTTCATGCCCTTTATTGTTCTATTTCTATGTGTGAAGCATCTCTTGTATTCTTCACATTTTCATCTTTATCTTTTTCGTCCCTTTCTTCCTGTATTCAATATAATTTCTTCATTTTTGTTTCAGCGTCTTCATTTCTATTTGTATATTACTTTTTAACATTTACAAATATGCGTTACTTTAATATCTACAAATAAATGTTATAAATTTCGTCCCTTTCTTCCTGTATTCAATAGAATTTGTTCATTTTTGTTTCAGCGTCTTCATTTCTATTGGTATATTACTTTTAACATTTACAAATTTGCGTTACTTTAATATCTACAAATAAATGCGCCCTCTCTGTAATTAAACTTTTTAAACCGTTCAAACTGTCGCTTAACCTGCATAACTCTCTCCATATCTTTTGCATTGCTCCCCTTAGAGCTTAACTCTACAAATCCCTTGAGCCTAGTAGAAAACCCAACTCGTTGATTTCTCATATAAGACTTCACTAATTGCACTCTTTGTGCCTATTTGCACTATCTTACCTAACTTCACTCTCCTTTACCTCTCTTACCTAACTTGCAACCTAACTTGCACTATCTGCGCCCTCTATGATATCTCGACCCTTTGAGCCCTTTGATAGTCTTCGCCTTTAATGAGTGCCTTCTCTGTCCTTTGCATCTTTTGTCTGTCTTCACCCTTTCTGTATGGATACTGCCACTTCTTCAACTCCTGTCTATCTACCTTTTGCGTGTAGCACCATCATTTGTAAGTTGAAATACTTTATGTACCAATGATCACAATTGTGTGGGAACCCATAATTTCAATTTCACTCATTCTGTATGGATAGTGTTTTTGTTTATTTTGTTAAGGAAAATACCTAATTACATCTTTAATTAATTAGTTAGTTTATACAATGTAATCAATAATTTTGTAATAATTTTATATGGATGTATGAATACTGTCTTTATTTATTTTGTTAAGAAAAATACCTAATTACATCTTTAACTAGTTAATTAGTTAGTTTACACAATATAATCAATAATATAATAATCAATAATATAGTGTGTTGCATCAATTATTTCTCTGCTTAATTCTCGAAGCACGGAAAGGAAGGTTCCCTGAAATGAAAGCTGACAAAGGAAGGTTCCCTGAAATGAAAGCTGACAAAGGTATGTTGTGCCGAGCCGAAATCGTTTGAGTTGAGCCAGAGGAGTGTCTAGAAGGAAGTTCATGTAGAAGTAAAAAATATGTGAAGGATAGAGAAGAAGGCGCCAATTTATTTAGTGGAAAAGACCTGCCCTTTTTTCAAAGTCGAGAAGACACCCATGGCTGTGTAAACCTCCGTGAAAAAACTGCGTTTGATTGTTGGTCGAGAAATATTTATATTAAAAAGATTGGAAACTTATTGAAGTAGAAAAAACTTAAACTTGTTGTGGCCAAGGCATTATTTCAAGAGTCTTTTATTTTAAAGGAGACAATATAAAATGAAGTGAAAAAGACTTTGTCACATTAGTTTTGATGGGAAAGAAAGAAGACTTTGTCACATTAGTTTTAATGGGAAAGAAAAATCGTCAAACAGATGGAAAAGAAAGTGTTGTATGAAATTGGTTCACAAACCTTTGTAAAAGAAAGTGTTGTATGAAATTGGTTCACAAACCTTTGTAATTGTGAGATGATGAGATTTTTTTTTTTTTTTGTAATAATGAAAATTGTTTAGAAGTATTGTTAATGGTTTGGAAGTGTTATTAAAGTCTTTGGAATTATTATTAATAATATATGTATTGAAATTCTGTGTCTCAATATGAAGGTGGTGTTATTTTGTTAGAATTAGCTACTCTAACAAATGAGAGGAGAATGTGGAAATCCAAGATAAAAGTAAAATATTTTGTTTTTTTTATGAATTGTTGTAATTTGAGGGGCTCATGTTTTTTGGTTTAAGGTTTTTTGTCCAAGTTGTAAGCTTTGCTATAAGCAAGTTGTGTTCCCCATGTTTGGTTTAGAGCAGCTCAAGGGATTGGCCATGGGAGAAATGTGATATTAAGAGAGAGTGTTAAGGAAAATATCTAATTACATCCTTAACTAATTAATTAATTAATTTACCTTTACAGAAGGTAACTTCTTGTAACTATATTATATAACAGTATATGTTCATACTAATAAATTATACATCAATAATATAATATGTTGCACCAATTATGTCTCTACTTAATCTTTTCATATCTACCCTTTACCTTTGGCAACACCATTTGTAAGTTGAAACACTATATACATCAACAATCACAAATTTGTTCCAACTAACATTTTTTTTTTTCTCTCCATTTTTGTTAACTTCTTTCGCTAAGAAGTCCCCTCAAATCTGAAGTCGCAACCAGTCGGAGTAAAAGTCGTCTGGTACAGAAGATTAGCACCCTTGGCTCAATATCAAGTGGTCCTGACATAGTTGGATAGAATGGCTAACCATTCACTCCAATTGTCTTTATTGTAAAATAACCACAACTGTCATCTACTCGAAACTTCCTGTCGTCAATTTATCACAACTTTCTCAAAACTTTCTGCCGTCAATCTATCACAATTTATCAAGTAGAATGGTTGGGATATAGTGGTGTTGGTAATTTATCCTTCATGATGTTGATGTTAGTAATGTATTATGTATTATGTAGAAGGGTTGGGAGGTAAGTTTTTCACTCTCCCCACCTGGTAAACTTTCCAGAAAAAACATGCTCAAACATCTATATCACGGAGAAATGGTAGATAATCAAACAAGTTGCAAATGTAAATGGGCAAACAGCAATGGACATTGAATAAACAACAAAACAACACGGATACTGGAATTATCTTAAAAAAACCCTAAAACCGTAACTCAGATAAAAAAAAACTCAAAACACCAACAGATCTCGGATACTGGAATTATCCTCAAAAAAACCCTAACTCGGATTAAAAAAACTCAAAACACCAACAGATCTGCATTCTATTCCCTCTCGGTTCAGAAAATATTGCATAGAATAAATGCACCTGCCCCATATTGAACTTCGATCGTTGATATTTAAGATATAAATGTGTAAATATGCAGAAATTCTTGACCAATCAGTGTTTTCAATATGCTTATAGATCAAAGAACCCAACTGTCTTTGCATCTCTCTGCTTAAAAGTTAAAACCAAACACCAGATCATAAAACGGCTCCCTTTTCACAAATACCAGGCATTGGCAACTCTATATTCCCCATTAAGGGGTCCAGTATAACCTCCTTGCCTGCGAGGAATAAAATCCCCATTGTCACATGCCAGCTGCCTGCTTATGCAGCAGTTTGTCAAACTGCACCCACATAAACCTAAGATAAATTCAAAATAGTTCACCGATGCCTAAAGCAATTAAACTCCATCTGATCCACCACAGCATGCACTTCCTGTGAAAAAACTTCCTAGCCTTTCCCAAAGCCTCCAAAATTGCACCATTGCATGCATGAGCCTCTGTACTCAAAATACAATACAATTACAAGTACTAGCATTTATGCTGAGTACAGTTCCTCATCAGAAATGGGTTACAAACTCCCAAGCCTTCAAACTCCATTTGTTCCCAATGACCACTTATTGGCATTGTCACATGCTTAACAAGAATCTCTCTTCTACATTCACGTTTCCCCATCCCGAGCGCACGGCCGTCACTGTGGGTATATTCATTATAATGCAGCATTCTGCTGCAAGGTGTACTAGGCAGTGCCGCGCTCATCTGCTCAGTCTGAGTCAGAACCACACGCCCGTCTCCATCTTTTGAGTGCTTTTCACCTAAACGCCACTGCTGTGGCATCCATCGTTGAAAGGGAGGATCGTCAAACCACTGCGTGCCTGACTTGTTAGAGCTAGTGCCGTCGTTCTGCCACTCTGATTAGAAGATCAAAGATTTTGTGACTGAACCGTCCCAGCCGCTGTCAAACTGTCCATTCTTTAGTTTTTTATTCCTCAGGTTTGATACTCGGATATTTAGGCCTTCTAGGTTCATACTTGCATCTTTAGGTCTTCTCAGAAATATTGAATACTATTCTTTCCATGGACAACATAGAGACCTAAAGTCAATAATCTTAAACTTTTATTCTGCCATCTTCAAATAAGTGGAATTTTGGCATTGAAAAGATGCTCAACCGGCTTTGCAGAACGTACAAATCTGACTCATCTCCAAACATGCAAGCCATGGATTCACATACTCGACTCGTCTCCAAATTCACATACTCTGCTCTGTGGTGAGATAGATTCGATATTCTGCATGTATGTTGCACAAAAAATACCGTCCAACAGCGGCTTCTTCTCTCACCCACTGTGTTCTAATACATCTTCCTTCGTATGTATGTATATTTATGTTTTTTCTTAACAAATGAGTGGTATTTGAATTTAAGATCAATTTCATATTTATTAAATATTTAAAGAGGTTAAATTCCTTGAAATTTAAGATAAATTAGATATTGATATTGAAAGAGGTTAAATTAATTGAAATGTAAATTTTTTTGTTATTTAAAATGAACTTTAATTGTATTATAATTTCACT
>ML791669.1:249668-259805 GCA_009831015.1 Picea engelmannii
GGGTTTCCCAAGACGTTCACAAGAAGGTTGGCAGCACTGTTAGAGGTCACCAACCTTCTTTAGATATGTAATTTTCTGATTCAGGTCTGCCTGAAAACCGATCAATACAACATAACCGTTTTAGTTAAAAAAAAAAAAAAAAATTCACTTCATTCAATTTAGTAAAATCAAAATGGGTATTCTAAATATTAGATTTTTTTTTTAGGTTTTATGGTATATTTTCAGATGAATTTTTATTAAAATCTAGGAAAAAGTTGTTGGAATTTTAGATTTGAGTGAGTGAGTCTGTATAATTTGAATATTTTAAAAAGTCTTTCAGGGTGATTAATCTATTTATGCATTCAAAAATACAATTTAAACAACAGAAAATGAAAATTTCACCATAATTTGTTTAGCCAAATAAAAAAATTCAATAAATCTAATGTTTAAACCCAAATCAAAATTTATAATTTACTAAAATTTAAATTTAAATAAATAAAAATACAATTTTGAGTTTTGATTTTGATGATTGACAAAATATTTATATTTATATTTTCATTATAACAATATTTTTATTTAACTATAATTATATTTATAATATTTCTATATACATTTATATTTGCTATTTTTTATTTTTCTATATAACAATTTTTATTTTTTAGATAACCATTTTTATTTTATATATAGAGTATTTTATATTAACTCATTCTTTTAAGATGAGGTTAGAAAAGAGTAATGACAGATGTATGTATTTAATGAAAAATCGGGTGAAACAATGAAAAATTGGGTGAAACAAGATTCACTTTTTAAATTGCATATTTTGTATGTTAATTAAAATTGATTATTTATAATATATTATTATTATTTTTAAATCTATTTTATATTGTATTATTTTTTATATTTTTTTAATATTTACAAAATTAAAAGGAAAAAACATTTTAAATATAAAAATAATTAAATAAACCATTCATACTATAAAGATATCAATTAATATAATAAATATTAAATTATTTACATAAACTAAGCAATTTATTAAAATATCAAATTATTTAGATAAACTAGGCAAGCTCTTTAAGTCAACCACCGAGACAGATATTAAAATATCAAGTTATTTAGATAAACTAGGCAAGCTCTTTAAGTCAACCACCAAGACAGATTTGCAAAAGATTAAAATTAATATTTTATATTCAAACAATATTTTCAACTATTAAATTATTTAGATTAATCATACAATGAATTATGTATTTATGTAATTTGAGTTTTTTTTCAATGAATTATATATTTATGTAATTTGAGTTTTTTTATATGGTTAAGAAAAAAAACAGCTAAAATCCAACTATATTAAAAATTAGTATAACCTAAATAATTTTGATAACTTAAATACACTAATAAAAAAAACTATATAATTAACCATATTCAACCAGAAGTATATCATATTTAACAATATTTAATAATATACTCAACCACAAGTATATCATATTGCAATTCCCCATAGCCATATCCATTTACAAGTGACCATATGATTATTCATATCCGCGATATAGCTAACCTTACTGTAGATGACATAGTTCTAAAAGAAAAATAGTAAAATAGTGTTGGTAAATTTAATGGCATATTTTTTTTTATAAATTTGAATAAATGTTTTAAGATTTATTTTTTAATTAAAAAATAAAAATAAAAAAAACTATATAGTTATTAATTGAGTGTTTACATTTAATTTGACGTATGTAAGTTATAATGGTGAATTTGTTTGAAATTTAATTGTTAATTGATTCAAACAAAAATATAAACTATATTCATCTATATTTTTGTGTTGCAAAAATCGTCGAAAATGATAAATCGTCAAAAAATCGTTGAAAAAGTTAGTTGATTTTTTTGGCAATTTTTTCATAAAAAGTCAAGAGGTTTTGGGGAAAAATCGTGAGTCGATGGAATAAATCATCTGATGAAAAAAGTGGTCGGTTTAAGACTTCCGCCACAGTGTTTTTTGGGTTCTATTTGACATTTAACCAAGGAGGAGAGCCAAGCCATCCAACCAACTAAGGAAGAGTTTGCAATTGAGATTTTGTGGATTCAAGGGTTAGATTTGTGGATTTCGCATTGGAATTTTCAGTTCACTTCACAGTTTTTGCATTTGGAGGTAAGAAAAAAAAAATTGTTCATTATTTCTCATTTTTCCACGATAGATTTTAATAGGTTTTCAGTGGCAATGAGTTTTACTTCTTCAAAATAGATTTTTGATGGATCAAAAACCATTTTTGACATTGTTATGTGATATTCTTTCTTGCCATGTATGCCCAAAAACGTGTTTGGGATTTTCTTGCCCTAGGTCAATGTAAATTAGATAAAAAACAGTGTGTTTTTCAGGTTCAAAACCAAGTTTGAACTAGATACATCATTGATTTATCTCTGTTTTTTAAATTTTTATTTTTTCAACAATAACACATCCTAAAAAACGATTTTTTGCCCTGAGTTCATATTTTTCCATATTAAAGATGCCAAAGTCATTGGATCCATTCTAGGAGTATGGTGAGCCTGTTAATCCAGGGAATCGGCAAATTCTCTCATGCAATTTATGTGGGGAAAAAATCTCTGGTAGGGTATACAGGCTAAAATACCACCTTGTGAAAATTGTAGGGTATGAGGTGGGTATTTGCCCTCATTCAAGCCCAGAACTCGTTGTGAAGGACACAAAAGTACTTGAAGAATATGCAGAAAACAAAAAGTACGTTGAAGCCAAGAAAAAAGAAATAGCTTCAAGATCAGAGTCAAGCACACACACTCTTGGGGCAGTGGGAGTGGGGTCTAGTGAGATCCACTCCTCACAAGTCCATAATGCCTACAACAACATCACCATTTTTTGTGCCAAGATCCACACCCGATGCACAATTATCTATCAGGTCCATGTTGAAAATAAAAGAGAAAAAAGAAGCCTTCCATGGAGTGATATTCCTTTCAATTTTTCCAAGAACCTATTCTATGTGTCCATGTTTGAGGTTGTTTCTATTGTTGGCACAGGGTATAAGCCCCCCACTTATGAGGAGTTGAGAGGGCCCATCCTTCAAAATGAAAAGGCCGATTGCACTCAGAGGTTGCAGGAGCTTCGAGATTCATGGGAGTTCACAGGATGCAATGTGATGTCAAATGGTTGGACTGATGGGAAGGGTAGGACCCTTCTCAATTTCTTTGTTCATTGTCCCAAGGGGAAAATGTTTATGAAATCTGTGGATGCATCTGCACATGTCAAGGATGTGGCATTACTTTATGACTTGTTGGATGGGTTCATCCAAGAGGTAGGTCCGCAACATGTTGTCCAAGTCATAACAGACAATGTTGCAAATTATGTGGCCGCTGGTAGGATGCTTATGTCTAGGTATCCTACACTGTTTTGGACTCCTTCTGTCGCTCATTTCCTTGACTTGATGTTAGAGGATATGGGAAAGATTGATTGGATCAAGGATGCCATTGATTCAACGAGGAGCATCACAAAATTTATATACAATTATGCTTTTGTACTTAGCTTGATGAGAAAATTCATAGGTGAGTCATGACAAAGAGTCGGTGTGTCTTGCCATCACATGCTTTACCACTAGTTTTATTTCTCTTCAGTCTCTCTTGAATTCTAGGTGGGAATAGCAGGCAATGTTCCTTTCACCTAAGTGGCGTGTTTTATCATTTAGCAGTGAACAAGAGGGGCAGGCCATTATGAGGCTAGTTTCATACTATGAGAGCTTTTGGGATGCGGTGAAAGAGGTGTGCACCATCAGTAACCTTTGGTAAAGGTTCTTTGCTTGGTCGACGGGGATAAGCCCACAATGGGCTACCTATATGAGGCCATGGATAGGGCCAAAGAGTCCATTCGTGCTTATTATGTGGACAAGGGGGATCAAGGGCAGGAGAGAAAAGAAATGATATGGAGGGTGATTGATGATCGATGGAACAACACACTCCATCGCCCCATTCATGTTGAAAGGTTATACCTCAACCCTGCATTCTCTTACACCTATGGCTTGAGGTTTGATTCGTAGGTTATGTCTGGCTTCTTTGGGTGTGTCTAGAGGATGGTGCCAAGTGCAGTTGACCGATTAGAGCTTTCCTAAGATATAGAAATCTATAAGAGGTCCATTGGTTTATTTGGGTTTGACATGGCCATAAATGACAGGAAGAACATAATGCCAAGTAAGTTTCACCTTGTTTTAACTTTTAAGTTTCAAAACTCATTTTTCAAATTTCAATTTATCAGATTAATCATTGATATTCTTAAGTTGTTTCTTTGTTTTAAACTAAATCATTGTCTTCTCTTATGTTTCTCTAATTCGTTGTAGATACCTGGTCGGAAAACTATGGCACAAAGGTACCTATTCTACATAGGATGGCAATTTGGATGCTTAGCCAAACATGTAGCTCTTCTGATTGTGAGCACAATTGGAATGTATTTGAAAAAATACACACCAAAAAGCGCAACAGGTTAGAGAATTTCAAACTAAGTTTTAAATTCATTATAAAATTATAAATTATTAAATTGTCATTTAAATTCTATGCTCTTTTACATTCTAATAAATTAATTTATGATCCTCCTACACATTGGATACCCCATGCCTTAATGATTTGGTCTATGTCTACTACAATCTCAGGTTGTGGGTGAAGCAGGTTGAGAAAAAACCTAATGCGAAGGCCATTTCATTGGATGGGATAGACACCACTGATTCATGGAGGGTGGAGGTCGAGGAACCTGTTATTGAGACCGCCCTTGATTGGCTAGACGAGGATATTGATGATGATCACGGTATCTCTGAGGAGTTGGATCAAGATATTCCAGAGGATATCCAATTTCGCGTAGAGTCTCCGAATGTGCCACCAGCAGAGCCACAGTCACAGTCAGAGGGAAATAGACCCAATGGTAGTACTAGTAGTCTACCTCCTCTACCTTCTTCTAGAGGACATCATTCTCAAGGGTCTTCTAGTTCTTCTAGAGGACGTTCGATCCCAGTACGAGGCGCACAAGCCTCAAGGGCACCAATTCCTAGTGCTAGAGTAAAAACACTTTCTACAGCGATTACCTTTGGCCGTAAAAGGGGTAGAGCCAGAGGGAATCGATAGTTTATTAAATTTATTTACTTGATTTCATTGTAGATGACTCATGAGTCGTGATGACGATCATGAGATACATTTATTATAGTTTTTGATGACTCAGGAATCAAGCTTCACGACATGATTCATTTTTTATGTGTGATGTATCACAATCAAGCTTCACGACATGATTCATTTTTTATGTGTGATGTATCACTAGACATCTTATATATCAATTTTCTTTCCATATTCATGTGGAAATCTATCTATTTGATGCTATTGTTGCTTTAAATGTTTCAAAAAAAAAAATGAATATTTTTGTATTTTTTTAAGTTTGTCAATATATTGTCGAGGTTTGCCAATGTTTTCGCAACAAATCCGAAATGATGTTCTCTAGACCCCCAACGATTTTTTCACAGATACGATTTTTTCAACTTTTATCTATATTGATTATTTTAAATACCCAAACATATTGTTAGCGTCAGAAGTCACTCCTGGATTGCTTGCAGAAGCAAAGCCCAACGCCCATCAGTTTTATGTCACGATTTGTTTTAAAGGGATGATCAAATGGAGGTAAGACTCAAGGAAATATCATTCTAACTCAGGGACTGGGTCTGGTATATAAAGAGCAAAGGAGGTCTGGAATCCTAACTTCAGCCAGTGGGTTGATTATAAGATGAACAGGTGGAAGACTTACTAGGAAAGGTGAACAAACAACTTGGGCAACAGGCTTTCGACAGTTTGCAGAAGAAAGACTCTGAAAGCAAGATTTGCTTGGTTCAGAGTCTCAAGGAACTGAAAGGGGACTTGACTGGATCCTCCAATTCCATGTCGCTCAGCGCTGGGAACACCACAAGAACTGATTAGAGACAGTGCAACTATTACAGTGATCCATTACAACATCATCCTATAATAGCTACAGCTTGACTGGATCCTCCAATTCCGAGCTGCTCTAACACAGTGTAAACAAAGACATGAAAGAAACTGGCATTCATAAGGCAAGAAGTCTCAAAAGCTCATACATAACCAGAGCAACAATGCTTCATTAAAACTTTACAACCGGGAGCTCAGCTCAACCATCGATCCTTACAAAAATGGCGAAAACGCCTACATATACTCAAAAAACCACCACAGCAGCAAAAACAAGACGTTGCATTAAATAATTGCGTCTGCATGGCTTCTGACAGTCTGCCCATGCAGACTCAGGACGATTGTGCGCCCATGACAGATGTCATCTTAACTGCGCATGGCTCCAACAAGGGGAGTAGCTGAGCCATTTAAATACCGAGCTAGCGTGTGTAGACCTCCTCCGGCTGGTCGCGAAATTGGGCCTGGCTTCTCTGGAAGAATGGGTACACACGACCCTCCTGAATAGACTGCTGGTCAGACCCTCCATGCCTTGCAATTAATGATTGAGGCGAGGCCTCAACCACCCTCTCTTTTCTTCATTCATTGCTGAGCCGAAGCGGCTCTTTGGATCCCCGAGTGGAATCCCTGATGAAAACCCGACCCAGTCCACAGATCTCTTCTTCTTTCCTCATGGTCTCCTGTACTTCACCATGACTTTTCCCCGACTCTGTATCGGGTTTCGGGGTTTCGCGTTCCCCATTGTCAAGAGTTCTTGACTCTTTGAACTCCCGATCACCGATTCTTCGATGAGCGCTCTTTTGTCCTTAGCCCCTCCTGGCTAGGCTCAGGTCCATACAACCATCCCTCATAAGACCGCAGCCCTATACCTCCGTCGGAGTTTCGACACTTGCGATGTCACAATGCGCATGTCTCCATGACTCGCGATTCCCCGAGTCGCGACGCACCTTTTTCCGCTCTGGCCCTCCTGGCTTAGCCCTGGCCAACGTGACCGTCACCCATGACTATGACCTTACCCCGTCGGTGTTTCGAACTTTTCGATGCCAAAAAGCATAAGTCCACGGGACTCGCGATATGCCGAATCCCGATTTCGCCTGCCACCTGTCCTTTTCTCGTGTGACCTCTTCTGGGGTCCACCTTCGTCACGATCGGGAAATCGCGTATCGCGATTCTGCAATGCACAAAACTCTCACTCCTGGGATCTCCGATATCCCGATGGCTTCAAATCCGATGGACGCTTCTCTGTCAGGACCCTCCCCGATAACGCTAATCTCCTGCCACGCGTCCTTTCCAGATGGACAGTCCCTATTGACTCTCGGGGATTTAGGACTTTCACTGTCTTGTTTCGATTTCTTGTCCCGAGACAAGAAATATCGCTAACACATATTATCAATGATATAGTTATCCATGCTAACCATATAGTTAATATGGTTAATCAATGAGTTAATAATAACAATCACATTGTCAACCATATTTTCTATATGGTCAATCATATAGTCTCTATAATCAACCATACGATGAGGATCATATCTTTTAACATCTTTGAGCTGAAAGGCGCTCTATTCTCCACTATAGGAGAGAGTTTCATGTAACATAACATATTAAAATAATAATAAAATTAATAAAATAAAAATAGCAAAAATTAATAAAAATATATAATTACTTTGAATGAATAACAACCACCCTAGATCTATTTAACTTTGAATCTATCAAGAACAAAGAGGGATCAAATCTCTAGAGGTGCAAAACTTAGGTAAGATTAAAGGTTTGCACCTCTAGAGATTTGATCCCTCTTGACCCTTGATAGATCTGGATTTAAATGGATCTAGGTTGATTTAGCTAACTAAGAGAAGTAAACTCAAATAAATAAAGAAATTAAATCTTAAATTTACTTATTTACATATAAACAAAATTTACAATAAAATCTCAAAGTTTAATTTGGTTCTCTTGATTTAAGATTTCATAAACCAAATTGTGATTGCTTCCAATCTCCTATAAGTTACATAAATCACAAATCATTTTCCCCGATGGGTTTTTGAAGAGTCCATTTGTTCATTTTCTCTAGCTCCTGTAAGTTAATTCTTAGTTTAATAATCAATCTTTTTTTCTTGAGACTTGTAACCAAGATTCATTGTGCTTCTATAAATAACATAGTTTTCTATTCTCACCTCTCCATAGGAATATAGACACTATATTTTCAATTTTAGTTTTTCGTAATCACATAAAGTTAGGCACTATTGTAGGGAAATGGAAGCCCATATTGGTAAGTTTATCCAAAGCTTGTTTGTATAGAAAATAACACTTTTAAGGCTTCACATTCAATGGAGGGAATACTAGTGTTCATGAGGAGAATGGGGTAGGGAGTATTGTTTTTAATTTTAAAGTTGTCAAGATGCATGGCCAAGAAGACAAAATTGCCATGGTACAAGACTATAATAATGGTGTAGTAGTGAGGGTTGGCGTCTTTGCATCTAACCTCTTCTTAGTACTTTTCCAAATGATCAATATAAATTTCAAAAACGAGAGTGGACAAAGGACATCTTGTTTAACTCCTATATTTCAATTGATATCCTCGAACCAACCTTGATTAGTCTTAATCTTGGCAATTACTTGTTTGTAGATCGAATGGAACCCCAAGTCTTTAATACAAGTTAAAATATTTCCCCTAAGTATGGTGTCAAAGGTTTTTTTTCAAATCAATAAGGCAAGCAAATTGATCATATTTGTTGTTACAACAATGATCCTAAAAGTAAGGATGTCATCAATTGTTGAGTGTTTGCTCCTAAACACAACTTAGCCTTTAGCTCTAATCTTGTTTTCATCTAGCCCACTGTTAATTTTCTTTTATAATATATTTCTAAGAGGCTTGGCCAATAAAAGGAAAATCGTAATAGTTCAATAACTAGGAGTGATTTGGTCCTTAACTTTATAGATCATATGATGGAACTTTCCGTCTATTGTTTAGGAAATCCTTATCTCAAATAAGTATTAAATAGGGTTTGGAAGTGAGGGATAAGGATGGACTAAATCAATCTTAAGAATTTCAAAATAATAGCCTTCTTTTTTTCTAAAGAAAAAATCACCACTTTTATTTAAAGATTGAATGGAAATCACATTTTTGCACTTACAAATTTAATGTTACATATGTATTCATAATTCATTTATGTCCCACTGAAAAATAATCCTTAATCCTTTTTAATCTTCCTTTCCTTCTTTTTAACCTCATGCCACCCTCCTTGAGAAGATTCCATAGTGACTCACTGTAATTCTGAATTTGAATTTCCAAGATGTGTATGGATTACCAACTCCTTCTATGAATCAAAGTTGTCAAATTTATGAAGTCTCTTAATTCCTTTCAGGGGTCTTCATTTACCACTACCACCTTTAAGGGAAAATTTAATTTACCAATCTACACTTTTGGACATGCATTGTTATCCTTCTATGAAACTATTGTTGGTTTTGCAGTGTTATCATCTTCACAATCTGAGTATGGTTGCTCACATGATTTCCAGTGTTTTGGCTTAGGTTTTTGTCCTCTCTTCCTTTTTTATTAAGCTTGTTCTTGGGGACAACAATCCGACACCGAAAAGCTACATTCTCACAATCCAAAACTTGAGCCCATCTAAAATTTTCCTTCTATAGTATATCTTGTTTGTTAAACCCTTGTTGATATCAATCTCAACACATATTTGAGCATATGTGAAGAAACTCAACTTAATATGCTCAAGATCTATTTTTAAGTCGTTGCCTATAGTATTCTTGATATCTTCAAAAGATAATAAATGCCAAAATTGTAGAGGTAGATTTTGGAGGTAAAACCAAATGAGCATTTTGGTAACAAACATAGTGGTAGGGTCAACATATCAAAACCATGAGGTAACAAAAATATCAGCTCTTACCCATAACCTACCCTCCTTAAAACTTTCTAATAATCAACAATATTCAAAAACTAAACAATAAAAAAATATTTGGAGCATACATATACCTCTCGATCCTTCATCTAGGTTGAGTAGATCTATTGGTACAAGTTAAAGGTAGGAGGAAAGAAACCATTGAATTGGCAAATTGTGTCAAATGATTCATAAAATGAAAGGAGGTTTGTGACCTCCATCTCGAAGACCTCCAACATTGGCACCTCTTTAAATTTCTCCATAATATATGCACTAGATCGAGGAGGGTTCATAGCAGCTAATGTTAAAAGATTTGTTTCTAATCACATCC